>ML785783.1:483332-495079 GCA_009831015.1 Picea engelmannii | reverse complement strand
ATGAGCCCATGGAGGGCGTAGTCTTTGATGTGCAGGACCATACCCAGCGGACAGGTACCAGTGGACCGGTACACATGGGGAGATGATAAGCTCAGACCTCCATGGGGCTAAATAGCCCATCAGATGGTTGCTGGGATGGCAGATGCAGGACAATGCCATGATGATCCCTTGCATGAAGAAGACAGAAGGATGCCCTCACCAGGACACTTTGGCAGAGATTGACCTAGGGGGGATCACCCCTTGTAGATGAGATGATGGCTTTGATGGACAAGACGCCACCCAGGGCAGGTTGGACGTTTTCTGGAGGATGTGGCAGTGTGCTTGGACCACTTGGCACATGTGGCAACTTGCATAGCCCTAGAAGGGCCAACGTTTTGCCTATTGGATGTTGATCTTGCCCAAAAGGGGCCAACGTCTCCCTCAGAGGGGCCTGACGTCTCCCTTTTTAGCTCATAGTTTGGCATTTTAGCATTTAATGTGACAAATAATGTAATAATGTTAAGTCATCCTTGTCGACTGTTTTTAATGACCTATTTTGTAATTAAAGGTCATTTGGATGATATAAATTGAGGACGTTGAGCCTCATTTTAGCATAACATAACTCACTCTCTTGTGAGAGATACTTTTCGATCTTTGTCTTGGATTATTGGCTTTTGGAGTTGAGGTGCTACACTTGGAAGGATTATCATTGGCATGCATATGGTGTTTTTATCATTGGAAGGTGTTACAACTAGGGTTTGATAAGCTCATCTTTGATTTGTAAGTGTTTTTCTCATACAAAACTTCTTGATTGAATGGTTGTAGTTTAAAATTCTTACATGTATGGTTACATTGTTATTTTTATGCTTAATCATTGAAACCCTAGGGAGCAAGCACACAATTAGGTCCTTGCTTCATGTTCCCATGATAAAGACTTGTTTAGCCATTTGATTAAGAAAAACCTAGCCTAGCCATTGCTACACTAGTTCTTCTTTTTATTGAGTTAGTTTGAAACATAAATTGAAGAAAGAAGACGTCCTAGGCCTAATTAATTTTACACCTAGGGTTTGAATCTTAGGGTTTGAAAAGCCTTGGCCCCAAACAACACTTTTCATCCCTATATTTATGTTTTATAGCTAGCCGTTTTGCCAAATAGTATTAAGGAAAGAGGGAGGAGCATGAGGCCTAGATTTAGCTACACCGGAATGAGCCTCCACCCTTAGGGTTTTGACTTGGTGGCCCTGCCATTGCAGCACCATTAAGCCTAACTCTCCCGTCCTTAGGTTTAAGTCTTTCCAAGCCTTTAGCCTCTCTCTTTGACTCCATTTACCCAAGGCACTAGTCTAATCTTGCAATGTTGAGTCTTTTGTTGTCAAAAAAATCTTTCAAACACTCTTGAATTGAAACCCTAACTAACCCTAGCGATTCTACTAACCCTAACCCTAGAATGACGTCATGCCTATTTTGAACCTTTGCTTGGCTTGAAACGTTGTGGCATTGTCATCAATTGATAGGCTTTGATGCATTGGTTATTTTCATTGGGATAATTAGCAAAACGTCCATCTTATAGTCTAGGAAAACTAACCTAGAACAAGCTTGACGTCACCCTCTAGTAAGCATAGTGACGCAGCAACAATATTTATGTATGAGCATATTTGTGATATTTAATGCATTGTGACAATTAAAGGATTGATTTTACACATTGAATGCTCTATCATTTGTATTTATTGAGGAAGTAACATTATAAATCTTAGCTTTAATTGCAATCATTGACTTCGTCAATAATTACTTTTATTTATGCTCATGTGTATATATTAAAGATAGTCATCAACAATTTGAAGTATTAACCATTGTCTGCACATTTTAGTTTTATTTGCCTTGTCTCACAAACAGGTGCCCTTTCAGTGGAATACTTTCTCCTTGACTATCTTCTTGGCAGTAATATGTGAAGGGAAATCCTATCTTAAACTTTGAGCCTTAAACCCTTGATCCTTTCCCCTCAAAACCCCAGATTACTAGGGACGTCTCCCTTGGGACTAGCCACCCTGAATAGAAAGAGCTCCCCATCGAGATGATAGTGGGTGGGGAAGCTCCTGTTATGCCAGTTTGACCCTTTCCATTCAAGCTACTTAACCTATCCTACAAACTATGCGATAACATGGCCTATGGTATCCTAAGAATCAAAATTTTCAATTATCAGTCTATTCAGATGTTGATTGGGCTAACTGCATGGCTGAAAGGAAAAGCACAAGTGGAGGTGCATTCTTCTTAGGAGATTCTCTTGTAGCATGGTTGAGCAAGAAGTAAGGTTCCATTTCCTTATCAACTACAAAAGATAAATACATTTCATATGCAACTCGTTGTACCCAAATATTTTGGATGATTCAGACACTTGCATACTTGGAGGTCAAATATACTGCACCGATTCCAATTCATTGTGATAATACTAGTGCAATTAGTGTGTCAAATAATCTTTTATTTCACTCCAATACCAAGCATATACCAATAAAGTATCACTTATTGAGGGAAACAATATCAAAACTGTTGTTTCTTTGCATTATATTGCATCCAAAGATCAGATTTTTGATATCTTCACTAAACCGCTTGCAAAAGCTCAGTTTGTGTATCTACGCCAGAACTTGGGCGTGACCATGTTATCAAGTTAAAATAGTGTATCTGATCAAGGGGAGAGTTCTTTAGGGGGAGAACAAATTCACTCTCAGTTCTCTTTGACATTGATATCAAAGGGGGAGAAAAAGGTGTGGTCTGCTACAGTTGGAGGTCTAGGAAGAATAATGCAGCCTTTCAGGGTTTCCATCAATGCCAAAGGGGGATATTGTTGGCATGTTTATAGGAAGAGTGTGATTGTAATTTATGGCAAGAACAAAAACAATGATGGAATATTGGAAGCAATGATGGAAAACAGAATAGCAACAACGAAATCATAAGATCAGAAGGAGGAGCGACAGTGGTTGTTAGATCAGAGTCTAGACAGGAGGAGCGTGGTTGTCGGATCATAGTCCAGACAAGAGGAGCACGCAAAGGAGGATATTACAACTTAGCCATTAGGTATGAGTGCATGGACCAACAACCATTGGATCCCAAGGAAAGTGCATGAGACAAGTTCTGAAGTCATCGGAACCGACCATCGTCAGGGTTGATAGGTGGAAGTAGATCCAAGAGTTCAAGGATTCGGACTTTGAAAGACTTGCAAGTCAGAAAAATGGAAACTTGTGAAGTAAAAAATCGTTAGGAAATACTAGCCGTTGATGTTGGGAAGGAAACATGGTGGGAGATCAACATTTTGTTGACTCTCAAATCGGGAATGTCAAAGGCAGAGTTGTGGGAGCTCACAAGGTCCAAGTTTGCTAGTTGATCATAGTCGTTGGATCACAGAGGATTGTGGACCATTGATCTGACACAGAGTATTTCAGATATCGGGAGTTGGAAGAGTCAGGGTTGGATCAAATCCAAACACCCAACACATGAGGTCGCTATTTGATCATAACTGTCAATCAAAGGGAGAACGTGGATCGTAGATTTGTTCTTGGAGGGAGTTCTCACATTGGACTTCTGAGAAAAGAAGTAGAGTTCCCTCGGGAGACTTGAAATGTGAAGTACTGAAGCACTCTGAATATTGGCCCCAAGTCACATCTGGTTGTCACGTCAGGAGAAAATGGAGGAAGGAGGTAGCATGCACTAGGCTCTAGTTTGGGCGTTCGAGAGTCGGGAGAGTCAGAGTAACTCGTAGTTGAAAACCCATAGCCTGAGATTGTGAAGTGCCTTTTTGGATAGGCGTATGGTCACCGTCGATGATCACATGAAGGAAGGGGATTAGAAGCCAAATCATCCAAAAATGACTGGCTGTAACTGACAGAGAAGATGAAGAGTTGCGACTGCCAGAGAATCCAAAGAATCTCAGTATAATGACCACTGATGATGAACAGATTCAGTATAACCACCTAAGAAGATGAAGAGTTGCTATGATCATCTGGAAGAGGACTTAACATGAGAAGAACATGAAGAACATAAAGGAGTGAGTGTTTTTTTCTAAGGTGATGCATGTGGGCAGAAGGAGATAGTGTGCATGACCTGAAGTAGAGAATAGAGGAACAACAAATTGTATGTAGAGGTAGAACAGAGTATAAAGGAAGAAGAGAATATGAATAGAGGACGGAGTTGTGCAAGAGGAGAAAGAGCAGTGCATAGAAACGGAACAGAGCATAGAATCTAAAGAAGGCAGAGGATACATGGAGTTGTAACATATCAGATCAGAGACAGAGCAAGTAAGTAAGTTTTGTAAGATTCAATCAAGGTGGTAGGGTGGTGCTAGGGAGGATTGTAGTCCTCTAAATTCTAGTTGGTGCTAGAAGATGTTTTGGGAGTTGGTGCTTCCATCTAATGGGTGCTAGAGAAACCTGGGAGTTGGTTCTATAGAAATCTAAGAGTTGGTGTTCTCTGCAAGTTGTAGCTTGCTATCAGAGGTTGTAGCCTCATATTTGAGTTGGAGATCAAATATTGTGATGTACATGAAAGTTGGAGCTTGATTGACATCCTAAGAAGAAGTGGTTTTCACCCTTTATGGGTTTCCTCATGAAAATGAGTGTCTCTGTGTATTCCATGTGATTGATCAAATATTGTATATCTATGCATGTTAAGTTATCAACAACACATTAAATAATAATCTAGAAATAATCAGAAAATAACAAGAAAAGTTTCAAGCTTATATACATAATTGATTCACCCCCCCCCCCTCTCAGTTATATTTCCAACATAAATATCCTGAGGGAAGGGTGCTATTGACCCACCCTTTTCTCTGATGTATTTACTACTGTTAGGGCCTGCAATGAATGTCAAAAATTTGCAGGGAAACAAAATTTACTATGACTACCCCTAAAACCTATCACTGTCAGTAGTTCATTTCAACAACGGGGGTTAGACTTCATAGGTGAGATAAATACACCCTCCAATGGGAAACACAAGTGTATTATCACTGCCACTGACTATTTCACCAGGTAGATCGAGGTTGTGCCCACCAGGAATGCCACTAACAAGGTGATCATGAATTTCCTGGAAACCAATATTTTTGCCAGATTTGGTTACCCTAGCAAGCTTATAACAAACAATTCCCAAGAATTCAAGTCCAAATCCATGATTGACTTATTTGGCAGTCATAAAATTTTCTTGACATATTCCACTCCCTATTACCCTCAGGGGAATGGTCTGGCAGAGTCATCAAACAAGACTCTCATCAGGATTATCAAAAAGTTGTTGACCAAAAACAAGAAATCCTGGGACTCTAAACTCAAGTATGCTTTATGGGCCGACAGAATCAGCACCAAGAAGTCTTTTGGAACCTCTCCATTTCATCTTGTCTATGGTGTAGACACTTTCTTTCCCACCCATCTTGGTATACCAGTCCTAAAATTCTTACAGGAAGAGATTGAGGAGAAAAATGACATCCAAAGGAGAATCTTCCAAATTATAGAGGTTCAACAAAAGAGAGAAGCACTAGATTAGAATATTGAATCATACTATAGAAATATCAAATCAGCCTTTGACAAGAGAAACAAGAAAGATATCTTTCAAGAAGGTGACCTGGTCTTGAGGTGGGATGCCAGAAGGGATAACAAGTCCAAGAACGATAAGTTCGATAACCTTTGGTTTGGCCCTTTTAAAGTGGTTGATTTTATGGACAATAACACATTTATCTTGCACAATCTAGATGATGTAGATATCTTCAAAGGCCCAGTAAATGGGCATTTCCTGAAAAACTACTTTGTTTAACGATGAGGGAAGGTCCCTCTTGTACCATAGATGCTTTCCTTTTATTTTTTTCATTTGATTAGTTAGTTGTGTGTTGTAACATCCCCAACCACCAACAGGTGGGGCAATGCCACATCACTTAGCTCTGATACCAATTTGATACCATACCCAACCATAACCTACTGGGAAATGTGCCTCTTGAAGCTATGATTCTCTACTTTGATCTGTGATAGCTCCATCCTTAAACTACTGGGCTATGCCACACAAAGATACTGGCAGAAAAACATACACATCTTTATAAACATAGAATGAATATTCTACTTATATATAACATATTAATGCATAAATAACAATAATCCTACACTTGCAACATATACAACATACACAGACAATACTCATCAATTACAACATATGTACCATTACACAACATGTAAATGAACATAACTGCGTGCAGACCTTCTACAAAACTACCAGCCTTAGAAGACCACCAACTACATGTATACCTTCCACAAACCTCCAAGACTTAGACCATAGTTCTCATCATGGTTAGCAGTGGGTCACCCCCGAGTTGGGACTAAGCTCCACCCAGGGAAAGTGAATCCTATACTAGGATCAGGTTATAGGAAACTACATAATACAACTGGAAGGATTCTCTCCAAGAGCCTTCTTACGCCCACTACTCACAGACTCTCATTCCCCACATGCTTGTTCCACCCCAAGAATATGCACCTTCATTGTTCCATAGTCCATCGATTGCTCCACTTCCCTTTTCAGGGTCTCAGAAACAGGCTGGATCAGGATTTCTCAGAGCTCCATAGCTAGTGCTCGACTCTCTCTAGGAGAAACTCACTTCCCAACAAACTCTCTCACCTGGAGAGAGTTTATCACAATCTTGACAACCTACTTCTTCAACCAACTTCCACTCAATTCCATCACGACGAGGAAAAAAAAAACACCAAATGGGTATGGAAACCAAAAACAGGAAACAACCAATGCTAAGACACAACACGACTCAGACGAATACAAAATGCGACTAGCTTACAGAAGACACATGAGATAACTCAAGTACCACAGTAGGATTCCAAGGTGCATATTAGATACAAAGTCTGATGATGGAGGCCAAGCGAGTTAGACAGAGGATGGAATAATGGGGAGAGAACCCCCTAACAGGATGACTTTCCCATCTATAACTACATGCACCCAGGTCAAAACCTATCTTCCTGTAGATGCATGCATTCCACTTCGCACTCGTTCCCTTTCCTAGGAACTTAGGACAACATTTTTCATGTCCACCTCAGCCTTTAGGAAATAATAATAATAAAATATTATTCCCTTAGAGGTAAGCCCTATAGCTTAGCCTCTGGGCCTAGACACTTAGCCCCCTCCATCACCCTACCTAGTGGAGCTTAGTCCCCCATAACTCTTTCTTCGTGGTCGATCTACACTCAACAATGTGTAATTTTTATTAATGATTTGCATAATTACATATACAAAATAGGCTCCTAGCCTTATCATGCTAGGCTCTCTCGCCTAATCATCACATAATCCTCCTAGATTATTATAACTTGGCTCACCAGCCTAACCAAACATGTTTACAATTCATAATTACAACTGGGGTTCTACCTGGGGATATTACAATCCCCTCCCTTTAATTTTTCACTGTCCTCAGTGCAACTTGTTTATACATATACAATTAAAAAATTCTTCAAAAATCTCCAAGATTTATCTATTGGAAGCCTATTATCCACCTGATGCTCTAATTTCAAGCACCAATTATGGTGTTCACACTATAGCTGGAATTCAGTTGCTCTACTCTATATATTTGTTTCAAGAGGAATCCAAATCATTGTACCATTTGACACACCCTCCTTATGGAATCTACCATGCCATAAGCATTTCTGAGTTGCCTCTTCCTTTTTGAACTCACCCTTCCAGGCTCAGGTATCCTTTCACTGCTACGTAGTCCATCAGTGATCCATCTTTCCAAGGCTCTCACATGCAAGGAGAGTGCCAACCCACTACCAGAGCCTCTAACCAAGGTTATCCATTAAAGGACTTTAGTGTCTCTATCAGTAGTTCTTCTTCTAGAATTCTCACTTTAGCCAATATTGTCTCATCTGCATTACACACATGCATTTATCATGAGAGAACATAAAATAATTCATTTAGGAACTCAAACTTAGTTCAAAAAGGGAATTAAAATTTTCCCCAAAACATGAAATACCATTTCATAATTTTTCTTGGTTGTTTCCATATCAGGATTGCAACCTTCCTTGTGGTTTTCCACAAGAACCAAACTGCATACCATTTTCTTGCAAGGCTACATCTTGCATACTGCCAACAATTGTCAGTATTTCCTGTACATCATAATTCAATTGTAATATATACAAAACCATATGCGGTGAACTTAGAATTGTCTGCCTCTAGAAATTCAATCATAATTACCAAATAAATTAATAAATTAGAATGACTCATCATTCTATTCATATGCATGTTCATAGTAATATCTGTAAGTTCATTACTTATTTTTCTGAACAAGAAAATTTCCTGTATTCAATATTCATGTGACTACTTGACTTGCAGCTTTCCTGTTGCAATGTCTAGCAACTCCTGAAATGTGCTCAACTTCATGAGTTAACAACATTTCAGCTGTTAGTAACTATTATTTCCATGCAATAATATATATGCATGTACTTACAAAAAACATTCAACAATTGCATTCAGTACACAATTATATCACTTACTATGCACGAGTGCAATTCTCAATGCATACTTATTCAGTGCACCTTGCATTGAATTACATAATCCTCTTTATATCAGTCATGTATCTCACCATCCATAAGTTTGAATTATGGCCAATGTGTTGACACATTCTCCACACACTTCCTATTGTCTTCCCAATTAATTGGATTCCTTCATTTTCAAACCGAACACTACATAAAGAATATAATTATGTGGTATTCATTAGTGTTAGCAAAAAGGTTGCAGTGCAAGTTTTATTTAAAGGTAGGAATCTTTTAGTACCTGTGTGGTTCATAACCTTTCCATATCCATACCTTACCATATCCAACCATGTCATGGTCTCATACATGACTAGCTTACTGGAATTCATTCCTATAATAAGTTCTTATCTTTTAATTCTTTGGTTATTACCCCATAACCAAATTAACATGACATTCTCCTATGTCCGTGTGTGGATACAAAGCTAACAAGCTTTGAACTAATACAAGCCTCCATCCTTTACCACATCCAATGGTATGCATTAAATAATGTAATCATGTGATTTTATAAAATAAATCTACCTGAGAAAATTCTTACCTAAATTCCCTTCAGCAATTATGTAATAAGAGTAATAAACGCATACCTGCATGACTGCCATTAATAAATTTTATACTACCTGAATGTCTAATGGCAGTGGAAGATTTCATGCTTCTTTTATCAAACTTATAACCAACACTTCATCTTTTTATTGCTTCCCTCCTTATGTAGAAACATCACCAACAACACTTGAAAACATGCAAGCATTCTTTCCTCTTGTTGACCCAATCAAGCCATAACATACTTGCTTCCATAAAAATTGCAGCAACTTCACTCTCCCTATAAAAATTTTCTTTGTTGATCCCAGAAGTCTACAATTCTTCCCAGATTCTTGGATCTTCTTATGCTCCCACTGTAATCATTGTACATGATTAGTTTTGACCTGAGCACTTTCTATCCAAATCACTCTTGGATTCTTTTGCATTTATAGTCCCAAACTAAGTTGATATTAACTTTAAGCTTTCATTAATTTCCCAGATCAAACTATCCCAACTCATACTTGGATGAATTAAGTTCCAAACCAAGATGTTTTATATTATTAAGCCCTAATATTGGCTCATTTCCCCTTAATTGGGGCATATTACATTAGTAATGTTATTTTATTTATGTTGGCTTTATTCCATTAGTTTTAATTATACCTCCTAGTCTCCTATATATACCAAGGGGACATTTTCATTTGGAATCATCTTGGGATTGTACATTTATGTGGGCATAAGGAGGTTTCCCCATCAAAGAGGATTATTATCTGAATTTATCTATTTTTCAAGGCGTTGAGTACTTATTCTAAGGTTTTTCTATGCTATATTGATATTTGGTTCTTAACATATGGTATCAGAGCTCAAGGTCTTGGGGTTTCGCTGCTACATCTGAGACACCTTGGAATTTTATCTATAACTTTTTTTCTACAACATTTCAGAAGGAATAGCTTGGAGGATATTTATCAGATGGATCAAGGTATGTTGGGTTAAACTTTCATCTCTTGAGGCCTTATAATTTAGGAGATACAGCCTGTGAAATATAGGGTTTTGGAATCATCCTGAACTGAGTCATTGTGGAATTTTCACTATAAAATGTTTTCTGTAATGTTTCAGACCCTAAAATCCATAGGATATTCACAAAAATTAGTAAGGTATCTATGGTAAAATGTTCATCTTCTGGGTCATCTTACATTTGTATATACACCCTGTGGAAGATAGGTTATCTGACTAGTCCTATTGACTAGTCTCAAGAAGGTGTTTCAAGTAAGACAATCATAAATTCTTCCTAGAGTATCCAAATTGAGTGATACTAGTTTCATTGGATAGTGGAAAGTTTGTAGTATTTCTGGTACAATTTTCAGAATTTTATATCAATTATTTTGTGTGGGGCACGCTATAAAAGTGACATCTCCCGAAAAGGCCAAAAATCAGCAAGTTGTGCGGAAGTAACCGTAAATTCCACTTGACACATACAATTTTGATCAGACCTATGGCATTGCAGAGAAGAAATATCAAAGAACTACAAAAAATAAATTTCCATACCCAGAAGGGCCGAAACTTTGGAGATACATTGGAAGAAATATTGTCTAGCAGAACCACCTCAAAATCAAGGTTCAAAAGTGATACTTGGCCAACATGCCACCCAAAAAGGGAACTTCTACACCAAATAAGCCTCCAGATAATCCTACATGGACTCTTGATGAAGGTGAAGAAATGCGTAGGGACATAAATGATTTACAAAAGAAGACAGTAACAAAAGATGAACTAGAAGAGATGATGGAGGGTTTAAAAGGGGAGATCATGGAAGGATTGAAAAATTTCATAATAGAGAGGACACCTGAAAGTGAAAATGTATCCCATGAAATTCATGATGAGGACACAAGGAAGGTGAATCAATAATGGAGAAATTCCAACTTTGGGTTGAAGACCAACCACGTTCCTAAGATCGATATGAGGAAGTTTGATGGCAAGGATCCAATCACATGGATACTTCAAATGGAGCAATTCCTTGATCTGCATAATGTGCCACATACACAAAAGGTACGAATTGCTTCTTTATATTTAGAACCCAATCAATTTGTATGGTATCGATGGATTTGTTCTCCCAAATCACTCGTCACATGGAAAATTTTCATGGAAGAAATGATAACACACTATGAGGATACAAGGAGCAATACCTTCTTTAGCCAATTGATAAATCTCAAGCAAAAGGGTTCAGTTACAGAGCACATTGAGAACTTCCAAAAATTGAATATAAAGGTAACAGATATTCCATATGAGCACTTGATTGATGTATTCATAGTAAATTTAAAGGATAACATTCAACATGAGGTTCGCCTTTGGGAACCCAAATCATAGGAGAATGCATTTAAGGTGGCAAGAAATGTTGAAAGTAAAAATATGGCTATGGCTACTAGAAGGACCAATCCCAACATCTATAGAGAGAATAATGCTCCTCCTTCTAAAACACCTCAACTTACAAGTTTGACACCTCAAAAATTGGAGGAAATAAAAGAAAAAGGTTTATGCTTTAATTGTGACAGCAAGTATAGTAAGGGACATTAGTGTGGTGAGAAGAAATTATTCTACATAGATTGTGAAGAGGAAGAAGAACAAGAACAAGAACCATCTCAAGATGAAAACGTAGAAGCAATTTCATCTAAAGAGTTGACTCCCATGATATCGTGTAATGCATTGGTTGGAATT
>ML785783.1:440605-482421 GCA_009831015.1 Picea engelmannii | reverse complement strand
TATTTGGGTCATATTGTATCTCATGAAGGTGTTAAGGTAGACCCTAACAAGATTAAGGCCATGATGGATTGGCCGATTCCCAAAACATTGAAGAATCTTAGAGGATTTTTGGGTTTGACAGGTTACTACCGCAAGTTTGTTCGACACTATGGAAGAATAGAAACACCTTTAACGACACTAACTAAGAAGGATTCATTTTCATGGAATCCAGAGGAAACTAAATCTTTCGACCAACTTAAAGAGGTGATGTGCAAAGCTCCTGTCTTGACCACTCTAGACTTCACAAAAACCTTTATTGTGGAATGTGATGCCTTGGGAAATGGAATTGGGGCTGTACTAATGCAAGAAGGAAGTCCCCTGGCTTTTGAAAGTCGACCACTCAAGGTAAAGGACTTACACAACCCCATTTATGAGAAGGAAATGATGGAAATACTACATGCATTGAAGAAATGGTGTCCTTACCTAATAGGTAGGCACTTCAAGGTCAAAACATATCATGATAGTCTTAAATACTTCATGGAAAAAAGACTATGTTCAGAAGAACAAAAAAAATGGGTAACCAAGATATTGGGTTATGATTTTGAAACTGTCTATAAAAAGGGGAAGCAAAATGTTGTGGCAGATGAACTCTCAAGAAAGGATGAAGATGTTGAGGCCTTTCTTTGTGCTATCTCAATCATCCAACCCAATTGGATAACAGAAGCAAGGGATGAATGGAAGAATGAGGAAAAAGTGTGGACTCTCATTCAAAGGTTGCAGGAAGATTCCAGTGCATCAGATACATTTACATGGAAAAATGATTCATTATGTAACAAATATATCTTATATTTATGTAAGAACTCCCAACTAAAACAAAAGGTATTATTGGAATTACACACCTATCTAGTAGGAGGGCACTCAGGATTTTTGAAAACCTACCATAGAGTCAAGAAGGATTTTTTTTTGGATGGCCTTAAAACTGATGTTCAAAGGTTTGTGGAAGAATGTTTGGTTTGCCAACAAAATAAGGTGGAAACAATTAAGACCCAAGGTCTTTTACAACCATTAGCCATTCCAAGACAGTGTTGGGAGGAGGTTTCCATGGATTTCATCAAAGGGTTACCGAAGTCTGAAGGAAAGAGTGTCATCATGGTGATTGTTGATACATTGAACAAGTACACACACTTTTGTACACTCTGTCATCCCTTCAAAGCAAGTACAGTTGCCACCGCATTCATGGAGATAGTTCAAAAGCTACATGGCAACCCAAAGATTATTGTAAGTGATAGAGATCCCATCTTCACTGGACATTTTTGGATAGAATTATTTTCTTGTTTGGGTACTCAATTGGCTCATAGCTCATCCTATCATCCTCAATCTGATCGACAAACTAAGATAGTGAACAAATGTTTGGAAGGACACCTTCATTTCTTTGTCTCTGATAAACAAACACAATGGTTCAAATGGTTACCCTTGGCAGAATGGTGGTATAACACTTACTTTCATACTGCAACAAAAATGACACCACTTATGACACTCTATGGATACCACCCTCCTTCCATCACTTCTTCTCAAAAATAAAAACCTAAGGTTCAAGCAGTGGAAGATCACATCGAGCATCAACAACAAGTTCTCCAAATCTTAAAGGACAACCTGACCATGGCACAAAATCGCATGAAACAACAAGAAGATCAACATCGTAGTGAAAGAAGTTTGGAAGTAGGGGATTGGGTGTTTTTAAGACTACAACCATACAAACAAATGTCCCTCAAGCAAACCAAAAAGGATAATAAATTATCACCAAAGAACTATGGCCCTTATAAGGTGTTGCAAAATATTGGTACTATGGCATACAAATTGGAGTTGTCTGCATCTTCACGAGTACACCCAGTTTTCCATGTTTCATGCTTAAAGAAGGTTATAGGTGACAAGATCCCACTTCAAACTATATTTCCAGAACTTGATGAGGAAGGAAAAATTATATTGGATCCTGAAGCCATCACTGACACAAGAGTTCAACAGCTAAGGAATAGATCCATTATAGAGTATCTCATTAAATGGAGGAAACTACCAGCTGAAGATTCCACTTGGGAAGATGAGTCTTTTATACATAATCATCCAAAGTTACTCAAGCATTGCAGACAACACTTGTCTCAAGGGGAGGGGCATGTTAATCCCTAATATTGGCTCATTACCCCTTGATTGGGGCATATTAGATTAGTAATGTTATTTTATTTATGTCGGCTTTATTCCATTAGTTGTAATTATACCTCCTAGTCTCCTATATATACCAAGGAGACATTTTCATTTGGAATCATCTTGGAATTGTACATTTATGTGGCCATAAGGAGGTTTCCCCCTCGAAGAGGCTTATTATCTGAATTTCTCTATTTTTCAAGGCATTGAGTACTTATTCTAAAGTTCTTCTATGCTATATTGATATTTGGTTCTTAACATATAGAGTCTGGATTCTTCAAACTCCAGGTACTCTTCAGGACTAAAATTCTTCATCCCTTTCCCGATGGAATACTTTAGTACTTGAAGTTTTCTTGTACTCTCCTCTTCTCTTTGCCAACTATCCTCAAACTTGACTTGCCTATGCAATATCTAACATATTGTAAGGATGCACATATCCCTCCTTCGCTAGTTGCATAGAATTAACTGAGAGTACTCTAACATCATAGATTCAGGTGATACGTCCAACCTTTTGGGTTGTCACTCATGGATCTATGTTACTTAAGATGGATTGTTTTCAGGCACCATCTCCTCTGCATTCAAAACCATGCATGGAATCATTTTTTTCTTCCTGGTTCCTTATTGATTTCTCTTTAGAAGTCACTTCCCTTTTAAATTACTCTTGACTTGATATCTCCATGCTCTTATGGAAATACCTTCACACATTTGGAGTGCATCAACAATCCTCTACTATTATATCTTTCCTCCCTAGAGTGTTGACATGCATTCCTATTAGCTGGATATCTATCTCATGATTTCTTCTTCCATTATCTTAGGATGTTCATGGACTTGACTCCATCCATGAGTTTTTCCTTGTCTACTTTGCATACTTTCCATCATATATTATGATGATATTAATTTCTATCATTCCATTTTTATTTGGAGTCCTCTGATTCACCCCCTGCATGAACGAATTATAATTCCAGTCATTTTATTTGAGTAACCTTGGATAGTTAACACCAACTTCTTTCTTGAAGAAATTTGATTTATTCTTCTGACATGCATATTCAACTTTCATCGTGCCATATTTGATGACCTTCATTCCATGCTTCCACTACGTATTCTGGTAGAAATAATGGAGGTGATACCTCCAATATGTAGGAATGATTCTTGGAGATGTCACATATTATCTCCAAACTCTTTCATTTTCCATAAAACCTTCCTTATTCCCATGCTTTCCATATCCATATGAACTTATGGTTCATGCATTATTATGTATCACAAATGGATTTCTCCACCTAGCATTCACATTTGATGTGTAAATATTATCACCTGGACTATCTTCCCCAAACAAGAATTCCATTTGGGGTTTCCATGTTTCTTATCAAACCCACCGTCTGATCCAATGACTTCTGAAAAAATATCAGATGTAGAATAAAGAATTTTCCCTGTCCTTCTTCCTTCTTTCTTCTATCTGAAGACATCTCTAGAACTCTTTTTGTTTTAATGTAACCATTACATCTGGAATCCTATTTTCAAGACCTTACCAATCATAGATTCCTTACTCAATTATGAGCCTTGAGCAGAAATCTATGATCCTTTAAAACTTATGCTTCTTCTCTGATGCACTTCTTGTGCAACGATCTATTTTCTATGATATAATGGCTCTTAGAGCTTTGCAGGACCCTATCATGAAGTTCCTAGGTCTTCAGTATTCTTTTGATGCAGGTTCGAACCAGACGAAACCCAACTGCTTCCTTCCTAACCCCTTTTCCCTTCTTTAACACAATTTTTGGGTACTAGACCCTTTCTCTTAGCCCCCAACCCATGTGTTGGCCCTTGAACAAGTTTTGAGGAATACTTGGTCATATTTGACCACTTTTGGGACTTTGACAACCTATTAAAGATGAAGCGAAAAGAGAAGTGGAGATTGTAGAAGCTAGACCTCATTTTTGGGATTTTGGGAATATGTAATGGGAAAGGGATGTCGGCCCATGGGTTTACCCATGCTTAGGACTACTTTTTTAATGTATAAATAGATATCTAGGCGATGTAAGTAGAGAAGAATATTATCCAAGGGATTAGTGCTAGAATTGATCTATGTGATTGACTTGTAGAGCTGAGTGCAAGTGTTGTAAGTGCTGAGTGCATAGATTGTAAGGAGGCTATGTGTTATATCTACTCGAGGAAGGAGGATCTGGCGAGGTGCACGCAGATATCCTATCCTATTCAGAGTAGGATTTTGATAGCTATGTGCTGTAATGAGATTGACTGAAGCTAATAATGAATAAGAGTTGGTGGGCGTAGCCCCAGGGTGGGGGAAAACCACGTAAATACTATGTGTTGTGATTTGTGCTTATTCTTAGATGTTTTGTATTGCTAAGTGCTTATATGTGATTAAATAGAATTTCTTATGCTTAGTGCTAGAGATGTATATGAATGCTAAATCCGATGTGTATGAATATGCTAAGTGCTAAAATAACCTAGACCTAAGTGAATGTTGTGATGCTCTGTTATGTCGGTGAAGTAGATCTAAGTGGAATATTGATGAATGATCTATGCTAAGTGATTTGTAAGAGATATAATCAAGGACCTGTGTCCCAGATAAGATTGCAGACACCTGAGTCTTGCAACCACCCCTGCCTCTACCTCAGGTGAGACTTCATCTGTTTCGCAGGTGTTGCCGAAAGGGTTGATAGTTAGGGTTTTGTTGGTGCGTTGTTGTAGCGTTGAACACCGGGTCTGCCCCTATGCTAAAAAATGGTTCTGTTGTCAGGACTAAAACTGTGATTGTTGGGAACTAAAGGAGAAGAAGCTTTGTGAAAAGATTCGTCCTGAAACTGTGGAGGCTCTATGCGTGGATTTGTGCCCTAGTGCACAATATTTTACTTGATCTAAAAAGCTCTGTGCTGAAAAGAGAAGGCTAGATCTGAAGGAAAGAAGTGAGATCTGAATGCTTTGTTCTCTGAGAAAAGTAAAAGTGGAAGTTTCTAAAGAAAAGAGGTAAGATCTGTAAGCTTAGTGCTCCGATAAAGGTAAGAATAGTTAAAATTTCCTAGATTTGAAAGCTTTATGCTCTGTAGAAGTAAGATAAGTGGAAATTTTTGTTTCTATAGCATGGATCTAGGTATATTTGATAGACTCTATCCTAGATTGAAAACTAGGGCTCTAATATATGAAAGAAATTTTGATATGAACAGATCTGATAAGCATAATGATAGATATGTAATACCTATGCATAGAAATAATGTTTGGACTAACAAATGGATGTAGGATCCTAGAAAGAATTTTTTACAAGCTAGCTACCATGATCTTGGTGCATAGTACATAAGAAGTTGGGGATCATGTAAAATAAAGAGAGGATTAACCCTCTGTTACAGTTGTGGAAGACTGGGACATATTGCTAAGGAATTCCCTGGTGGAAGACCTAGTTGTCTCTATTGCAAAGCTTTGGATCATGAAGTATTGGATTGCCCTAGAATGATTGCTAAGCTTGAAAGAATGAATCCGAGTGAAGAAAACCCTAAGGTAGATCCAGAAATAGAAAAAACTCAAAGAGAATAAGAAAATATATTACTACAGATGAAAGACACCTTGAATGACCACCGACATGTTAGATTATCAGAAGTCTTTAATGAAAAATAATGCATCGAGGTAAGAATAGGAGACTTCGACATTGATTGTGTTTTGGATGAGGAAACACAGGTGAATGTTATGACATAGATAATGTGGGAAGCTATAGGAAGGCCTTATATGATCCCTTCACTAAGCGGAATAGGGTTATTCAGAGGGAAACTAGTAAACCTATGTGGAAGGCTCACTCAGATATCTATGAATGTCAATGGAACTTTGACCAAGGAAGAGTTTGAGATTATCAAATTTATTGAGGACAACATCCTGTTTACTATGTTACTTGGAAAACCTTGTATTGAAAGAGATCAAGACAAGAAAAAGGAAGAAGAAAAGGTTTCAGAACAACATAGACAAGAGTTAAAAGATTTCATGACCAGAAGGATCGCGTAGTTGATTGAAGAACAGGAGAACAAATCAAATCTATTTGACACTAGAAGCTGAGATGTCAAAGCTGCAAAAGCATTAGGGGACCCACAAAATATTGGAGTATATGTATCAGATATAGACGAAGTAGTACCCATGAGTCTTGGGAGAGAACCTCAGTAGTGCGAAGTGACTATGCCCAAGGAAAATCAGAACGGGAGAAGAACTAACAAGACGAAGCTCACAGGGAAGAAGGCTAGGAAGCTAAGTAAAAAGAGAGCTAATATTGACAGGCTACAGAGGGTTCCAGAGGGAACCTCTAAGACAAAAAACTTGTAAAATTGGAGCTTCGTCAGGATATCAGAACAATGACATGGGTCACTTCGCCATGGCGAAGCAATACAACCATTAGAAGTTGATATATCCGTTCGACTGTCACTCCGAACAGATCGAAAATCATTGATGGCTCATCACCAGACCATTATACCATGCCATAATGGACAAAAAAAGATTTAATGAAGCCCCATATCCATTACAAACGATCTGTTACAAAGTTACTTACTTATTCCATCGTGCCATGCACGGAAGACAATTTTTCTAATTGCAAATTTGAGTCCGTAGACTACATGAATTGTGAACAGTGATTACTCCACTATTACTCTTTACAGTACCTACGTTACTTTGAGAACCTGAGATATTGATCCTGAGCGTATATGTCCAAATAATTTAGCGCAACTAAAGAATTTGTAAGAGAGGTACTCGCTAGCCTCAGAGCCGAAAGAGTCATGTCGGAGAGAGGACTGTCTACAGGTTTACAGGCATCATCGACGAGAGGAGTGCAAGTTTCCCCATTGACTGCTCGAGCAGGAACATCTTGAGATGATGCAAAAAGAAGAACCAAACATAAAGACAATATGGCCAACGCAAATTTGGTTCCATCCATCCTACCTGCTTACATACCACCTCTGCGAGGTGAAATAAATAGAGACAGTGTGCCTAGAGACTTTGAGTACACTCTAGTCACTGCGTACCTACCGAAAGGGGTACACAAAGTCCGTCTAGATCAAGACAAGATTGCATCATTGAAGTTTAGTGACTTCAACTTGGGGGATCGTAAAGTTTACAACATGCTTTCCCCATACAATTACCTAACCAGAACCAAGGGAAAGAATTTGAAGATCGTCCCTCAACAATAGACGATGAACCTCACACAGTCCACTCTAATCAACGTTATGAAGATAGCGCACTTCAGTAGACACCAGAAGGTGAATTATTGTATGAAGATCCTGCTGGCGAGTTACCATGGAGGATACTTATCATTAAACCATTGTATAATAGTTTATCCAGCATTGATCAATCATATCATCGGGCTTAGCATGCAAGGCCCTAATCCTCATGATTTCTATCCTGGAAAGACCACGGATCGCACTCTTGCTCAAAAGATCAAATAAGCTTATGGAGATATTTATAAAGGTGTGAGAGGATACAAGGTAGCTTCTATTGAAAGTGGCGCAGTGCACCTCACCTGTCAACTAATCGCAGGGAATTTGTAATGCAAGAATCGACCCATGCAAGTATCTAGATTTGTAGTCGACCTCGCAGGGAAGTGTGCAAAGGGACTACAAATGAACTGGGAAAAGTACCTGGTGAATCAACTAAAGATTGACTGCAGAGAAGCCCAGGATTAGGGGCAAGAATTCCATTTTAGCTGACTCTTGATACTTATAGTTTTCGTTGCATGAGAGCTACCAGAAGGTGCAACCTTCCCGAACATCAACCCCTTTGAACCACTGGCTACGAATTTCAGTACACTATGGTACTCGAATGATATGAATAAGTGGTGGAAATCCAATGTCATCTTCCATACCTACTACACCCAGTTGAAGATCACCATCCAGTCCTAGCCTCACATGACCCCGAATACTTTACATAGGTTTCAACCTTTGATGAAGTTCATCGCAGACCGCCATTTCATATATATTACAGCATGCGTCGATGAGAACAAGGAAAAAATTCAGTCTTATTATAAGCTAATAGAAGAAGACCTGTAGGAGATCACCAAGGAATGGTCAGTGGACCTCCTTGTTTCAGTAGACCCCGCAGAAATTTCAGACATCAACAGCCCAGAAACTGCGCAGGATACACCTTGGCCCAGTAAGACAAATAAAACAAAGAAGACAAAGAAGGCTGAGGAAGTCCAGGATATAGACAACCTATCTGTGAGGGCGACTTCCATTGCATCAGATCAAGGAGGTTATGGCGAAGACTTAGAAGAAGTCGAAAAAAGACTAGAAGATGAAGTGGATATCATAAAGAAGAGGAAGGGTTTGCCTCCAGAACCTTCCTCCTGGAAGAAATCAAAATCACCCGTAACTAAGATGCAGAGCACGCTCACTCCAAATGAATTCATTTTCCTCATCACAATTATGAATGAAGCTATAGAAGAGATTGCAGAAAAGTAGGAAGCTAAAAAAGAGAAAATGTAAAACAAAATTGAGATCGAGCTCCAAGGAGTGCAGTAGGCACTTCAGTCTAGCCGCGCAGTCTCAATTGTGCCCCCGCCAGAAGGAACAACATAAGAGGGAGATGAACTAGTTTAACTACGCAATATTGCAGACACAGTCGAAGTATGCCTTCGAAAAGCACAGGAAGAAACAACATAGGCCACCCAGGCCTTAAATAAAGCACAGGAGGAAATCATCGAACAACGTCGAGCTGCACAACAAGAGAAGGACACTCTCCAAGAGAAATTTGAAGAAGACAGAGCAAAGATCCAAAAAGAGAAAGAGCAGTTTCTCTCGAAGAAGATAGGGATTGAAGAAGCGGTCAACAGAGAATTTTTCTCTATGACTGGCTTAGAGAAGAAGGCAAAAGAACCCATAGAATACCAAGTGATGAAGCTTGTTGAAGTTATTCAACAACTTCAATAAAGAGTTGTGGAATTAGAGCTTCATACCATACCAAGTACCCCACAAGAAGTGCACGACCAGTGAGAAATGACTTCCCGGAGCACAGTAGAAGGGATTAAAGCACTCACTGAAGAATGCAAACAGTTAAGTAGCATAAGTGCGCAGATATATGAGAACCTAACTGAGAATCCAAAATTGCATAAATTGGATTCGCAGCTCCAAGAGGTGAAGCATGAAGCCAAAAAGTTGCAGGTGCAATTGAAGGCCCTATCACCCGTAGAGAGAATGAAGTGGTCTCACGAACAACGCACTACCCAACAATAGATTCACATGCTTCAAAGTAAAGTAATGGAGGTCACTCAGTGAATACAACCCATGCAGGATAAGGCATGCATGTTATTTTTGGAGATCGAGACCCAAGGAATAGAGAAAGAACATGTCGTCATCTCAACAGAGCAATGCTTCAATGGACCAGTAAATGACACACTCATCCAGGAGCTTGTCGAGCAAGAGGTTGTGGCACAACAGTAGGTTGAAGTAGCTCAAGCCAAGCTCAAGGCATTCGAGGTTGAACTGATCAGACCTGAGTGACTCGGGATGAGTCACAAGTGAGTGTTGGGGGCATGTTGGCCCTTGACCAAGTTTTGAGGAATACTTGGTCATATTTGACTGTTTTTGGGACTTTGATAGCATGTCGAAGATGAAGCGCAAAGAGAAGCGGAGATTGCAGAATCTAGACCCCCTTTTTGGGTTTTTGGTAATATGTAATGGGAAAGGGATGTCGGCCCGTGGGTTTACCAATGCTTAGGCCCACTTTTGTAATGTATAAATAGATATCTAGGTGATGTAAGTAGAGAAGAATATTATCCAAGGGCTTAGTGGTAGAATTGATCTATGTGATTGACTTGCAGAGCTGAGTGCAAGTGTTGTAAGTGTTGAGTGCACAGATTGTAAGGAGGCTCTGTGATAGATCTACTCGAGGAAGGAGGTTCTGGCGAGGTGTGCGCAGATATCTTGTCCTATGCGGATTAGGATTTTGATAGCTCTATGCTTTAACCAGATTGACTGAAGCTAATAAAGAAGAAGCATTGGTGGGCGTAGCCCTATGGTGGGGGTGAACCACGTAAATACTGTGTGTTGTGCTTTGTGCTTATTCTTAGATGTTTTGTATTGTTAAGTGCTTATATGTGATTAAATATACTTGCTTATGCTTAGTGCTAGATATGTATATGAATGATAAATCCGATGTGTATGAATATGCTAAATGCTTGGTCTACCAGATCTGATCTATATTGTTGTTGCTAAGTGCTAAAATAACCTAGACCAAAGTGAATGCTGCAATGCTCTGTTATGCTAGCGAAGTAGATCTAAGTGGAATATTGATGAATGATCTATGCTAAGTGATTTGTAAGTGATATAATCACAAACCTGTGTCCCAACTAAGGTTGTAGACACCTGAGTCTTGCAACCACCCCCGCCTCTACCTCGGGTGAGACTTCATATTCTTCGCAGGTGTTGTCAAAAGGGTTGATAGTTAGGGTTTTTTTGGTGTATTGTTTTAGCGTTGAACTCTGGTTCTGTCCCTATGCCAACACCATGAAACCACGGGATGTGGCCAAGCGCTAGGTCGATAGGTGTTTATTCAGGACTTTGGGCCTTCAGGCTTCGAAAGTTCCTAACCCAAGTCATTGTAACTCCCCGGAGTACCAAATGGGCAAAATCACAAAGTGTGGGGAATGGATCTATGGTCCACTTTTCATCGGCAACCAATGACTAAGATGAAATATAACCCTCAACAAAAGGATATGACTATTTTCATATAGTTGTTAATATTCACACAAGCCTCATTGACTATGATTATCAGTGCTCATATCGATGACTCGTAATTGATTTTGCACCCCCCTTACCTTTATGATTTTAATGGTTGGGGGTCCCTCCACTGCATAACATAGAACAATTCTTCCAGAGAGTCTGGTCTCTAGACTATGACACCTTATGCCATGTATCCTATGGGCCCCAGGGTTTCAATGTTCGAAAACTAACATGTCACATTTAGTGACGTCATTATGTCTTGTCACCTCATCGCTACGAAACATTTGAAAGTTATTCATTTCTTTCCTTTATGAAACATTCTTCCAGAGTGTCAAGTATCTGGATTTCACAATTGGTTCCATGCTCCACTGTGACCATCATATCCCCATCACCCATACTTGATAGGAGGTCCACGTGGCGAAACATTAGAAACGGACACGTGGCCCACTCAGACAGGTGACACATGTCACGTTCCAAATGGAATTTCAATATTTGGTGGGATTGAAACCCACTGACACATGGCACACATCCCATGGGTTCACGTCATTTCTAATGACATCATCATGCCACATTACTCCAAAATTTTGGGCTTCATAAGTTTCTATGCCTTCTTCCTTCCAGTCTCCTGAATTCTGAATTTATGGAGTTATTTACCCTCTGGGTCCACATAGTACATTTGTCACCATCTAAAGTGGTGGCACATTGCATGTCTAGGAAGTTCCACATCACCACTGATGACATCATCCTATCCCACCACATCTTCTCATTTTCTTCAGGACTTCGGGCTTCAGAAGTTTTTGTAGCAACACACCCCACTTCTCCTGATTGCCGAACTCCGAAGTTACAATCTTTCATGAGATCTAAGGCTCACAATGACTTTCACATAACTTTGGCAAATCTAATATTCTCTTCACCACACCTTTTCCCCATTTAACTTGGCTTGATCCAACAGTAAGGCTTCTCCCCAGATCTAAGGTGTAGATATCCTCCGAGACATCGGAGCTTCGAGCTTCATCCCTTCTCTTATTTTTTCACCTAACTTCACCAAATTCATGAAGTCCGAAGGGCTTCTAGGTTAACCCTCTTAAACTTTCTCCATATTTAATGATCATGAAGGATTCCCCTTCTCTCGAATAGATCTTATGGCCCCAACACCACGAATGTTGTGATTTATTTCTCTCTGGCCATTTCTTAAACTTATTACGCCTCCTGTGTTCCGAACAAAGTCCAAGTGTTATTTCAACGCCCTTCTATCACTTTGTACATCAAAATTATCTGGAATTCCTACTTTGAATTTCACGTTCATGGCCCTTCCAGGTTCCAAGTAGAAACCATGGGCTCTAAACTTGAATTTTGTCCATTTCGACAACTTCTTTTCTGAAACTTTTGCTTCAACTTCCACTAACATGGCCCATCCAGGCTCAATGTTGAAACCATGGCTCTGATGCCATTTTGTAACGTCCCCAACCACCAAAAAGCCAGGAAACGCCACTTCCTGGCACTTCACTTAGCTGTGATACCAATGTTATACCATACCCATCCATAACCTGTTGGGCAATGTGCTTCCTGCATCTCTGTTTCTCTACTCTAATCTGTGACAACTCCAGCCTTAAAATACTGGGCTATGCCACACAGAGATACTAGTGGAAAAACATACACATCCTTATAAACATAGAATGAATATTCTGCTTATATATAACATATTAATTTGGAAATAATAGTAATCCTACACTTGCAGCATATACAACATACACATGTAATACTCATCAATTACAAAATATGTACCATTACACAACATGTAAATGAACATAAAAGTGGTACTTATATTTTATTATAATACCACCAATTGCGTGAAGATATTCCACAAACCTCCCAGCCTTAGACCACGTTTCTCATCATGCTCATCAGTGGGTCACCCTCGAGCTGCAACTAAGCTCCATCCAGGGCAAGGGAATCCTAGACTAGGCTGAGGTTACAAGAAAATGCACAGTACAAATGGAAGGATTCTCTCCAAGATCTTGCTTACGCCCACTACTCACGGACTCTCATTCCCCACATGACTGTTCCACCCCGAGAATATGCACCTTCACTATTCCACAGTCCATCGACTTATCCACTTACCCTTTTAGGTTCTTGACAATAGGTCGGATTAGGAATTATCAGAGCTCCGTAGTTGGTGTTGGACTCTCTCTAAGATAAAATCACTTCCCAACAAACTCTCTCACCTAGAGAGAATTTCTCACAGGCCTGACAACTTTCTTCTTCAACCAGCTTCCACTCAATTCCATCACGATGAGGACAACAAAAAAAAATGGGTATGGACACCGAAAACGACAACAACCAATGCTAAGACACAACACAACTCACGTGAATACAAAATGCATCTGGCTTACAAGAGACACATGGTATAACTCAAGTACCACAACAAGATTCCAAGGTGCGTACTAGATATAGATTCTAACGATGGAGGCCAAGCAATTTAGACAGAGGATGGAAGAATGGGGATCAAAATCCCTAACAAGCTTTCTTTCCCATCTATAACTGGATGCGCCCAGGTCAACACATGTCTTCCTACAACCGCATGTGTTCGACTTTGAACTTGTTCCCTTTCTTAGGAACTTAGGAAAACATCGTTCATGTCCACCTTAGCCTTTAGGAAATAATAATAATAATAATTATTCCGTTAGAGGTAAGCCCTCTAGCTTAGCCTCTAGGCCTAGACACTTAGCCCCCTTGCTCACCCTACCTAGTGGAGCTTATTCCAACATAACTCTTTCTTTGTGTTCAATCTACACGCAACAATGTGTAATTTTTATTAATGATTTTCATAATTACATATACAAAATAGTCTCCTGGCCTTAGCATCCTAGGCTCTCTGGCCTAATCATCACATAAGCCTCCTAGCTTATTATAACTCAACTGCCTAGCCTAACCAAACATGTTTACAATTCATAATTACAACCAGGGTTCTACTTAGGGATATTAAATGTGTGAATAAATAATCCATGGCCCAACAAAGGCACTGGGGTGTAGCTATAGTTTTGGATTCAATAATATGCATTAGCCAAGAGACAGTGGCAGATATACATGACATACAGAGAGAATCAGAGGTAAGAGAAAGGAGGTAAGATTAGTTATTTGATTCTAGGGCACCTGATCTACTATTCTTAGCACCTTGTAGGGAAGTTCTATCCCCGTTAGGAGCCAATGTTAAAACCTAAGTCTGCACCCCTTCCCCTCCTCTCTCTTTTCTATACCTTCCTAGAAATATTTCCTCTTAAGGTTGGTCATGTTAGTTTCCCATTTGTTCAAATGACTTAGTTTTCCTTATTGTATTTCTTTATTGGTTCTTTGCACATAGTTTTTTTGTTTTTCTTGAAGGATAAACACATATTATGATTTGGTTCGAATTACTTGTCATCTTGTTTCCCATTAATTGAGCTTACAGTAGGCCGATCAAGTATGTTCTATGCCCATGGAACAACCATGAGAAAAAAAAATGCAGCATTCAGAGAAGAAGTCCATTTTGAGCTTGAAATATAATGAAAAAACAGGTTAAATTTCAATGGTGAAGATATGACAGTCAGTTAAGATCAACGGATCCCATGCATTCGGGGTTTCTAAGTCGCGAGGAGTTTAAACAACAAAGTAGGAAGAAAAATCACTTAGGAAATTCGATGTTTAGGCATCCAAGCCTGTCAATCAAACCAACAACTCTGAAGAGCCGAAGCTACAAAGTGATACAGTGGGCCCTCACTGTCATCACTTCTCAAATTTGTTCATCTGGGAGGTTTTGTTTCAGAGCAAGCAAAGAGATGAAGTGCCGAAATGTCGAAGTTATGAAGCACATGACACTCATCTGTCAAGGAATGTGGCAACCATCTGGCACTAACACGAGGAATCCATCTGGCACTAACATGTGGAATCCATATGGTGCTAACACGAGGCATCTATATGGTGCTCACACGAGGCATCCATATGGTTCTTACACATGGAATCCATCTGGCATTGAGATATAGAATTCATTTCATGCACCTTGGGGCACGTCATCTGCTCAATTTTGAGTGACACATGTCACTCTCCTTCTGAGACACATCACTTCAGTCCCATACTACTTCGGGGGATTTCCATGCTTTACATTCAGAAACTCCCAAACATCGAAGTGTTGAACCGTTGAAGTCCCAAAGTGACGTCAGGCTGCCACGTCACTCCAGGCCCGTACTACTCCGGGAGATTTTCACGCTGCACATCCAAAAAACTCTCGAAGTTTCGAATTGGCACCATCACTAAAATGGGTTAGAGGAAGTCTAAAACTGGAAGAATAAGAAAACTTTAGTAGGGGCACTAAGGTAGTAGAGTCCCTGAGATCACATATTTTCAAAACAAATCTGCGGCTTACATTCATTTCTGGAATAAAAGATGTCTGAATGTTAATCTCCTAGAACAGTTTGAAGATTGAAAATCATGGTATATCTCCAGAAGGAGTTGTCAACACATCCAATCATCTACAGTGGCCTCAAACAATGCACAAGCATGCCAATGCTTGACACATCACTCACCTATGTCACCCCAAATCAGTTTCTATCAAAGGCTCAGTGCGATTCATCTTATGCAACAGTCTGGTTTACCATCAACAATAGTTTTCAGTTATTTAAGTTGAGATATTTAAGGTTTATGCATAATAAGTGGTCATTTGTGTTTGATATGAATCAAATCCTTTTTAATTAAGTTAAGTTTGAAGTATGCATCACTGCACTCCAGTAGTTTCGTAGTTAAGTTAATAAGTTGTTTACAACTGTGAACACAAAGTGGAGCCTCAGTCCCATATGGACAAGAGCCTTTGCAACTCTGATAAATATGCATTTTTTGTATGTTTTCAGGGTTTGGTTTTGGTGGAAAAGAGAAGTATCAGAAGGTTTGGACCTGCTTAAAATATTGTAAATTTATCTACCTATTGAATATATGTTGATGGAAGTTGTTTTTCTTACTCAAATATTTATGTGTTTAATCCGATCTTGAATGAAAATTATGTGTATTGTGCAAAGTACATTTCCTTATTCTTTTAGCCACATTTTTAGTTTATTTGTTCATCAATTATGCGACCTGTTATACAACTATTGTTTTGTGAATAGATTAACTAATTGACCACATGTTGGTCGATTTGCATATAGATTTTGGTTGATGTCTTAAAATATTATTTTAAGTCTTTATTTCTCATATAGCAAGTGATTCATTGCATTATTGGCTATTTTCTTAGGTGTGTGTATTTAATATTCCCAAATGTCCATTGATATTCATACTAGTATCAAAAGAGAAACTACCTTCATACTATTCAGTTTGTCCAACCAGATCACCATATTCCCAAACCCATCCTTGAGCTGACTAACAAAATCAAATTATCAAAAGAATAAGCATTCCAAAACTTGAGGTGGCCTGGATTTTCCCTTTAGTAGTTAGGTGTAGACTTTAGGACCAACAAAACCAAAGGAAATAAAATTATGCAACAAATAGCCACAAAGGATTAAGACCGATGAAAGAGTTTTCAATTCCTTCCTAATTAATTTAGTATGAAACCTAATATTTGTGCATTTAATTATCAATATGAGGTTGTATCCTACTTATGATTTGTCATGCACCGTATATGCAAGTATAATGTAGTATTTTCGAATGAGTTGTACTACTTTCAAAAAAATGACAAAAAACAAGATATCAAAATGCTTAATCAAGTCACCACCTATATTGCTTCTTGTACTTTACAGAAAATGGATGAAACACTTGTGGAAAGTAAATGAGACTTGCAGAAAGTAAATCACACTTGAGTAAAGTAAATAAATATTGCATAAAGTAAATCACACTTTCATAAAGTAAATCACACTTGCGAAAGTAAATCAATATTGCAGAAAGTAAATCACACTTGCAGAAAGTAAATCAAACTTGCAAAAAGAATAAGGGTGACTTCTTCAAGTATTTAGGATGTCTTTGATTATTGTGATGGTTTTTCTATAACTCATTGTTGGATACATTACACACTCACCTAGGTAATTATTTTTCTAAGGTTGATAGTCCAATGTTGAGAATGCTTCCTTAGATGAGAATATTCTCTAGAGAGAATATTCCCCTACAAAATAGGACGTTCCTCTTCAGTTTAGAGTCAGTTACACTCAGTTAGACTAGTGGAATTCACTCATGAATGGAAGCCTTGGTTTTATCACCAATAGTTGCATGTGATTCTCTCACTTCCACACGTGTGACTCAAATAATAGATGATTGCATGGCTCAGTTAACTAGGACTAGGTGGCAGTTCACTCCAATGTCTGTCAGTGAGTGTTTGTATCTCTCTAAATCACTACTATGGAACATTATTTACTCATGTATACTATATCTATTGTAAATCATTCACTCTTAAAGTGTGGAATATAGTGAATACAATTCTATTTATTCTTTTCTCTCATCTCTTCTCTCCTTCTCTCAATTTGCAAGATTTGTATGAATTGTTGTTAGTTAGATTCTCTATGCGGGTTTCACCACAATTCTACACTCATGTACTCAATCCTTAGAAATTCCTTCACACTATGTTTGTAAATGAATATATATAAACTACCTTAAATTGTAAACTTACACAATTGTCAACTAGAAAACTAGACGCAGAGTTCCAGTAGCCACAGTCGCAACAATCAGAATTGTAGTATCCTAAGTTGCAGTAGCCACAATTGAATCAACGAGATTTGTAGTAGACCAGGTTACAACAACCCAAATTCATGGATGATTTTAGGGGCTAATTTTCTCTCATGGGCTAATTTTCCATGGTTTTTCCCGAAACAAGATTTGCTATTCTAAAACTTATTCGCCCAAATTTTGTAGGATAAAATTATTTTACCTTAAAAATTGCCAAAATTTTATACAAACTATATAAAATCCTTAGAAATTTGAAAATTTTTACAAAAATATCGCCAAACGTTTTATAGTTGGCATATGAAGGATTAGTAAGATTCGCCAAGGTTTCTACATTTTAAAATAAATTTCCATCCTTAAAATCATGCCTGCCTAAATTAGAATAGTGTGAGTTAGAAAAACTAGAATCATAGCGAGAACGAATTTTAAATGGGAATTGTTGGAAGTACATGAAGATAAATAAAAGATGATGTATCCATACTTCAATTAATTGATAAGTGCAGTTTTGAAATAAATTTCAATAATGAGGAAACAACAGAGTTGCAACATGATGTTTTTATAAATAAATTGTTGGAAATAAATAAGGGGGGGGGGAATTACAGTTATTTCTCATCAACCAAAGATTACTACCCTGAGATGTCAACAATCAAAAACACTGGAAATCAGACTTTACTAGATGTTGATGAAGAAATTGCTGAAAGTAAATGAGAAAATGGAAATCTAATTATAACTAATTCTATAAACAATATCGAGCTAAGGAGGGGAACCTGCCTCCTTAGACGAGGTATCGGTATAAAAATGCAGTAGACGCTCAAGCGATCAAAACACCATCATTGAACGATAGGAAAAAGGAAATTACATTGTTGAAACTCTGAGTTTTACAATACAGTTGAATATTACAAAACAAATAATCTCTCCCTCGAGCTCGAGAGAGGATGAGATTGTATATAATAAACCCTATGCCTAAACAAAACAAAGAGACAGATGGATATCCATGAGAATCATTATGTTCATTTGCTTACATCAATTTTTCCAAATTTTAGAAAAGAGTAGGCATATGCCAACTCAGATCGGCTGGGTGACGATTGGTAGGTGAACTACTTCCTCTTTTGGTTATCCACTTTCCTTTTGTCACTTTCCCGTGTGAGAAACAATGTATGACCAACAATTGTAACATTGACTATTGCACTGGAAAAATCTCTGAGTTGAAGAAACAAGAGAGATAATTTTTTTCGAAATTGTAGTAGTTGTATGCTCAGGCAGAGGAGTTGCAACACTTGTAGAGAATTGTAGCTCTTTCAAAGAAATGTAGCCACTATATTTGCTCCTGTATAGAAATGTTAGTGAAAGAAGGTAAAAATTTCCTTAAGAAATATGTAGGAATGAAATAAAAGTATCATATGGGGGAAGGTTCATACCTTGGTGAAAAATGAGACAAACTAGATGAGGAAAGTATCAAGAAAGCATGAATAGTGGAAAAATGGTAAGAAAAAGGGTATTGGATGGGTGTTGAAAACATGTTGTAACGTCCCCATCCCCCAATTGGTCGGAAAACATCACTCCTTAATCGTATCTTACTCTTATACCATTTCTGTAACATCCCCGGTCACCAACAGGTCGGCCATGCTACCTCATAGAAATAACAATAATTATCATATTCATATAAATATAAACATACAACATACAACATATTATGCTAATACACATATTAATGCGTAAATAATAGTAAAATCATACATGTAGTAATCATAGGAAAAAGGCATAAATATAACAACATATACAAGAAATACTCATCCATATATCATGTACCAATATACAACATGTAAATGAATAGAGAAATGGGTACTTATCTTTTACTTGAAGTACACCAACTACGTGAAGACCGTCCACCAACCTCCCAACCATAAACCACGCTTCTCATCACTCTCAGCAGTGGGTCACCCCTGATTTGGGACTAAAATCCACCGGGAAAGGGATTCCTAGGCTAGGCAGGGACAAAAAGAAGTTCCCCAATACAAAAAGAAGGATTTCCTCCAAGGAGCCACTTATTCCCATAGCTCACAGAATCTCATTCCTGACATGCTTTTCCCACCCCAGGAGTATACACCTTCACTATCACACAGTCCATCGACTGCTACACCTCTCTTTCTGGGGCTTCAACAACAGGTTGGATCAGAAATTCTTAGATCTTTGTAGCTGCTACCAGACTCCCTCTAAGATAACTCACTTCCTTAGCACATTCTCTCACCTTGAGAGAGTTTCTCATAGGCCTAACAACCTTCTTCTTCACTCTCTCTCCTCAACACATGGGCATGGTGATGATAGCCATAGAAACTGAACGTGAGGAAACGGTGAAACACAGGCTACCTATAGGGTACGGGTTCAGTAATATATTAGTTTGGGCTTGTTGCAGAGGTTCGAGATGGTTACAGTTCAAAAATGGAGGAAATGATTGACTACATGCTTTCTCAGTGCATGGGTGAATGGGGAAACAAATGGTCAACAAGGTTTGAATGGTGAGAATGGTGATAATTCCCCCCCATAAATCTGCATGTGTCTTGGATGACACTTGGCTCTCCAGGAGCACGTTCATTTCCACTTGGAACTCATTCCCCTCCCCAAAGGAACTTAGGATAAATTAATATCCTCTTTACAGCCTCTAGAATAATAATTATATATTATTCTCTTGGGTTTAATCTCTTAATATTAGCCCTTTTCCCCCCAATATCCTACCCTCATCCCTTTCCTAACCTAGTGGAGATTAGTCCCCCATACTCTTTCTTTGTGGTCGGTCTACACGCAACGATGTTGTTTATATTAATAATATGAATATTTACATTACAAAATAGGCTCTTGGCCTTTAACATCTAAGCTCTCCTGCCTAATAATCACATAAGCCTCCTATCTTATAACACTTTGATCACCATCCTACAAAACATGTTACAATTCATAATTATAACCAGAGCTTGTCCTTGTGATATTACAATCCCCTCCCCTTATTTATGCACTGTCCTCATTTCATTATATACCATGTATAATATAAAATTATTCAAAAAGCTCCAAGCTTTTGCTGTTGGAACTTGTTAATCCCCTGGTTCTTTTCCTTCAAGCACCAATTTTGGTATTCACGCTACAACTGGAAGTCATTTACTCTACTCCATAGAGATTCTTCGGAAAGAATTAAGCTCACTGTACCATTTGAAACACCCTCCTTATGGAAGATACCATGCCATAATAATTTATGAGTTGCCTCTTCCTTGTTGAAATCACCCTTCCAAGTTCATGTATCCTTTCACTGCTACACATTCCATCAACAATCCATATTGCCAAGGCTTTCACACACAAGGAGAGCGCCAACCCACTACCAAAGCCTCTCACCAAGGTTCTCCATTAAACAGATTCAATGTCACTAACATTATTTCTTCTTCCAACATTCCAACTTTAATCAATATCATAGAATATGCATCACACACATGCAGTTATCATGAGAGAACATAAAATAATTCATTTAGGAACTCAAACTTAGTTCAAAGGAAATTCAAATTTTCCCCAAAACATGAAATTCTATTTCATAATTCTTCTTGGATGTTGTCATATTAGGAATGCTTCATCTTACATACAACCAACAAATTGTCAGTATTTCCTGTACATCATAATTCAATTGCAATATGTACAAAATCTTATGCAGTGATCTTAGAATTTCCTGCACCTAGCAATTCAATAAAAATTACCAAACAATTTAACAAAATAGAATGACTCATCATTCTATGCATATGGATGTTCGTAATTAATATATGTAAGTTCATTACTTCTTTTTCTGAACAAGAAATGTTTCTATAGTCAATGCTTACGTGACTACTTGACTTGCAACTTTCCTGTTGCAATGTATAACAACTCCTGAAATATCCTCAACTTCATGAGTTAACAACATTTCAGTTGTTAGTAACAATTATTTCCATGCAATAATATATATGCATGTGCTTACAAAACAAATTCATCAATTGCATTTAAGTATACAATTCTATCACTTACTATGCATGGTTGAAATTCTCAATGCATATTTTTTCAATGCACCTTGCATTGAATTACATAATTCTCTTTATCTCAGTCATGTATCTCACCTTACATAAGTTGGAATTCTGGCCAATGTATTGACACATTCTCCACACACTTCCTATTGTCTTCCCAATTAATTGGATGCCTTCCTTTTCAACCCTAACACTACACCACAAATATAATTTTGTGGTGTTCATTAGTGTTAACAAAAAGGTTGCAGCCCAAGTTTTATTTAAAGGTAGGAAGCTCTTGGTACCTGTGTGGTTCGTAACCTTTCCATATCCATACTTTGTCATATCCAACCATGTCCTGGTCTCATACATGACTAGATTTATTGACATTCATTACTATAACAAGTGCGTATCTTTTATTTCTCTGGTTATTACCCCATAACCAAATTAACATGACATTCTACTATGTCAGTGTGTGCATTCAAAAGATAAAATCTTGATAACTATAACAGACCTCTAGCCTTTTCCACCTCTAGTGGTATCTTATTCATGTTAATTCATTTATATAATACCATATTGTGTATTATAAAATTATATCAGGGAAGATTCTTACGTGAATTTCTCTTTGGAAATTATGCAACATAATTTCAAAACAAAATACTTACCTGCATAGCTTCCATTAAATGAATTTGATGTTACCTGATTAGCTGATGATAGTAGAATATTTCATGCTTCTCTTATCAAAATTATAACTAAAAATTAAACTTCCTGATGCTTCCTTCCATATGCATCAACATCATCAACACCACTTGCAACATGAAATAATTATTTCATTTGGCTGTCCCAACAAGCCATAACATACTTGCTGCCAAAGAAATTGCAGCAACTTCCTTCTCCATGTACAAATTTTCCTTGTTGATCCCAGAATTATTCATTTCTTCCCAGATTCCTGAATCTTCTTGTGCTCTCACTGTAATCATTGTACATGATTAGTTCTAACCTGAGCACTTTATAGCCAATCCACTCTTAGTTTATTTTTCATTTATAAACAAATACTAAGATAATTTTAACCTTCAACATTCATTTATTTTCTGGATCCAACTAATCCAACTAATACTTGGACGAATTATAGTTCCAATCAAGCTATTTTATAGACTCTGGATTCTTCAACATCCATTTACTTTTTTGAACTAAACTACTTCAGCCTTTTTTCTAACTGACTACCTTATTACTTGAGGTTTCTTGTACCTTCTCTTATCTTTGACTACTAGTTTCAAACTTGAATTGCATATCCAATATCTATTCTTACAACACGGTGTTGTTCCAACCAATTTATACCAATTAGATCCTCATAGGAACCCAAAGGAAAGATGTTCAAATCTGCCTTGGTGTTCAACCCAATCATGCCCACTGAACCTGACTTAAACAACTTAATTACTTTTCTCTTGGCTCCTGTAGCCAACTATACCAACCAATATTTCCCATGCTTTCTTCTTGGAAATTGAATTCTTTCCACTACCTTGGAATCTATATAGCTATGACTAGCTCCTGAATCAGCTAAAATAGTAAATGCATGGTTATTGATCATACCTTCTACTTCAATCATGTGTGATTGAAACTCCACTTTCTTTTTGTCCAGGTTTCATAGGTCCTTGGTGCACTTCTGATGCAAACCCCCTCTTCCTCTCAAGCTTCGCAACCTCCCAGTCTAGGATCAATCAATTTTATGGAGTCGAATTGGCTCTCAGGCTCTTGTTGAGCCCCAAAACCTTATCCACGGGATTTTGTTTTCTTCCTCGTTACTGAAATAGAGAACGAGGATATTTTCAAAACCCACAGAATCCTTTAAGGGACCCTCTACCAAGTTATGGGCCAATCTGATGATACCCAAGGAATTTTGGGACTTCTCACTCCACCTGGTGTAGGTCTGAACTCACCTAACCTTTCAGGCACTTCTCTAAGCTCCCCTTTATTCCAAATTCATCTTTCATCTCCTCTCCCTTTTTCCTTCAGTGGTGACAACATCTGACTTAAGATATGACCAGGCACCAAACAAACGGGCGCTTACTCTGCACTTCAGAGTTTCAGGCTTAAGTTGTTTTCAATTCACCACAATTCCAATCTCTCGTACTCCAAACTCACGAATTTCGCAATTGACATGAGAGGGATCAATGGTCCCCTCTCTCTATCCAAATCAATGGCCACAAATAGCTTCAGGGCTCCATGCTTCGGGATTTCCAAATTCTTCAATTCCAAAAACCTCCAAAGTGACAACTCTCCAAAGTGTTTGATCTTCTGACACACATCCACAACTGTCAACGGTCATGATAAAATCTGGTGCTTCGACCTTCAATATTTCTCAACCCACGGGACCCCACTTTCCTCTGAAGTGCATATCCTTCAAAGCAAAGGATATGATGACACTTTTCCTCTGCTGACAGACTTGAGATTTATTGCTCCACCTAGCTCCATCTTCCTCTGGAGCGTTTTTGCTCCAGATTGTAGGATATGGTGACAACTGTCCCCATAGGATCAACGACCCATATTTTCTTCGACAATCGACAAATTCAAAAGTTGACGAATGGCTCAGATCTTCTCCACTACTCTGGGCTTCAGGTATTTTTGATGTACCACACTTCAAATACTCTATAGTTAATGATCTATTGTCATGTGTCGTCCTACTCCAATGACTAGGAATTACTTCTACGCTTCGAGCCTTCAAGATTTTTTCACACTCCTCGATTGAAATCTATCGAAGTGATGTTGCTCATAATTTCATGATCTGTTGGCATGTACTTCCAGGCATCAATGACCAGGATCTACTCTGGCCTTCGCAACTTCGACGATCTTGCATACTTCCCCACTGAAAAATCCCAAAGTGTTGTTTCTCTGGAGTTTTAGATCTATCGCCACTTGTCCCTCCTAACAATGGGTGGTCTTGATCCACTTTGTAAATTCGACAATTTCTCTCTCCTATGCACTCAAGCTCAAAATGCTTGAATTTCATGAAGTCCGAAGGACTTCAGGAATAAACCTTCATGCAACTTACTTATATCTGAATACTATGTTTCCTTCGTGCTCAGATTCAATAGTCGGGATCTGTCTTCCTCCTCTACGCACTCCTCCTTGTCTGGACGTAGATATTTTATGGTTCATATCAAATCTCACAATAAATATGACAATTGTAGTAGCTCCTCCCTCCTGATCTCCCGAACTTGAAGCAACTTCATTTGTGCACACTTGCATTATCTATCCTAAGATTTGAACTTTATTTGACTTCCAAAGGGTCTCAACCCTTAATTCCCTCAAAGGATTCTTTCACCCTCATGGTACTTTGTGTACTCCTTGTACTAGTTTTATGCACACCTCGCAAAGATTATAGGGTTTTCAGTAAAACTAGTTGTGCCTCCTGTGCACAGACCTTTCTCACTTCTTTCGATGTGGTCTGCTCAATCAAGAATCCTCACAGTTCCTTCTCTGAGCCTTTTTTTGTTCTTAAAACAAGAATTTAGTGCTATCCCACTTTTTCTTCGGTCCCCAAATCATGTGACTACAAGTTGTGACCAAGCACTAAGCTGATAGGCTCTTATCAAAACTTTAGCACTTCATAATTTCTGGCTTTGGAGAATTTCACACCTTCTTCTCTCATTTATTTTGAATGACAAGCTAGTGAACATGCAGAGTGGGTTGGATATATGGTCCATGTCTCCTTGGAAAGTGACATCTGATAGTTACTACAGAGCTTCGGCTTCGTGAGTTTTCTAAGTACCACTGCATAGATCCGTCAGAGTGTCAAACTAGCAAATTCACAAACAAAACATCAACGGTTTTGTGCCTTCTAGTTAAGCAATGACCACGATAAAATCGGAGACTCTAGGCTTCGAGAGTTATGGACTGTCCATACTCTCCTTTCTTATGAAGTGACAAGTTACTAGACTCCTGCATCTGTTGCCATGTACCCTCTCTCGATCAACGGTCGAGATTAACTCCGAGACTTCAAGAGTTCTTGACTCAAGCAACTGTAGCACAATACCTATAGAGTACCAAGTCTCTAGACCTTGGAATCTTACACCACGCATCCTTTGGGACCAACAGTCGCGATTAAGTTTGGCCTTCAGGAGTTCTCGACTCAATGCTAATTGTCACACCTTTCCTCCGAAGTACCAAGTCTCCGGACTTCACGATCTGGTGCCACACGTACACAATGACCAAGTTATCATGGGCCCAATATAGTTAAATTATTTTCCAAGGTTTTAACTTCTTTATGTATCCATCATGGCCCCACCATCCATTCTTGAGAGGAGTGTCATGTGGAGAAATACTAGAAGTAGACACATGGACCTATCAGACGGGTGACACGTGTCACGTTCTAACTAACATTTCAATCTTCCAAAGGTTCTTAACTCACTAACACATGGCACATATACCATGTTTCCACACCATTCCAGGTGATTTCAACAAACCAAGTCACTTCGAGACTTCGGGACTTCGGGATTCGAGATATTTTACACTTGCATTCCTCAAATCTCCTGAACTCTGAACTCCTAAAATTATTTACCTTCTGGGGTCCACATAGTACAACTGTCAAAAATTAAGGTGGTGGCACATGGCATGTCTAGGAAAGGTCCACATCACCACAGGTGATGTCATCATGCCACGCCACTTCTGTTCTTCGGCTTCGGGACTTCAGGATTCGGGGATTCGGGAGATTCCAAACTAACACACTCCAATTATCCTGAACGCTAAACTCACGAACAATATGATATTCTGACACACATCTTCTTTAATGAACGTTCTGGATGAGATACAGACTTCAGGGCTTCGAGATTTTTCACTCTATCACTTCTTATTACTCTCGAACATTGAATTCCTGAACTAGACAATCTGTTGACATGTGTCTCTTTTTGATGAATGGTTCGGATTAACTCCAAACTTCGGGACTTCGGGACTTCAGGAGTTTTCAATATAGCACACTCCATTTCTCCTGAAGTGTCAAACTATCGAATACCTTGATATGAGGACACATTTTTCTTTTAACAAATGGTCTAGATTAACTCTGGACTTTGGGACTTCGAGAGTTTTCACTCTAGCACACTCCATTTCTCCCGAAGTGTCGAACTGTTGAATACCTTGATCTGTGGACATGTGTATCTTTTAACAAATGTTCTAGATTAACTCTGAACTTTGGGAATTTGGGAGATTTTACTCTAGCACACTCCATTTCTCCCAAAGTGTCAAACCGTCGAATACCTTGATCTGCAGACACGTGTCTCTTTTAACGAATGGTTTGTGTTAACTCCAGACTTTGGGACTTTGGGATTTTTTACTCTAGCACACTCCATTTCTCCCAAAGTGTCAAACTTCCAAATACCTTGATCTAACGGTTATGATCTATCTTTGGCAGATCCAATGGTAAATCACTTCTCCCCAAATCTGCGGTGTAGATCCACTCCGAGACTTCAGAGCTTTGACACATTTTCTCCCTTTTACGACAAGTAACTTCAAATAGTTGGAGCGATGAAGTCCCGAAGGAATTCGTTTCTTAACCACCATGCTCCTTTTCCCAGGTCTGATGGTTGTGAAGGATCCTCCTTCTCTTGAACAAATCCTATGGTCAAAATCATAAACTTTGTGGCCCAATACCATGGTTGCGGTGGTATCTATAGATTTTCTTGAACCACTATACTTATTGAGATTCTGAACACAATCTAAGTGTTCACACTGTTAGCACTTTGTAAATTTTATCTGACTGAATAGTCAAATGACAGAGGTAACTGTTTCAACCAGATTTAGAGTTGAGGCACTATCCTTCTCAACTCAGATAGGGCTCTCTCATGTCACAGGGTATTTCTTTGAGAATCAATGGCTAGATTTGGTTTGTTTTGGGGGGGTTTTATCAAATAACTGAAGAAATGAGGATGACATTTGGGCTATAGAGTCAGGAATGAAAAATGCATTGTCAAAACATGAAACTATCAAGAGGGAAAGGCTAAATGAGGGGATGAGTCTGAGTTTATATCTGAAATTTTCAAGGCATCAGAGGAAAAAGAAACATATAACTGCATCAGAGCATATTTAAAATGAATTCTGAATTGGTTAAGAGGAAATAAACATAATCTAAATTGTTAATCCAAGAGCACCACAATGATGAATTCTGAGTTTTTGTATCTCCAATTTAGACAGATGGAAGTGTAAATGAAATATACGATTACATGAAACACATACTATGAAATAAGACAAGATTCATATCACCGCCAGTTAAACCTTGTTATGAGGGACCTAGTCTTAGATTTGTATCCTCATATGTTCTGTGTGTTTGTGTGGATAGTTTACAGCAGTGTGTTTGTGATTGGTCTTTAATTCATTTTTAGGATTGAGCATTGAGTTAATCATTTTGGATTGGTGTGAATAAGCAAGTGTTAGATCGAATAGACATTTCATTCTTAGATGTTGAAGGTAGTTATTTCATAATTTGAAGTGTGGGACTGATATTTTGAGTTTATGACTGTAGTAGACCTAGTATCACAAGGGACCAAGAGAATTTATATTTCATCTTCATGCTCTGTAATAAATTCTTTCATTTATACTGAACTTCCTTTGTGCTGGTTTGATTGAATTACATGAGGTTGAAGTTGGATTTTGTTTCAAGAATGGTTGGAATTGATTGTTTTGATTGCTACAAGAGACAAGCTTCTTAAAGTTCATCTTTTCAATTCAAGCGCATGAAATGAATAGACTTGTTTCTCTAGGACAACATCTATTTGATTGACTGTTTGTTTAAGTTTCATTATTAGTTTTCTCTTCTAGGTTCAGAGAATACTTTGAAGTATTTAGAAATCTTAGAAACATGATTTTATGTTATTAATTATTTCCTATATGCAACAAACTTAGGTAGGTTACTTGTTCTCGGCACATATAGTGTAATGACTCTTTCGATTATGAATCCCAGATTGACATTTAAATGAGTGTGAGATATACATTGAACATATTTACACATCAACATTTTGGCCTGTTGTCGGGGAGTTGTAAATGGTAACAGGTAGCATATTTTTTATTGGTTTGATGAAGTATTGGATTGGATTTGAGGATAATTTGAGGGCGGAGAGAAGATGGTAAGACGAAAGGTAAGAACCTGTGCATCCACTTTGGTGGGGTTTTTCCAAATTCAGGTTGTCCTCCTACCTCTAATTAGGAATCTACGTTTTCATTTATTTCAATTTTTTTATGAGTAGGTACAAGGATAATAAAGGTATATTTATTGCTCCTAAAATCTCAGAAAAACTAGAAAAGCAAACAACAAAGAAACCCCCCCTTATATTAATTCATCGAAAACTCATGCAAGAAAATTTCTCAAAGGAGAGAGCTCAAAGGCAGCAATTGTAACAACAACAAAAGGAACTAGATTTGAAGCCACTATTCATATTAAATACATAAGGCAGCAAGAAAGGGAGGAAGAACTAGCGACCCCATCCAGAGGAGAAACTAGAAAATAAGTAGAGGTGGTAATAGAAGAGGTTGCATCTGATGTTGGGAGGCCACACAAAACCTTGGAACAACCAGAGATACCAGGTAACCTGGTGGTGGAACCATCACTCAGTGGAGAAAATTCACCACCTCCCTACAGATTGATTCAAAACATGGTAGAAGAAGAGGGAAACATAGCCAATGAAACAAAGACATTTCGATTCCCCATACTAGATATCACTCAAGACATTGCTATGAAGAAAAATCCATTATCTTCAGTTCCTCATTTCCAAGGTATGTCGACAGAAGACCCTGAATTGTTTTTATTTGAATTTGACATATTGTGTAGGAGCTATAACTACACAGATAATGCTCAAAAATTAAAACTTTTCCCAGCCACACTAAATTATTTGGCACTGTGATGGTTCATGAGCTTAGGGGAACACACAATTTTGTCTTGGGAAGGTATGAAGGAGACCTTCCTCCAGAAATACCAAGATTACTGCAGACCTAGGGATGCTAGGAATGATATATTCAAAATGCAGCAATCAGAAGAAGAAATCTTAGAAGACTACCTAGAGAGGTTCTTATACAATTACCAAAAGACTAAGAAGTTTTCCTTAGACACAACTATAGTTAGGACTGTCTTTCTAAAGGGTGTGAGGGATGATTGCATAGAAGTGTTAAGCCTCATGAGTTCTGGGGATGTATACCAAAATCCATTTGTAGACATAGCAGAGTATTGTAAAAGATACTCTTGCATTCAAGCTAAAATGGGTAAAAGTATAAGGGACCCTACCAACAAAATTGCTAAACCCACATCCAGAGGTGTCATGAGGATTGAACTAGGAAATCTGTTGGAAAACTTTAAAAAATATATCCTAAACACCATCAGTTCCCAACTAGATACCATGAAAATTAAAAGAAAACAAGAGGAAGAAAATGTTGTGTTAGCAATTTGTTGTCATCAGTGTAGGAGGAAACACCCTGAAAAGGAATTCCCGCTCAATGTTATTGAAATCTGTGGTATTTTCACATAGGACCATCCTACTAATGAATGCCCTTCTCTTCCTGGACTCAAGGCCATGTTCAAGGGAGGAGGAGAACCTGATACATCCTACCCCCCTAGGAGACCATCGAGACAACAAAACCCCAGCATGTTTGCCAACCCAATTACACAATACCCCCAACAGCAATGGGTACCCACCATGTCTTATCCTCATTGGTCGACACAAACCCAACCTTGGCAACAGGGGTGGAGAGGACCTGTATATGGAAATGTCCCCTTTTAACCAACAATTTTTCCCACCTATCCACAATATCCCTCGAATATTTCATAGTTGCTCCCAGGATTTAACCCCCCTTCTCTTCTTCCACCCCCACAACTACAAAAACCACTTGCACTACCCATGAATCCAAATATGCAGCAACAAATGCAAGCTACACCCATCCAAAACCCCCCTCGGCCTACCCCTATTCTTGAACAACCTATCCCTAACCCAAATAACATACCGACACAACCTATACAAAATGTTGAAGTACAAACCTTTCCTACATATGTAATAACACCAGCTTTGTTTAATGGAATTAAATTAATATCGGGAAGGATTGTAAACAAAACAAATCCCACTATGGTCATTCAAGAAGAACAAGTGCATAATCGCACAAACCAAGAAGAAAAAATAGATGTCCAAACGGTTCAAAGAGAAGAACAGATGACTGATCCATTGAACGAAGAAAGAAACACTCCAGTACCACAAGAAATTCTTTCTCCCAACTCCGTTGTAGCAGAAACACCCCATGAAATGAATCCCCCTTACCCAAAAAGGTTGCTTGTAAAGAAAACTGAGGAACCTCTAGAACATAATATAGAGACTGAACTCTGTAATATATTTGTAAATATACCACTACTACAGGCCATTAAATACATACCTATCTATGCTAAAATGTAAGGGACCTTTGCATTAAAAATCTAGGGAGAAAGAGGAAGGAACCTCCTATCATACAACTGGTAGGGCAATTATTCGAATTTATAACAGAAATGCCTTCCAAGTATAGTGATTCAGGGAACCCAGTGGTAACAATAGAAATCAATGACATTCCCTTACCTAACACATTGATTGATATAGGGGCAGAAATAAATGTGATGTCAGTAAACACTATGAAAACACTGCAACTAGATCACTTAATACCTACACAAACTTTGCTAGAGCTTGCAGATAAATCAGTCATCACCCCAACATGAAGTTTAGATGATAGAATAGTGACATTGGCCTCTTGGGAATACCCTGTGGATTTCTTGGTAATCCATTCCAAATCTCCCCAACCAGGACACCCAGTGGTACTTGTCCGACCTTGGTTGGCCACTGTTGATGCATTCATCAGTTGTCGATCTGGAGAAGTGACAATTTCCAATGGCACTCAAAGTCAGAAACTTATCCTTTTTCCCCCTGCCCAACTAGCCATTGAAGTTCCTCTCTGGTTGGAGAATCCTTATGGGTAGGAGGACTATACTCATCCCTTGTTGGCACTTGAACAAGTAAAAGGAGTACAAGAACACTCTGAAGAACAAATCCTAAGTCTATTCTTGGCTGCTTCGGCATGCATTGACTATCCCCAATCTTTCCCTAACTACAAAGACATCTTTAGCCCTGAATTTCAAGAAACTCGACACCCTTCCACTTCTACAATAGCCACTCTTTCACAAGTAGAGGAAGGGAAGGAATATGTTGTCCAAGCTGTTGAAATCAGTCCTGTAAAGTCCTTATATATCAATGTCGGCCTAGAAACAGATCAGCAAAAAAAGTTGGTACAAATGATTCAAGGGAAATCTAATGTGTTTGCATGGGATTACTCTGACATGAAAGGGATCCACCCAGATACCTGTATACATCATATTTACACTAATGATCAGATCAAACATGTCTGGCATCGCCAGAGAAGAATGAACCCAGCGTTGAATGATATAGTAAAGGAAGAACTCCAAAAACTCCTACAAGCCAATTTCATTTACCCTATATCAGATAGCAAATGGGTCTCCCCATTAGTTATTGTACCAAAGAAAAATGGGAAATGGAGGATTTGTGTGGACTTTCAAGAACTAAACAAGACCACCTATAGGGACTACCTCCCTTTACCTTTCATAGATCAGGTCTTGGACACTTTATCTGGGAAGAGGTACTTTTCTTTCCTAGATGGGTTTAGTGGTTACAACCAAATACAAATTTTACTAGAAGACCAGGATAAGACCACATTCACCTGTCCCTAGGGAACCTATGCATATAGGGTTCTCCCCTTTGGGTTATGTAATTCCCCTTCTACCTTTCAGAGGGTTGTCTTGGCTATTTTCTCCGATTTGACCAATGATTGTGTGGAATTCTACATGGATGACTTCACGGTATATGGGGATGATTTCCAACATGCATTGGATAATTTGAAGAAGGTACTGGTTAGATGTAAAGAGACCAACCTCTCACTCAGTCACAAAAAATCGATAATTCTACTTAATGAAGGAATTGTTCTATGTCACCACATCTCTGGTACAAGAATAAGAGTGGACCCTGCCAAAATCGACATTATTTCCCAAATTAAGATCCCTAGCTCACAAAAGGAAATCATAAGTTTCTTAGGGCATGTCATCTACTATAGGAGGTTTATTCAAAATTTTACAAACCTAGATGCCCCCCTTTTCAAACTACTAATGAAAGATGTTGAATTCTGTTGGGATGAGCAATGCCAAATATCCTTTGAAATCTTAAAACAAAACTTTCAAGTGCCCCTTCTTTGAGAGGTCCAAACTGGTCTCTTCCTTTACATATATGTACAGATGCCTCAGATACTACTTTGGGAGCTGTATTAGGACAAAGGGAAGGGTAGATTCATTATTCTATATACTTCGTTAGTAATAACATCTCACATGATGAAGCAAACTATACTGTCACAAAGAAAGAATTTTTATCAGCAGTACATGTCATCAACAAGTTTAGACACTATATAACAGGATACAAAGTTTTTGTGCACACTGACCACTCAACTATCATATTTATAATGAATAAACATGTTACAAATGCTAGAGTAACTTGATGGTTGTTGTTACTACAAGAATTCAATATCACTATCATAGATAGGCCTGGAAGAGACAACTTGGTTCCTGATTTCTTGTCTAGGCTTATCCAAACAGGTGAAAGTACTCCAGTAGATGATGATTTTTCGGATGAGAATTTATTTTCCATTTCTACTTTCACCCCTTGGTATGTAGACGTAGCCAACTATTTGGTAACCGACAAGCTGCCTCAAGGTATGACATCCAGAGAAAAGTAGAGAATCATTCAGCTAAGTGCCAATTATATGTGGCATGAGGATACCCTATACCAAACGAGACCTGATTTGGTAATCAGAAGATGTGTCTAGGAAGATGAAATGTAGGATATCTTTAGAGCTTGCCATGATGGCCCATGTGGAGGCCACTTTTATGAAAAAAGGACAACTTACAAAATCCTACAATCTGGCTATTATTGGCCGACCATTTTCAAAGATGCAAAGAAATACGTGGCCAACTGTGATGATTTCCAAAGAATGGGAAAACCTACAACAGTCGACGAAATGCCACTCCAAGCCCAAGTAGTAATTGAACCCTTTGAAAAATGGGCCTTATATTTTGTAGGACCTATCAATCCTATGTCCCACAGAACAAAGTACATATTAGTTTGCACAGACTATGTAACAAAATGGGTAGAAGCCAAGGCCCTGTATTCAACTAATGAACAATCTGTTGTAGACTTTCTCTTTGAGGAATTTTTCACTCGTTTCGGGGTACCTTGGGAAATAGTCACTGACCAAGGGACACAATTCACCTCAAATTTGGTCAAGGATCTTACCAAACAATACAAGATCAAACAAAGAAAGTCTTCTCCCTATCATCCCCAAGCCAATGGCCAAAAAGAATCGACTAATAAAGTGATAGAGGCCATCCTCACTAAGACTGTTCAACTTGATCACAAAGACTGGGCTAATAGGTTGCCTGAGGCCTTGTGGGCCTATAGGGCAGCCTGGAGAAATACAACAGTCCATACACCTTATGAGTTGGTGTATGGGAAGCAGGTACTACTGCCCATAGAGTTTCAGGTAAAGACCTTCATAACTGCCATGCAATTAGGAATGGACCTGAATGAAGCTCAAAAACAGAGGCTATTACAATTGAATGAGCTTGATGAGATAAGACAGGATGCTCTACAAAGAACCACCCTGATACAAGAGCAAAGGACCAAATGGCATGACAAGTACCTTAAAAAGAATTCCTTCTAGCCAAGTGATTGGGCCCTCCTATATGATAGCAGATTCAAAAATTTTAAAGGAAAACTATCTACCATATGGATGGGGCCCTATGAGGTTTATATAGTCTATGACAATGGTGCAATAAGGATAAATACTATTGATGAAAATCAGACTTCCCTTGCTGTAAATGGACATCGACTGAAGGTTTATCACAAACCTCTATCAAAGGAGGATTTTGTCAAAAATGTTCTTCAGACTTCCGAAATGCAACTGGTAAGCAAGAGGGTTTCTCCTCCTGTTGACCTACCATAGTAAGTTCAAATTGTATAAATTCATTTTTTGTACATAGGTTTGTCATAAGATGCATTTTTTCTTTATTTTTGGTGTAACTAACAAAGGCAAACGTTTTTGTTTGTTTTTGTTTGTTTTTTTTTTTTTTTTTTTTTTTNTGAGGTGTTGTTCCCATGTAGATAAACAAATAAGGAGGGCATCTACCATAGAAAGTCTTCTTTAAGTTTTTTAGACTCTTTAAAATTGAAAATACCAGTGAGCAAGAACTGGCCCAGGTTTGATAAAAATCCACGGGACAGTATAAAGAGTCTTCTTTAAGTTTTTTAGACTCTTTAAAATTGAAAATACTGGCAAGCAGGAACTAGCCAGGGCTCGATAAAAATCCATGGGACAATATAGAGAGTTTTCATTAAGTTTTTTAGACTCTGTAAAATTGAAAATACTGGCGAGCATTAACTAATCTAGGCTCGATAAAAAACCACAGAAAAGTAGTAGTTAGGATTATTATTTTATTGTAATAAAAGAGGAAATGTCAGCAAAAGCATGGTCACCTTGGTTCTAGAAGAAGAGGAGTTATGTCATCTCAGTCACTGGTCATTATAGAGTACCCTCCTATTACAAAGCTTTCCTGCATTATTCCTCTATAAACTTTAACAACTACATGGTTTTTCAGACGAATTTGACCACAGAACACCAGTTATTCCTATAAATCACTATCACCAGAATCAGTGTCAATATTTTTAAGCACTAGAAAAATGTTCATTTTTGTGCTTATCTCGTATCAATGATCACCTCTATGTATGAAGGGCCACCCCTGTACTAAATCATCTTTTTTTGTCTATCCGGTACCTGATCCTATCCATTATAAAAGAAGGGACCCTATGCTATTCTGATACTAATTACCAATTTTACACACAGGTGATCTAGCACTCAGGTAATCTAGTACTCAGGTGATCCGGTACCAACTACAAATTCTACACACAGGTGATCCGGTACTCAGATGATCCCATACCAATTTCAACTCGACTCCCAGGCGATCTGGTACTTAGATGATCTAGTACTGGTAAGAATATGATGGGAAACTTTCATCATCTTTCCAAGTCACTGTCCAATTATTAGTGCTAGGACATATAGATTTGACACTTTTTTTTCATGTTATTTAAAGGAATCAGACTAAATATGCATTTAGAACATCTGGTTTCTCTTGGATCATGATGTACCCTTGTTTTGTCACGAATCTCTGTAGAAATATTAGACCTCACTTCCGTGAGGAGGAAGTGTCCTATGAAATATCAAGAGTGCAAAGTCATGATGTATTTTACTGGATCAAACTCATACTGCCTCTGTTTATCTAGTAAATAAACCCCATGACTCATTGTCATACTATATGAGACGACATGAAACACGAATCACAACATATTGAGTAATGATCCCAACCGATTTCATATACATGAGTCCCAATCATAATGACCACATCCTTCCGTGAATATCGTCTGACACCAAGCTTCCCATGAATCTGGAACCCGTTAGTAGATCTGACCTACCTCGCCATATCATCATGAGTATCGATGTGACCATTGTAATCTACACTTCCATTCATAAATGCTCTTCTGTATGGCTTTGCCATCCAGATGAGCATTATTTACCGTTGTTTTCACATCGTCTACAAACACCCTATGCCTTCATATCCTTTTCAGATTTTTCCCAACTGATACTATATCATCCGGTACTCAATCCTCGACCCTCTGTCCATGCTTTATCCACCCAAGAGAATTTTTTAATATAGCATGGGGGTCGACAAGCATGAGCCCATATTTCAAATATACAAAAAAACAACAGAATATAAGGCTTGTAAGAAAAAATGTGAACAGGAAGGGTGGGTACCATTCTTGGAGAAATTTAAAGGTAATCATGAGGGAATTTCTCTCGTCTTTGCGTAGAAATATGATGGAGAAAATGTGTATATTGGGGATGTGAAGTTAACAATTACAGAGGCCACTATAGCAGAAGCTACAGGTCTCCCGATGGCTGGAGAAAAATACTTCAAGAGAGTGATCATTGACAAAAAGCTTTGTCAAAAATACGTCAAGCCAGAACATCATGACCTTCATTGGACCAAGGGTGTCCCTCGAAGCTACATCAAAGAAGAATATTAGACGATGCTTATAAGTCTACAAAAATTCCTCACCTGCGAGGGAAGGTATGTTGTGACCTTCATTTATCATTTAAAGCTTTTATCACATTTCGAGGGAGGACCACATATTAATTTTCTCTACTTTTTATGGATGAGTTTAAAGAAAATGGCAAGAGGGGTGAGGTCAGTTTCCAGGAAACCTGAGACTAGCCTTCATCATCACGGTTTAATCAAACTTCTGGTTGTTCATGCTTTAAAAACACAAGGGGGTAGTTGGAAGCAGTTACTCCAACAAATTTTTGCTCAAGAAAAATCCAAATTAGTCGAGACACAAGAGGCAGGGACACACAGTTAAGGCTCAAGAAGAAAGGCAAAGAAAGACAGAAAAATGACATTGGGAGGTAAATAAGACATTTTTATGCCCATCTCATCTCATCCCATTGAGAAATCGGTGATAGAAAAGTCTGTCATAGGGGAACCTGTTATATCAAGAAAGAAGACAACCACTTAATTCCAGAGAGTAAGTCCTACCTTGGTTCAAAGGAGTAAAAGACGAAAAGAAGGCTCAAAACCAAGTGGTCAATTGGATAACATTCCTGAAATAATTGTGGAAATGTCATCATAACCAGCCAATCAAATAGAGAAGACCCCTGACTTCCATTTACAAATAAAGATAATGTCTGCACAAGATAAAGAGTCTAGCTCGGTCCTGCGCCCTAAAGACCAACGACCACAGAATAAGAAACAAAAGAAGGAGGAGACAAATCAACATGAGATTTTACCAGAGCCAACTGTAAAACCCCCTCCAAAATCCTCTAAAGAATTGAAAAGTATTTCTAAAGTTACTCGGCCTTCCCAAAACTTAGTTGGTGAACTGAAGGAGACTGTTAAGGTGACAAGTAAAAATAAAAAGAAACTAGAAGGGAAGGAGGCACAATTTCCAAAGCCCATGCCTCAATCTTCCAGGATAGGAATATGGGTTTTCCAGCAGAAGAAAACCCCAGAATTTACAATTCAAGCTCACAAGATAAAAGTCAAGTCAACACAGGAGGAACAGGTGCCCAGGCCTACCCCTATCAGTAAATCTAAGAAAAGAAAATTGTTTGAAGAAACTCCTACCCCTGTCAGCAAGTCTAAGAAAGCCTCGTTTCCCATACGTAGGACCACCAGAAGTATGTCCAAACAGGCGACAATTGCAAACATACCTTCTCCTCAAAGAGAATCCATGGATATTACAAGTTCTCCAGAAAAAGGGAGTGGTTGGGTAGCTACCACAACTGAAACAGAAGAAATGGTAACAACAAGTGAGATGGAAGGGTTGGTGACAGAGACTTTGATGGATTTGAGGAAAGAAAAAGAAGCTCGAGAGGTGGTAACTCAAGAAGCACTCACACCGAGTCCAGGCAAGTCCTGAGTAGACGAAAGATGATAATAAAGGCTCTGAGGAGTCTGAGGAAAGAAAAAGAGGCTCAAGAGATGGTGGCCAAGAAAGTACTCACACCAAGCCCAGACAAGTCCCTGAATGAACAAACATTATTAACAAAAATTGAGAGATTGAAGCAAGAATTTGAAGAATACAAAATACTAGACAAGCATATCAAGGCAGAGAATGCGGAATTGAAAGAGTAGCATGTAGAGGTCTCTACCAAACTTGACAAGGTCTTGCGATTGATCCATTACACTAGGGTGATCAAGAAGGAATTGAAGAGTGAAGCTTCTGGTGTTAACATCTTGCAATCTAAGGAATGACAAAGGAGGGTCCAATTGTGCAGAAAGTTTTTGGGTATCAGTTTTTGATAATGTTGCATGAGGACATGCAACATCTTCAGCATGGGGGAAATGTTGAGTCTCTATTTTGACATAGATAATTCCCTATCTTACCCTATATCTAATACTTTTTTCCTCTATTATAAACCTATACTAGACTACTCCCTCCCAAAACACATGCCTAATAGCTATGTAATGTCCACAAGAGGTAATTGATGATTTAAAGCATGTTTGTTTAACTTTCTTAAATTAATTCGATTGAAAGTGTTTTATTTTGTATAGTCCTAATGATTTGATTTATGAGAAGTCTATCTGACACTACTAGACACTGTGTAATCCAATACCAAATCCATTCTGATACCCAAGACATTTTTAATCCGGTACCAAATCCATTTCGGTACCAAGACGTGTGTTATTTTGGTACTACCTACTCTTCTATATTCTGGTACTAGACTCGCGACTACGTCCGATCCGATACCAGAACCTATGTTTCTAGAATGTGTCAGTTGGACCATAATAATGGTGAATATTTCAAGAATACAACTGGATAGAAGCACCTGAGTCAGTTTTGCAGTTGCAAGAGACGCCATCGCTCATGCACTTCGTGTCATGAGGATGGAGTCGATTCCTAAAAATTTGATGTAAATCTTAAATGTGAAATCTCTCAAACTGTTTAATGTTTATCCATAGATATTGATAGTATCATCTTACCTTATATAAGGAATGTTGTATAGATGATAGAAAGGGATAATAGCAAATGTAAAAAAGTATACTATAAGAACCAGACAATACTTATCATTGTCATGTATGAAGTAAAAGACTGTTGATCCAATTTACCAGCTGAATTAATACAGAAGATCTTTTATGTCAATTCTTGGATGTGAGTGAAAATTTTTAGTCTGTTACTTCCTTAAGAGGTTCCTTGTTGGTTCAGCAAGGGCCCACCGCCCCAACTAAGGTAAACCTCCTTGTATACGTTTTGTGTGTTTGTGTGGATAGTTTACAATAGTGTGTTTGTGATTGGTCTTTACTTCATTTTCAGGATTGAGCATTGAGTTAATCATTTTCGATTGGTGTGAATAAGCAAGTGTTAGATCGAATAGACATTTCATTCTCAAATGTTGAAGGTAGCTATTTCATAATTTGAAGTGTGGGACTGATATTTTGAGTTTATGACTGTAGTAAACCTAGTATCGCAAGGGACCAGGAGACTTTGTTTTTCATCTTCATGCTCTGTAATAAATTATTTTAGTTATACTGAACTTCCTTTGTGCTGGTTTGATTGAATTACATGAGGTTGAAGTTGGATTTTGTTTCGAGAATGTTTGGAATTGATTGTTTTAATTTCTACAGGAGACAAACTTCTTAAAGTTCATCTTTTCAATTCAAGTGCCTGAAATGAACATAATTGTTTCTCTAGGACAACATCTCTTTGATTGACTATTTGTTTAAGTTTCATTATCAATTTTCTCTTCTAGGTTCAGAGAATACTTTGAAGTATTTAGAAATCTTAGAAACAAGATTTTATGTTATTAATCATTTCCTATATGCAACAGACTTAGGTAGGTTACTTGTTCTCAGCACATATAGTGTAACGAATATTTCGATTACGAATCCTGGATTGACATTTAAATGAGTGTGAGATATACATTGAATATATTTACGCATCAACAGTAAGCTTGACACATTAGTTGAGAACCCCGTTGCACTAGACAATGTTCGATTGACGTTATCGATATCTTCTGACCTTGCAGAGGTCACGATTTTGTCTCCCTTAATTCTACAAAACTCAAGAAACCGATCCAGCTCGAGATTACTCCACTTAAGCATGGGATGACGATTTCTAGGAGAAGAATAACACCACCCATACTTGAATATCGGTAGTTATCAAGTTCTAATCATTAATCACTAACAAGATTACTTGCAAGAACATTGATTTACCATGCTCAGCCAATCCATTTCAAATGATTATCCTTTGAGTTCCTTATCCAGCGACGTTCCCCTGACATTTCATGGTCATGAAGTACTCGAACAAGTGGTGTGTGGTGATTTGACCAGTGGTCGCTTTCCCCTACATGAATCGTTGATTTGACGTATTAGAACTCGTCACGTTGGGGATTTTGCGAAAATGGTTTTAGGCAGGCCGCCTTTCACACCGATGTATATTTGAGGGCACCACATGTCTTAGACTGACACCATGGTGGTTTTCCCTGGCCTACCCTCGATCAGTTAAGTCTCGCATTGCTTCGTCACCCGATATGGGTTCCAATCATTGATCCAGGCTGCCTCAATATCAACGGTCCGTAGGACTCCCTCCTTCGTACTCCTACTATATTTTTCCATATCACCGCCATATATGACCTGAGCCTCCAAACAATGCCATGTCTCTACACTGATTTAGTCACCTGCTAAATTTAAACTCAGATTTGAAGCATGATCGTCATGGTGATAACATAGGCTCCAACTGGGGATGTTATCCTCCCTGTGAGGTAGAAAATAATTGTAGACCCGGTGCCTTCTTCATTGGTCTTCCTTCAAACGTGTGTGGGAATCCTATTTCATTTTGGATACTGAATCGTCAAATCTTAAAACCATCTTTTTCAAACTGCTTTCGATTGGATGCTGAAAAATTACTATTAGGATCTAACTGTACATACTACTGGAAAACAATGCTTGATCAACAAGCTTGTTCGCACACTCCTACCTACCCTAACTATTGAAAAAGGATCGTCAATCAAGTGAAATGATAATCCCAATGTAGCCATGACAACATTCTATATATCGTTTGTTTCTTTTGTACTTTCTTGTTCAAAAACCCTTATGTTGATGATTCATTCAAAATTTTATCTATAAGTTCAATTCTAAAAAAAATTGAAGGGCCTGAATCATTCGCTTCTCCCAACAATATCGCAAACAAATCTTCTAATATATGCATAAAACAATCATCATGTTTCACTCCTTCCACTACATTTCTATTTTCAGGTGATTCAACTTGTTGATTTTTATCAAAAAACTGGCAAAATTTTTGAGAAGTTTGGTAGTAAAGATTCCTTGCGTCATAAGGTAACCATGGTTGGAGAAACTCATCTGATGTAAAAGGACTCACATTTGATGCTGTTGGCGTTCGGAAGTCACTCCTGGATTTCTAGCAGGAGCAGAGCTCGAAGCCCATCAGATTTAATGTCACGGTTTATTTGGAGGGTGATCGAATGGAGAAAGACTCCGAACAGCATAAATCCAACTTCAAAACCAGATCAGGCACACATGACAGAGTGAGGTCTTAATAAAATCCAAGTAGTGAGTTATAGTAAAGGCGAGTAGGTGGAAGATTTACGC
>ML785783.1:397130-432109 GCA_009831015.1 Picea engelmannii | reverse complement strand
TGCGTCTGCATGGCTTCTGACAACACGGAACTGTGATCTCTGAATGGTCGTGCAACTTATGGCAGACGCAATCAGTCTTCTGACAATTCATTCGGCGAATCGACGTGCTTTGAATTCATTATAGGACGTCCCCATTATGGCGGCGACGATGTCTAACCACCGCCAACTGCTTCAATAACTGCTTCTTGGGATTGGAGATGGTTCGGCCAACTCAGCATCTTGGGCCGGGGAAGACTTCTCGAGCTGCCATCTGGAACAACTGACCGGCTTGAAGGACGGTCAAGGGATATGGTGGGAGCGATGGCATTGAGGGGCACGTGGAAGAAGTGGAGAGGAGCGAGAGTGATAACAGAGAGGGGTGACAACAGGCCATGTAGAAAGGCGTCCGAGACGGAACTACTCCTAGGCGGGAAGCTGATGTGGAAAGAAGGGAATGCGTGGGTGACGGACAGAAAGGGAGGCCACGCGGACCAGAGAGGAGGAATGGATAAGCGACACATGGCGACAGGGGCCAGCGGGCAGAGGGTGAGTGAAGAGATGGGAGGAGGGTCCACTATGGCTAAACACAGGGCAGCTAAGAAGATCGTGGCTGCACAAGCGTCGTTGATCCGGGTGCTGCGATCGTGGCCGTCTAAAACTGCATCAACAATTCCGGACCCCCCCCTTCAGCTTAAAGGGAGAAAGGCGGGGGAGGTCTGGAATGACCTTTTCCGCCGTTGATCCGGGCGCGCTCATCTGGGCCGTCGGAGAGATGCGCCCCCGATTCTGGACCCCCCCCCTCTGCTTAAAGGTCGGAAGGCAAGGGGGCTCCGGAATTTTCTGTGCGTCGTTGATCCGGGCACGCTTGTCTAGACCGCCCGATCCTGCTCATTGTTTACCACGGGCATATTGTCGCCTAAAACCTTGGACAAGTGGGTTTTAACCCATTCATTTGATTTCCGACCCCCCTTGCAAGAAATATCGCTAACAGATGCAGACATTGATTTTTTGTGGACTTCTATCAATGGCGAATTCCAATTATAAACATTTTCCATATAATGAGTCTTGGGATCATGAATTATATGGAAGAATGTTTCCTTTTCAAGAGTCATGACAGAAAAGTAAGCTTCCTCTACAAGTGTTCCCTTGCTGCTTGGAGTCTCCATAGGTGAAGTTTCAAAATCTACATCCATCTTTAGGTTGTTCAGAAATAGGATCACTACATCATTTTCAAGGGAATAAAGACAACCTTGAAATACTTTTCCTTGCTGGGAATGTATTTATTGATCATCTTCTTCTTTAATCTGATGATTAAGTGTAGGTTCCCACTCTGAACTTTTCAAGTAATTATCCTTCAATGCATGTGAGTGCAGTTGATGTTCTTCAATGATAATAACCTTTTCATGTAAAACCATACAACTGTGAATATAGTAAGAACTCCTCATCTTTTCTGAAGCCTCGTGATTTTCTTTTAACCACTCAAAGGAGGAAAAACATAAGGGGAAAGAATTTTTATCTATAAGCCCACTGCTTTCTTCATTTTCAACTTCATGCTTGAATATTTTCTTATTTGAAACCCTACTTTACTTCAACATTTCAAATGAGGAAAAACACAATGGCAGGGTTCTGTTACCTGACTCAAAACCTTCTTCATTTTCTCTATTGTCGTCATAGGTACATTTCTCCATCTCTTTGGATTGTTGGACATGCTCACTTTCAACTTTGTCTTCGATCAGTGACTACACCTCTAAATTGACAAGGTCTTCTACAAAGAAAGGAATAGGATCATCGAGCGCCTAAGAAGAGTGCTCCAGTATCTTGTCAATATGTTTCATTGGTTTGGTGTGACTTTGCATCAACACAAATTCGCTTGCTTCAACAATAATTTTATAATTCTCTCTCAAAAATTTGAATGCAATAAAGAACAAGGGTAGAGAATTTTCTTCGGCTAACCCAATACTTTTCTCTTTGTAACTGTAATATGTAGGTTGACTTATCTCACTGTACTACTGAAAAAGAAAGTCTTCAACATCGCAATCCTCCTCATATTTTTCATATACATGAAAATCAATTGTCTGTGAGATGTCATCTAACAAGAACAAATTAGGGATATCGACCTTTTCTTCAACAAACTAATTTGTAATCTCATTCTCTTGACCATATATAAATGAATATAAAAAACAATCATCCCTTTGCTCATCATGAGATGGATCAACACTCCCTCTTTCAACAGGTGGAATATATTTTTTTGTAGAATCATTGGCATAAGAAACTGCAAGAGGACCTCTGATTTTGTTGATTCTATGTTTAGGGTCTCAATCAAACTTTTTCCTCTCATATTTACTTTCAAATTCTTGAGCATTTGGTCCCTCATTTTGAATCTGTTGACATGCTTGGATGTTGTGCTGATTTTTCTGAGCGTCATAAAACATTTATTGTAAGGACTTGGATCTTCTTTCCATAAGGATGAGAGACAAATCTAGATGGAGAGTATTTGCATAATGGAGCATGGCAGCATTTTCAGTGGGTCAAATTTCTTCAGGAAAATTGTGATAGATACTGGAAAAACTTCTACTGAATATAGAAATAGTTTCCTTGTCCTACTTTTCCAAAGCATTGAACTCTCTAAGTTGTAGGTCTAAAGATTTCTTCTTGGCCCAAACAATTAAAAAGACATCCTTAAACTCCTCCCATGAGCTAATTTCCTCTTCTTGCAAATGTTTAAACCAGTCTTTGGTGTCTCCTTTCAAAGATTGAGAGAAGGCCCTCATACAAACATCTTTTTGTTCAATCTCAAACAAATCTATAAAATTCTCAAACCCTTGGATGTGTTTTTCGGCTGAGATGCTATTAGGTTCCCCATCAAACATAGGTAGGTACTCATAGTGTTTTGGAGGAAAATTATGAAGGATGTGGGATAACTTTAAGGGTATGTATCTATGATGAGTCTTAGAGGGTGTTGGATCAAGTGCAAGATATGAAATATGAACCCTAGTTTCACGAGGCTCATCAACTTGGTTATGATCACCACGTAGCCCAGATGAAATTTCTTTATCAAAATGAGTGATAAACTGGGGGGACGTTCGTGTGATTTTAAGAGGGGGATATATATTTTATGGATTGTCATGGTCATTATTTGCATGTAGTAAGCAAAGAATAACTTGTCTAGAATTTTCGAGAAAGGACCCAAGACAACTTATAACAAATAGCAAAATGATCTGAAAAAAAATCCCATTTTGAGCATTTGTTTTCTTTCATAATGCCTTCTCATACTTCATCCAAGGGGTATCGTCTTTCAGTGAATTCTATGAACTGCATTTTGTATTCTAAATTTGATTTGAGTCACCAATGACATCTTGGGATATGGATTATGTATTATGAGTGGAGTCTCCATTGATGTTTTGGAAGATAGATTCTTCATTGAGAGTGGAGTCGCCAGTGAAAATTGAAATTTTCTGGATTCTTCTACCAGTGTAATCACCTTCAAACTGATCTTTTGATGTGTGGAGTTGCCAAAGAAGAAACACAACCAATATGTGCCTAAGTTTTTTCTACTCTCAGACCTTATAACTCAACCATGTCATTCTTCCCAGGGAAAAATTTTCAATTTAATCCCCGACAACGACGCCAGAATGTTAGCACTATGTAAATTTTATCCGGCTGACTAGACAAAAGACAAAGATAATTGTTTCAACCATATTTAGAGATGAGGCACTAGCCTACTCAAATCATAGAGGTCTCTCTCATGTCACATGGTATATCTTTGAGAATCGGTGGCTAGATCTGGTTTGTTTTGGGGGGTTTTTATCAAATAACTGAAGAAATGAGGATGACATTTGGGCTATGGAGTTAGGAATGAAAAATGCATAGTCAAAACATGAAACTATCAAGAGGGAAAGGCTAAATGAGGTGATGAGTCTGAATTTATATCTGAAATTTGCAAGGCATCGAAGGAAAAGGAAACATATAACTGCATCAGAGCATATTTAAAATGAATTCTGAATTGGGTAAGAAGAAATAACATAGTCTAAATTGCTAAACCAAGAGCATCGCAATGATGAATTCTAGGTTTTTGTTTCTCCAATTTAGACAGATGGAAGTGTAAATGAAATATAAGATTATAGGAAACAGATACTATGAAAGAAGACAAGACTCATATCACCGCTAGTTAGAAATTTTTCACAAACATTCTAAAACCTGCTTCTGCATTTATATATTCATTCTAGCCCCAAAATTTACAAACGTCTTCTTGCACAGAGGGCAGGCTGCTCTTTTCTCCATCCTTTCTATATCCTCGAGATAATATATATAGAGAGAAATTACTTGTGAAATTCAAAACGTTTAGACTTCCCCATAATTCTAAAATAGAGATAAGTTACAAAAAGGAATGATTTATAATAACAATTATCCTATTTTAAAGGGACCATTAGAAACAGGTCTTTCATGTCTAGGGCCGCCATTTGTCCAAAAATTGTTGGAATGTAATTGATCCTGCCTGAGAATTCATTTCATCTTGACGATTTCCTCTTTCAAAGTGCTCAACCAAGCGAGTTGATTTTCTCTGACGCTCTCCATCATCTCAGCTCTGATTTGTGTTCTCTGTCATTTGCTCTGCTTCTTCTTTGCTACCTGCTTGTAGATTTCGTCTGCATGTTCATTGATGACTAGGTCCCTCATAACAGGGTTTAATTTGATCCCTAAATCTGATTCAGTTGCAAGATCTGTATGAAATTTGGTTGCTAATATCTATGCAACCCACCTTTCTTTCTTACGTATTGGTAAGCTTGACACATTAGTTGAGAACCCCATTGCACTGGACACTACTCGATTGACATTATCCGTATATTTTGATCTTGCATAGGTCACGATTTTGTCTCCCTTAATTACAAAGAACTCAAGAACTCGATTTAGCTCGAGATTACTCCACTTATTCATGGGATGACAATTTTTGGAAGTGAAATAACGCCACCCATACTTGAATATCAGTAGTTATCAAGTTCCAATCATTAACCACTGACAATATTACTTCCAGGCACATTGATTTACCATGCTCGGCCAATCCATTTCAAATGATTAGCCTTTGAGTTCGTTATCCGGTGGAATTCCCCTGACATTTCATGGTCGTGAAGTACCCAAATGAGTGGTGTGTGGTGATTTGACTAGCAGTTGCTTTCCCCTACACGAATCGTTGATTTGACGTATTAGAACACGTGACATCGGGGCTTTTGTGAAAATGTTTTTAGGCAGACCGCATTTCACCATGATGTATCTCTGAGGGTGCCACGCGTCTATGACTGACACCATGGTGGTTTTCCCCAGCCCTCCCTCGATCAATTAAGTCCTGCACTACTTTGTCATCCGATATGGATCCCAACCGTTGATCTGGGCTGCCTCAAGATTAATGGTCCGTAGGACTCCCTCCTTTGCACTCCCACTATATTTGTCCATATCGCCACCATATATGACCTGAGCCTCTAAACAACATCATGTCTCTACATTGATTTATTCACCTGCTAAATTTAAACTCAGATTTGAAGAATGATTATCATGGTGATAACACACACGGTGCCTTCCTAGCACTCAAGAACGTTTTGAACTTCGAATTTTGTCCCTTTCACTAAAAATTCACTCTGAAACCTTTGCTTCATTAACCACCTATCTATCCCATCCAAGCTCAATGTTGAAACCATGGATTTGATACCGTTTTTTAATGTCCCTAGCCCCCAAATGGACGGGCAACATCACTCCGTAAACATCTCTTACTCTGATACCATCTTTGTAACATCCCCGACCACCAACAAGTCGGCCATGATACCCCATAGAAATAACAATTATCATAGGCATATAAATATAAACATAAACATAAAACATATTCTGCTAATACACATATTAATGCAGAAATAACAGTAAACACATACATGCAGTAATCACAGGAAAAACCCATAAATATAACATCAGATACATGCAATACTCATCCATATAGCATGTACAAATACACAACATGTAAATGAATAGAGAAATGGATACTTATATTTTAATTGAAGTACACCAACTGCATGCAAACCTTCCATGAACCTCCCAACCATAGACCATGTTTCTCATCACTCTTAGCAGTGATTCACCACTGAGATGGGACTAAAGTCCATCTGGAAAGGGATTCCTAGGCTAGGCAGGGACAACAGAAAGTTGCACAGTACAACAAGAAGGATTTCCTCCAAGGAACCACTTACGCCCACAACTCATAAAATATCATTCCCCACATGCATGTCCCACCCCAGGAGTGTACACCTTCACTGTCACACATTCCATCAACTACTAAACCTCCCTTTATGGGGCTTCAACAATAGGTCGGATCTATAATTCTCAGAGCTTTGTAGCTGCTAATGGAATCCCTCCATGAGAAATCACTTCCTCGGCACACTCTCTCACTTGGAGATAGTTTCTCACAGGCCTGACAACCCGCTTCTTCACTCCCACTCCTCAACACACGTGCATGGTGATGACAACAACAAAAACTTAACGTGGGGAAATGGTGAAATGCAGGCTACCTGTAGGGTAAAATTCCAGTAAGATATCAGTTCAGACTTATTGCAAAGGTTCAGAATGGTTACTGTTCAACAATGATGGTAATGACTGACTACATGTTTGCTGAGTGCATGGGTGAATGGGGAAATGGATGGTCAATAAGGTCCGAATGGTGACAATGGTGAGAATTCCGCCCAATAAATTTTCATGCATATTGGATGACACTTGGCTCTCCAGGAGCATGCTCCTTTCCACTTCAAACTCGTTCCCCTCCCCAAAGGAACTTATGATAAATTAATATCCTCTTTACAACCTCTAGAATAATAATTGTATATTATTCTCTTGGGGTTAAGCTCTTAATATTGGCCCTTTTCCCCCCAATCTCCTAGCCTCCTCCCTTGCCCAAACTAGTGGAGCTTAGTCCCCCATAATCTTTCTTCGTGGTCAGTCTACACACATAATTGTTGTTCATATTAATAATATGAATATTTACATGTACAAAACAGGCTCCTGGCCTTTAACATTTAGGCTCTCCTGCCTAATAAGCACATAATCATCCTAGATTATAACACTTGTATCACCAGCCTATAAAACATGTCACAATTCATAATTAAAATCGGGGCTCGGCATTGGGATATTACACATGCCAATTTAGGCACCCGTCAACTGAAAAAAAATTGGTTTTGGATGGATGGATCATCATCAATGGAATGAAGAAAGTTGGTGTTATCACCAAAAAATTGCTCAGAAAAATAAAAACAATGGATGAAAAACTCAACACAACATACTACCAATAATTATGGAAGGATCAAATTCAAGTTGGATATATACCCACAAAACTATGCAAAAAGGATCCTGAATTTCTGTGCAAACTCACCAAAAGTAGTGTGTACACATTTGTGCAGGCTAACACAGTGTACGAAATGCACATTGCACAGTCCGCGCGACTGACAATAAGGAAAACCGCGTAGATGTGAAAACGTCACATTGATGATTTTGGTCAGGCCTCAACCACTTCCAGGATGAAGTAGATCTCAACCATACCCCAAAATATCCCTAAAATTCTTCCTTGGGATGACTGAAATGGATGAGAGGTACCTCTAAAGGCCTCCCATTCACACTTGTAATTAGTTGAAAAATATCTTTCCATCCATCTATAAATAGAGGATCATTTTATGCAAAAAAAGAAGAAGAATCCATAGCCTTGTTATGCTATTCAAATTCTCTTGGAAAAAATATTTCCCTTGAGCCATAAGTTTGAGAAAGTGTAGCATAGAGCTAGATTGACACCTCTAGTGAAGCTAAGCCTTGGGTATTTTTCACCATTGTAGACTCACGATTGGAGAGTGACAACTCTAGTTTTTTGAGGGATCAAAGGACCCTACCTGAGGAGGAATAGGGGATTCATTGTCCCATATTTCTCCTCTTGGTGCACTGAATTCGAAGATTCAGTTCTATTGGGTAACCATTTCATGTGTTCAATTTCATGCATCACTTGTTTATGTTAGTTTATTTTGTTTCTCATTCTTATTTTTTATTTTCTTTCTTTGTATTTTGTTTTCTAACTTGCACGTCAACTAACTTGCTAACCATATTTATGTTAATATGCCTTGTTAGCTTACCAAGGTAGTTAAGGGACTCACTTTTGTTCACTCTTATGAAAAAAGAACCCAAACAGTTTGACGACCATATTGGGGATTTGAAACAAAATTCTCCCCAATTAGGCTATTAGAGTTTTCTTTCTTACTTGTTTGCATGTGCAGGGGTCAAAACCGACCTAAAATCACCACTTGAGAGAAGTATTTCACCCCACAGTAAGAGAATTTTTTCAACATTTTCATCCTGTCAACTTTCCTACATGCACATGGGTTTGAGATGAATAGACGTATGGTCTATGCACATATTATCTCTATCAGAACTCTCCAAATGCATGGTTCTTCCTTTGTGCGTGACTGCCTCTAATTCTGCCACACACCTGTCTTATTTTTGCAAAATTTTAAGGCTTGAGTTTCCCACTGCCACACAATAGTTTAGATTTGATTTTAGCACTTTGTAAAAGACATTAAAGCAAGATGAGATCACATTATTGCATCCATAAACCCCACATCACACATAGATAATTATGGAGATTAAAAGGAACCATGATATCCTTGATTTCCTTGATTGCCACGTGGATGGCTTAAAATGTTTTGAATTTGAATTTAAGAGCAAAGATTTCATTTTACAAAATTCATCACATTAAATCAGGACTAGAAGACCATATCGCCACCATATTGCCACCATATTTTTCCATATCGCCACCATATATGACCTGAGCCTCTAAACAACGTCGTGTCTCTACACTGATTTATTCACCTGCTAAATTTAAACTCAGTTTTGAAGAATGATTATCATGGTGATAACACACACGGTGCCTTCCTAGCACTCAAGAACGTTTTGAACTTCGAATTTTCTCCCTCTTGCCAAAAATTCACTCTAAAACCTTTGCTTCATTAACCACCTATCTGTCCCATCCAAGATCAATGTTGAAACCATGGATTTGATACCATTTTTTAATGTTCCTAACCCCCAACTGGACGAGCAACATCACTCCGTAAACATCTCTTACTCTGATACCATCTTTGTAACATCCCCGACCACCAACAGGTCAGCCATGATACCCCATAGAAATAACAATTATCATAGGCATATAAATATAAACATAAACATAAAACATATTCTGCTATTACACATATTAATGCAGAAATAACAGTAAACACATACATGCAATAATCACAGGAAAAACCCATAAATATAACATCAGATACAGGCAATACTCATCCATATAGCATGTACAAATACACAACATGTAAATGAACAGAGAAATGGATACTTATATTTTAATTGAAGTACACCAACTACATGCAAACCTTCCATGAACCTCCCAACCATAGACCATGTTGCTCATCACTCTTAGCAGTTATTCACCAGTGAGATGGGACTAAACTCCATCTGGAAAGGGATTCCTAGGCTAGGCAGGGACAACAGAAAGTTGCACAGTACAACAAGAAGGATTTTCTCCAAGGAACCACTTACGCCCACAACTCATAAAATATCATTCCCCACATGCTTGTCCCACCCCAGGAGTGTACACCTTCACTGTCACACATTCCATCGACTACTAAACCTCCCTTTATGGGGCTTCAACAATAGGTCAGATCAATAATTCTCAGAGCTTTGTAGCTGCTAATGGAATCCCTCCAGGAGAAATCACTTCCTCAGCACACTATCTCACTTGGAGAGAGTTTCTCACAGGCCTAACAACCCGCTTCTTCACTCCCACTCCTCAACACACGTGCATGGTGATGACAACAACAAAAATTGAACGTGGGGAAATGGTAAAACGCAGGCTACCTGTAGGGTAAAATTCCAGTAAGATATCAGTTCAAAATTATTGCAGAGGTTCAGGATGGTTACTGTTCAACAACGATGGTAATGAATGACTACATGTTTGCTGAGTGCATGGGTGAATGGGGAAATGGATGGTCAATAAGGTCCAAATGGTGACAATGGTGAGAATTCCACCCAATAAATTTTCATGCATATTGGATGACACTTGGCTCTCTAGGAGCACACTCCTTTGCACTTGGAACTCGTTCCCCTCCCCAAAGGAACTTATGATAAATTAATATCATCTTTACAACCTCTAGAATAATAATTGTATATTATTCTCTTGGGGTTAAGCTCTTAATATTGGCCCTTTTTCCCCCAATCTCCTAGCCTCCTCCCTTGCCCAAACTAGTGGAGCTTAGTCCCCCATACTCTTTCTTCGTGGTCGGTCTACACACATAATTTTTTTTCATATTAATAATATGAATATTTACATGTACAAAACAGGCTCCTGGCCTTTAACATTTAGGCTCTCTTGCCTAATAAGCACATAATCATCCTAGATTATAAAACTTGTATCACCAGCCTATAAAACATGTCACAATTCATAATTAAAATCGGGGCTTGGCCTTGGGATATTACACATGCCAATTTAGGCACCCGTCAACTGAAAAACAATTGGTTTTGGATGGATGGATCATCATCAATGGAATGAAGAAAGCTAGTGTTATCACCAAAAAATTACTCAGACAAATAAAAACAATGGATGAAAAACCCAACACAACATACTACCAATAATTATGGAAGGATCACATTCAAGTTGGATATATACCCACAAAACTATGCAAAAAGGATCCCGAATTTCTGTGCAAACTCACCAAAAGTAGTGTGTACACATTTGCACGGGCTAACACAGTGTACGAAATGCACATTGCACGGTCCGCGCGACTGACAATCAGGAAAACCGCGTAGATGTGAAAACGTCGCATTGATGATTTTGGTCAGGCCTCAACCACTTCTAGGATGAAGTAGATCTCGACCATACCCCAAAATACCCCTAAAATTCCTCCTTGGGATGACTGAAACGGATGAGAGGTACCTCTAAAGGCCTCCCATTCACACTTGTAATTAGTTGAAAAATATCTTTCGATCCTCCTATAAATAGAGGATCATTTTATGCAAAAAAAGAAGAAGAATCCATAGCCTTGTTATGCTATTCAAATTCTCTTGGAAAAAATATTTCCCTTGAGCCATAAGTTTGAGAAAGTGTAGCATAGAGCTAGATTTACACCTCTAGTGAAGCTAAGCCTTGGGTATTTTTCACCATTGTAGACTCACGATTGGAGAGTGACAACTCTAGTTTTTTGAGGGATCAAAGGACCCTACCTGAGGAGGAATAGGGGATTCATTGTCCCATATTTCTCCTCTTGGTGCACTGAATTCGAAGATTCAGTTCTATTGGGTAACCATTTCATGTGTTCAATTTCATGCATCACTTGTTTATGTTAGTTTATTTTGTTTCTCATTCTTATTTTTTATTTTCTTTCTTTGTATTTTTTTTTCTAACTTGCACGTCAACTAACTTGCTAACCATATTTATGTTAATATTCCTTGTTAGCTTACCAAGGTAGTTAAGGGACTCACTTTTGTTCACTCTTATGAAAAAAGAACCCAAACAGTTTGACGACCATATTGGGGATTTGAAACAAAATTCTCCCCAATTAGGCTATTAGAGTTTTCTTTCTTACTTGTTTGCATGTGCAGGGTTCAAAACCGACCTTAAATCACCACTTGAGAGAAGTATTTCACCCCACAGTAAGAGAATTTTTTCAACATTTTCGTCCAGTCAACTTTCCTACATGCGCATGGGTTTGAGATGAATAGACGTATGGTATGTGCACATCTTATCTCTATCATAACTTTCCAAATGCATGGTCTGCGCTTTGTGCGTGACTGTCTCTAATTCTTCCACACACCTGTCTTATTTTTGCAAAATTTTAAGGCTTGAGTTTCCCACTGCCACACAATAGTTTAGATTTGATTTTAGCACTTTGTAAAAGACATTAAAGCAAGATGAGATCTCATTATTGCATCCATAAACCCCACATCACACATAGATAATTATGGAGATTAAAAGGAACCATGATATCCTTGATTTCCTTGATTGCCACGTGGATGGCTTAAAATGTTTTACATTTGAATTTAAGAGCAAAGATTTCATTTTACAAAATTCATCACATTAAATCAGGACTAGAAGACCATCTAAACCAATATTGGAGTATGTTCTTTCCTTGCACCTTAGTTTGATCATGGAAATCAGAAAAATAGGTTTCTTAGATAAGTCTTCATCTCCCTTGGTAAATCAAATCACTTTCAAAAATAGGTCAATCCTCTCAACTTACTTGTTGAAAATTAAATCTTAAAAGAGTTGTAAGGGCCCATATGCCTACATACATGCAATTCTAGGATAGTTTTAAATTTTCTTAGAGTAAGTCACGTAAGGAGTTTAAATAAATTTTAAAGGCCCACACATGCCCACATGCTCACACTCTAGGACTAGTTTCAAGTTTTCTAGATTACAAAACACCTTAGGAAGATAAAGGATCCAAGTAAGGATTGTCACATCCACCATGATAGCTTAGGATTTCCTTTAGTTTTCAAGGGTCATTTAAAAAAAAAATAGTAAGTTATATAAACAAGATAAGTAAAGGATGACACGATGTTCACTATTCCAAAATATTGAATTTAATTTATTCAAAGCTGGTTTCACGATCACCACTCCTTGCACACACTTTCACTCATTCAAAAACCCTTTTTTAGATACTTGAAGCTCTTGTGGGATTCATTTGTTTAGAAAAGGGTCTTTATGCACACCCTTATAAATAACGAAGTTGGTCCATGAACCCAACTTCATATCCCTCTTTAACATTCTAAAAACAACCATAATCAACCCACTTTCTAAACCTCCACAGGAGGAACACAAAATAATATGGTAGCCTAAGTTACGATTTTGGGGATAGGGATCCAAATAACTCCCCATCATCATTTCTCACATGAAACTTAGAAAGTTGTGAATTAGGATACCAAAATCCTCCCAATCAATCATTCCTACACCATAAGGTAGGGAGACACCTTTGAAGGGTTTAAGGGCGAGGTCCAGTTGTTCTGTGTGTGCCTCCTTGGGTCACCCAACCCTTGGAAAGCATCCATCCTGTGACCAATTTCTGAGGCCGAAAATATAAATGTCGTGATTGATTGAGGTAACTTAGTGGCCATTTCTAGGTTGTATCTACCTAGGTGGCAGTTGTGGGCTGAAATCATACCTTAATCGTATTTTGAATGGTTGTTGTGAAATATCGCCAATCCTTTAGAGATATGCACCCTTCACCCCTCATTATAACTGATTATTCATACCTTCACTAGCTCCTCTTCTGGTGGATTCATGCCCCAATGTTGAGTTCTTTTGGAAGGCCTAATGCTTTTTGAGAGGAAGGATGATAAGTCTATTAGGGAATTTGCATTTTATTTTATTCCCCCACGCGAATGAAACCCAAAACTATCTTACATTGTTAATTTTTTATGTATGATTACTACTAATTGATTACATATAGCTTTCAAAACATTGTTGAGATAGTCCAAATTCACCTAAGCACTTGTTCATTTATTATTCTCACTACCACTCTCACACATATACATATAGTCCATAACCATAGGAAAACCACAACATTCCCATCGTTCTAAACATCTAAAAACCTCCCCCCAATCTTAGGAGGTGTTCACAATTTGGCTGACACGTTGATACAACCAACACACACAACAGTGAGTGCCACTATTTTAGGATTAGATTTTCTTGGGTCCACCTCACTAGGCACCATTATCTAGAACAATCCACCCATCTAGTATCCCTCCCTCTTCATGAATTGGCTCTCCAACCATCAACCACCATGGAAGGACTACACAACCTACCATATATAACCCCATCCTCTTCTTCCCAGTTTGTACAAACATGGCCCCCCTCTCCTAATTATATTGGGAATTCACACACATAAGTATTAAGAAGAGAAACACCCACTATTAGGGCCCATGGCATGGAGGAAATTCTTGTACATATGGGGGAACTCATAGTTCCCACCAGAACTACAATCAAACCAAGAATAGATATATCACCCATACATGGGATAATCACACTTGCCCATTTTGTGAGCTCTATGCTCACCAAGCCCATCATTTCCCTAAACTCACTCTAGAGATAGTCCAAGCAGTTCATTTGAGGCACACGCAACACAATAAACTTAGTAGTTCTCCTTAGACTACGTGTATGTGCTCCCTCCCCCAACATGCACCCATTACTCCATCACGTGAGGTTCCATACACCTTGACATCATTTGTTACCCCTCACATGGGTAACCCCCACTCAAACCCAATCTACCTCATGACTAGAGCTTAGTTATGTAGACTTGGGGGAAAACCTTCCACCTCTGGTACCACAATGTCTACTAGGCCCATTCTTGTAAGGAAAATGGAAGTGTATACCCACACACATTATTGTTCATCACCTTTGATTGGGATCAAATTATTCAAGCATGACTACCATCTTATTCCTCGTTCCAAATACATGTCATTGTTAATACCTTTACAGTTTATCAGTGTATTATAGATGATGGGGCATCCTCATGCATTATGTCCTCATCATCTTGGAAATAACTAATCTTCCCTACTCTTATCTCATCAATGATGGAGTTAAGAGCCTTTGATGGTAGACTTTGTTATCCCTTAGGGATCTCACCTAATATTCCCATTGAGTTAGGTGGTAAGATGGTTTTGATCAATGTTGTTGTCATGGGTGGTCGGGTGGATTACAATTTTCTTCTCAGTTGTGATTTAATCTATTCCATGAGTGTTTTGGTGTCTTCCCTCTTTCGAGTCATGATATTCCCACATGAGGGACGCATCATCACCATCGATCATCTCTCCTACACGGATTCCCCCCTCAGAATTCTCATAATATAATCTCACATCATGTTGATCACATTGAGTCTATGCACTATGTGTCCACTGCCACTATTCATGCAATATCCACTCCACCCAAAAATGATCCCATGCCTATAGAACTACCTGCTCACCACTTAGGCTTGGAGGCTAGGAAAATTCATTCATCCTTGGGGGAATCCATGCATGTTTGTTCCCCCAAACCCCAAATAAACAATGAAATATAAACTACATTCTTCCCAAAAGATGAATAATTCTTTGAGGCCTCTATTTCTTCCAATGATTCTAGTGATAACCTCCATCTGGGTTCTCCTATCCACTAGTAGCAGGGTCCTAACAATTCAATTGGTGCACCCTCTAATATTATCTCCCTTGATAAGGTCATTACTCCCTCTCAAATAAGATCATCTCTTGTCATTGATAGGGATATCAAGGACTCCAGTTCCATGATGAACAATCATGCCCATATAGGAGATGTTTCCACATAGTTTAAATTCCAAAACCCCCCAATAGATATTACACAAAATAATGGACTTGATACACTATTTCAAATCCTCTTTTTTGGATGTTCAACTTTAAATTGGTTTCTATTTTACCTTTGGTCCATAATATTGGGTATTTGGAAACAACCCTTCCCTCAGTCCTCATATCATAATAAATGGGTCAGTACCACTTCCCACCTTGGTCCCATAATACCTATCTCTCGACACAATAACAACCCACAATATACCCTTCATGGGAACCATTATAGCACCACCTTGTGTCCAATTCCCTGAGACATCATGTGATTAAAAGACACATGGTATAATCTGAATGATCCACCAAGATAGTTTCATTACTTCTTGTGGAAATCCCCCCCTGGCCTTGGTCATTTTCAGTTCCCCCATAGGGAAACGTGGCCACCCTTAGGGATTTAATTCTTCAGGAACCCATGGTTCCCCGACCTCCTTCAAGGAGTGCCTTTCTCAAGAACCCATTGTTTCATGGCCTCCATAGGGAGTGCCTTTTTCAAGAACCCGTGGTTCCCTGACCTCTTTCAAGAAGTGCATTTCTCAAAAACCCATTGTTCCATGGCCTCCCTTAAGGAGTTCATTTTTCAAGAACCCATGGTTCATCGACCTCCTCTAGGTAGTTCATTTCTCAGGAACCCATTGTTTCGTGGCCTCCCTTAGGGATTTCCTTTTTCAGGAACCCATGGTTCCCCAACCTCCTTTAGGGATTTCCTTTCTTAGGAACTCATTGTTCTACGACCTCCTTTAGGGAGTGACCTTTTTTAGGAACCCGTCATTCCTTGGCCTCCATTAGGGACAGCCTTGTTTGGGAACCCATGGTTCTCTGGCCTCCTTCAGGGAGTTCCTTTTCCAGGAATTCATTGTTCCATGAACTCCTTCAAGGAGTTCCTTTTTCATGAACTCGTGGTTCCATGGCATCCCTTAGGTAGTGCATTTTTATAGGAACTCATTGTTCCCTACCCTCCTTTAGGGATTACCTCGTCTAAGAACTCATTGTTCTTTGTCCTCCTTCGAGGGCACCCATAATTTTCATAAATGGGCCATTTTTTCCCACCAATGTCAAAATATCAGGTACGCTTTCTCGCTATAATTTATATCAAATAATTGTCATATGTTCTTTATCATTAGATATTTTTCACTTCAGGTATTTGATGTTTGTGTGTGCAAGTACTTGGTACAACAATATACAACCCATTCAATATTGGCCACCCTATGGCCCCTTCAGGTATATGTTCAATACTGGAATGCACTCACACCCTTTGAAAATATCTACATGATATCCCAATTACACCCCTTGAAATTTATCCTTAGGATCCCCACACCTAGATTTGCGGTACCATCACCTCCATTTCATTTAGGTACCATCATCCAGTAGCATTCTTATCTCCATGAGTTGTCCCACATATATTTATTCCTTGGCATATTGACACTCATGGTGTTCTATCCATTAGGATCGAGAGTCCTGGTAGTGTTAAACACCAGAGTAAGAACCTCATCATCATGCTAACCACCTCATTATGGACTCCCACATCATGTTCTATTACATTAATTGCACCTATGAATTATCATTAACCCTCCATATCATTCAACAACAATTTCCCATATGCAAGTTCATCCTCCATTCATCTACCTGGTATAGAAACCCACCCATGGGGCCCCCACCCTTCATCAGTTACATCCAAAATACTTTCACCCCAAGCAGGCCCAACCATACTTCACTGGGGACCCCGTTTCTATATGTGTACTTTCAACTCCATCATTATTGATTGATTTGGTAATTGTATAACACACATTTTAAGTTTCATTAGGTAGAATATATTTTTTCCATCGCAACTGATGGTGTCATTTTCCTTGGCACACAACAACCCATGTCGCGCTTGATTGGGGAATTTCATTTTCATTACCATATATGAAAATATATCCCTATCATGGACAAATACTAACTATCACCGACACCCTTGTCCCAAATATCTATATTCTGACATATCATCCACTCTTTTGCAATCTCATCCATTCAACGCATTTTACCTAATATTTGGTCATCCCGTAGACACGAGATCATATTTTATGGTTTCTTCCATGTTATAAATCAAAATTCCACTAATATGCATTTTTTATGTTGGCCTACTCATTCACACATATGCCAACCCTCCTTGCTAGAGTTATTCTGAAAAAAAATAAAAAATTGTATGGCCTATGCACCCTGATGCATAAGTATAGCACGCGTACACACACTAGTTGCATAACTGAAAGCCCATGTGTACTCTAAAAAGTTGCAAAAATATATAAGTTCGGTGATTTTAGATGGAGTTTATGGGATATCTTAGGTTTTCCAACCATCTTACCTCCTATATCCCTTCTAACAACGAATTAACCATCATTTTCTCATATAAAAACGACCCTATGGGGGTCATTTGATATAGATGAAAGAGAAGCAAGAGAACTCTACCAAATTTTCTCCCTTGTATTCCAAGCCTTCTTGCATTCTTTTCTGAGTTTCATCCTCAACATTCCCTTCCATCCATCCTCCTTATACAATCCATCATTTTCCCCTATATTGGTATGTTGGCCGTGAGGATAGAATTTCAGGAATAATGCACTTAGAGACAAAGTAGAGGAACCCGGGAGAGGTTCATGGAGTGGTGCCAACTAGAATTCAGGTTGTAACTTCCAATTTTGTTATTAATAAAATAGAAAACTTCTTGTCCTAGATATTTATGTCTATGTGTTTTTGTTTATGAATTTTTTCATGAATAACTAACCCTTTATATGATATTGATAACTAAGCATATGTTGGCATAGTTAGTTCTGCAACATTCTTTCAGGCCATCTTTGGGAGGAGACATGTAACCTTGGAACAAATAACAACCGAAAGGGATCGACAACAGCCATAAGGACTTAAGGTACACATTTCTATCTTCTTTCTCTTCCCTTAATTATCATAAGGTTGTGATTGGTTTGGGTGGAATAGAATATTTTTTGTCTTTTAAGGTGTCAAGGCTCTTCCTAGTCGCTAGACCCAGATTAGAGGGATTTTCCCCATAGCAGAATTGGTGACTCCACTGGAAAGTCTCTCTAGGGTCTTGTTAGGATATTTTTTTTTTGTCTTGAATTCCTATTTTGTTTTAGTGTTCTGAGTCTATTTGGGTCTCTGGTCACTTTCCAAGTTCTTACCAACTTCCTTGATTTGGGTGGTCTTTCTGAATCTTTCTCTTTTTGGAGAATTCTTAGTCATGTACACACTTTGTTATATACCCAGAACATGTACATACACATTCTTATATATACAAAACCCGCATACATATGCAGTCTGACTATGCACAACACGTGTTCTTGTGATCTTGAGGGGTTTTTTCAAAATCTTTCCTTTTATTTTAGAAACCTTTGGTTCCTAGGGCCTTCCTAAGTTCCAGAGTCCTTTTTTTAATGTTGTTTGGCTAGGTTCAAGGCTAATATTATTTATGAAATTGCAAAGAAATACTCTTGTATAGATTTCTTTTTCTTTCTGTGTTTTCAAGCATTTTTGGCTTAGTTTTAGCTTGAATTTTAAGAAAAATGAGTTGAATCATGTATTTTGCAATTTATTTTATAATATTTTGTTAGTTTTGGTTTGATTGAAAGAAAATAAAAATAGAAAACCTAGTTTTTATGCTAGTTAGGTCTCTTTCTTTATTTGCATTGCTTTGCATTGTTATTTGAAAAAAAAAAAAATTAGCATAGGGTTGTGTTTTCTTCTCATCTTGAAAGCATTTCAAAAGAAAAATGAGAAAGAAAATCCTTTCATTTTCTCTTTTGTTTCACTCGAAAGTTGCATTGTGCATTTTGCATGGAAAGGAGAAAATATTGCATCTTTAGGTTTGAAGGATTGTTCATGCATTTTCTTTCTTGAAACTCTTTTCATTTGAAGGATTAGTGTAAATTTGTATTTTCCAGTGTTCTTATAAGTTTCATTTTTGCAAGAGTCTAAAATAACATCAGTTTCACTTCCATACCCTTTGATTAAAAACAACCACTAAAATGAACGCTTAATTTAAAATCAATTAGACATTTCTGTTTGTAGGGTACACTAATTAGACTAGGCTTTAAGGCCTTGGACTAGGTGTGGAGAGGAAACTCTCCAAGTCCACTAAAAAAACTTAAGAGTCTGAGTTAAGGAGTGTTGAAGTCCAGTTCTTGTAAAATTTATCTGGGACCCCCCTCTAACACAGTGGCTAAACACGAGGTTGTGTGAGGAAAGTCAGAGGAGATAACGCCTCCAAAGCCAGACCAAGCGTAGTGGGGATCCTATTTGAAGGTAATTCTTGGGATTCTACCAAATACATCTGACTATGGATCCTCATGGAATTCGAATCCATTTAGGATCCCCAGTTGTCTTCCAAACCATTTTATTTCAGTACTCTTGAAAGGCTTTAGACATAGTTATCCTACTCATATGATTTTCCCTACTGTCGACTGTACCCGCCTGGTGACTGACTGCGAGTTGGAAACTTAGTTTCCCTTTTACAGGTACTTATACAGGTGACTATGAGGGAATACCATGGTACCTAGGATAGACGTCAGACCACACTTTTCATAGTATACCCAAAGGGTGTTTCCGTGTTTGAGTTACACTTGCACCGGTATGTTTCTCTAGTGTTGGTTGGCATAATTGTTCTTCCTACCTTTTCACTTGATTTATCTATAGGGAATTTTTAGTTGTGTGCATTTTGATCCTTAGTTTTCCATAGTGAGTTAGTGATTCATTTCTTTGGGTCTCTGACCTAAGGCAGGAGACTTCCCACTCCATTGGTTGTGAGGAATTTTCGGTCTTCCACTTAGAAACACGAAGCCACTTCCTTATAGGTGTAAATTTTTGTACCATTGATTTACCAGAGTTAGTGTGTAAGACTTTTACATAATTGAACGATCCTACAAGGGAAGAAACTATGCATAATATCTTCATGGATAAAGTTATTGACGATACCAACCAAGGAACCCCTTCTCAGGGGGATTCTTGTACTTTTCCTTTGTTCAGAAATGTTGGTGTCCCTTTGATGGCCATGTTGTACATTCCTGGGTTGAATGTGGGACTATTGGTTTGGTTGGGTACCATTCCAAATGTCCCTAATGATCTTGACACTTCCTAGTTAATCACCTTATGTCATGGGTATCATGTTGATGTTCCTTTGTCAACAAAGTCTTATGCTCCTCCTTCTGCCTTCTCTGGTGAAAGTATAGCTAGTAGTAACCGGAAATCTAAACGAAATAGAAAGAAGAAGAATAGGAAGAAGAAATCACCAACCTATGCAAGTCATGTTGGAGATAGGTCATCAAAATATGCAAGTTGTGTTGAAGACCAACACCCAACCTCTGCAAGTCATGCTAGAGGCAAGAACCCAACCTCTACAAGTCATGATGGGGGAAAGAACCCAACCTATGCAATTCATGTTGGTGGAAAAAGTCCAGTCACTGCTAGTAGTATTGGAGATAGGTCTGTAGCCTCTGCAAGTCATGTTATCGACCAATCACCAACCTCTGCAAATCATGTTGGAGATGTGCAACCAACCACTACTATTCATGTTGGGGGAATGAACCCAATCCTTGTGAATCATACTGGAGTTCAACAACCAACCTCTGTTATTCATGTTGGAGAGTTGTCAGCAACCTTTGCGAGTCCTATTGAGGACACAAAACCAAAAAATTCTAGTCATGATGGGGCCATTGAATTTGTTTAGAAACCTAGATGGATAAGACATAAGCCTAAGTTCCATTGTAATATTTTCAAGGAACATCACCTTACTCATATGTGCCCTGGCATTCCAGAGACATGAAATTTTTGGTCCATCTATGTGAGCTCTTATGATTCTAAGTCCTCCTTGGTTTCCCTGCAATCTATTCATCCTTTGGTTGATGAAGTGGTCACGCCAATGCAATCTTCGACCGATACCACTCCTCTTTTGGGGGGTGATGTTCCTTCATACCATTTTATATCACAGCCTATTCATCCATTGGTTGAGAAAGTGGTCGTTTCGAAGCAATTTTTGGTCGATCCCACTCTTCTCTTGGAGAGTGTCGAGTCCACTAAAGTAGTCACTTCGATGCAATCTTTGGTAGATTCCACTCTTCTCTTGGAGAGTGTTGAATCTACCAAAGTGTTCACGTCGATGAAATATTTGGTTGATCCCACTCTTCTGATGGAGAGTGATGTGTCTACCGACTATGTTTTTATCATTTCGAGTTTAACACTTTAAGAACAAGGGAGAATTCCTCTCACTTCAAGCACACCCCCTCCAAGTCCTAGGATGGTTTCCTTTGATTGGAATGACTGTGTTGAGCCTCACCTTCATTCTTCTATACCTTTTCAAATAAGGGTTGAAGTTACTTCAATTTTTTTTTACCGATGTATTGTGGATGAAGCAGCCTGTGCAAGTATTTTATCCTCCTTAGCTTGTCAAGATTTGGGTTCTCTCGAGCTTGTGTCTGCTTCGCATGAGATGCTAGATTTTGACAGATGTCCTAGTGAGTATTTTTGGATTCTTCCTTAGTTTCTTATCTCATTAGGTGGGAATATTTTCCTTATCGATGTTATAGTGGTGCAAGGCCCGTTAGATTTTAATATACTTTTAGGGCATGATTATGTATATTCTATGAATGTTGTGGTGTCTACGCTCTTCTAGGTGACGCAATTCCATCACAATGGAAGCATTGACAGTATCGACCAGCTGAAATCTGATAATAACCATCCTAATTAGGTGTTAGTTCAAGTTTCCCCTTTATATGTTCCTAGTATTCATGTAGACTCTACCCCACCACAGGTAAATTATGTGGAATCTTATCCTCGGTGTTCAATTTCTCCTAAGAAGGAACTTGTTCACTCATATTTTCCTTCTCGATAATTGGTCTCAACAATTGATTCATTGGTTTATCCAATGGGGGCATTGGATCCCTTTCTTCTCCCTCTTGGTCCGAGTGATATTGAGTTTCCTTTCGAGTTTGATCTTGCTGTTTGTAGATCCTCGAGCCCTTTTTCTTGTGATTCTTCACTGATAGACTCTGTCGGTCCTAGCCATAACCTCCATCGTTATATGGAATATGGTTAGTTTGCTTCTCCCTTTGGGATTGTTCACCCTCCTCATTTGCATAATTTCTCGGATATTGAATTTCCTTTGGATGAGGATATCCTTGAAGCCATGACTACAGATTATATACCATGGAAAGATTTACATTGTGGTTTGTGTTTTCTTCCCTTTTGGGAGACTCTCTAGGTTGACTATCAAAGAGACTCTTGGTCAGAGCCTAGCAATGGGCTCTACTTGAACTAGTACTATGCATGAGTCGTAAGGTTGTGCGGTGGCTTGTACCATATTTTACAATCTAGTTTTGTTGTTTTCAAGTTTTGTATTCAATAACACCTCTTATTTTCGGAAGTTTCTATATATATTATATTTATTAACTTCTGGGTGAGTGTTATTGGCCTTATATGCATGATCTTAGAGACATTTTTTGTTTGACATTTGTTAATCGTATCGATCTGTTATGATAGGTATTGACCTCGAAACTGGAATATAGGTTAGGTTTTTCCCTATTTTCTTTTTTACATTATTTGTTTCCTGGTTCATTTGGTCATAAGATCAACCCCAATGAATTGTGGAACTAACCTTCCTTGTTGATAATTTTGTTGTACTTTATGTGGTAGAGCCTTCCTTCCATGGGAATCCTAGTTAAAGCCTTGCTTTCCTTTTGGTTCCCATGCCAAATTACTTCATAGGCATGGGAGTCCTTTTAGTCCTACCATGACTTTGCAATGAAGCCTCATTCTTCTTCCTAGTCATCGTTCGTGGCCTTTCCCACATGACTTCCCTAGAGCATGGTTTTTCTCCTTTCAATCTCATTTAAACTATGAAAGTGACATATGGCAAGAGATTATTTATAATTTTCGGCCTCACTTAGATTACATATGAAAATGAGCCCCTTTGGAGTCTCCTTTAAGCTCTTTCCAAACTCCCTAAAATTGAAAATATTGTTGAGAGATCTTGTTTCCCTTCACGCTCGTCAAATTGAAATTTGAAGGCACATCTATCTATCGATAGTTTACCCCTTTTTCAGTCCAGATGGATAATTGACAAAAAATGTATTCCCTAGGAGCTACGGTTCGCTAGGAGAGTTTTCTTAGGTATAAGTTTACCTCTTTTTTGGGCCTAAGGAACTAAAATTATGAAAAAGGGCCATTCTCCTTGGTTTTGGTTTATCTCTTTTTTTGGCCTTGGAGATTATTTACAAAAAAGGAAAACCTTGGAGTCTTCTTTAATAATTTTTTAGACTCCCTAAACAAGAAAATATCGTCAAGTGACCTCTCTTCTCTCACACTCGTTAATTGGTCCAGAAGGAACATCTATTTGGCATAAGTTTAACCCTTTTTCTAGCCAATATATTACCCAGGAAAAAGGTATGCCTCAGGAGACATGTCTCACTGGGAGAGTTCCCCTAAGTTGTGTTTCATACTTTTTCAGGCTCAGGGGACTAAATTCACGAAAAAGGATGAGGGATTCCATAGTTAAGCTCTTTTCAGACTCCTTAAAATTGAAAAAATAGTTGAGTGATCTTGTCTCTGTCACACTTGTTAAAATGGTTTTGAAGAGACGTCCTTTCGATATAAGTTTAACCCTTTTCCGGACCAACTGGACTATGTACGGAAAAATAATACTCCAGCCCTAGTGACTAGAAGAGTTCTCCTTGGTATGATTTTATTCTTTTTCGGGACCTAGAGACTAACCTTACGAAAAATATCACTCTAGATTCTTCTTTCACTGTTTTTTTAGACTCTAAAAATGAAAAAAATTCAAGCTTACATTCTCTTGGCTCGTAAAACTTTCCATGGAAGGAGTATCGTTGTGTCAATCTGTAATCGTGTCACATGTCTCATCCTTGTGTATTTGGCCTAATGTCGACTTCATTTTTCTATTACTGAACCTTTAGAGAATTCCTTAGGTCCAAGCCTTGTATCATTTTTTCCTTTGCGATCTAACACCTTGACCCATGGAGGAATTTTCCCGAGTGTCCTTATCCTGCACATGTCTCCTTGCACTAAGAATTTGTATGTTGCATGTCCTTGGAACCAGCTTGATTTCCTACAACACTCATTCCTCCTTTGTAACGTAGCATTATTTTATCTTTTTCAAGATTGTTAAATATGTGAAAAAGAAAAAAACAATCAAATATTCCAAAAAGAGGGGATGGGGAAACATTCTCTTTTGTTGGCAACAATCTAGTCACCCTTGGACAGAGCACATCCTTTTGTTTTTTCTACAAGCATTGGGATCTAGTATGGTCTTAGGAAGTTTTTCTCGTTACATATATTTGTGTTCTCCTCCATTTGGTTACTCTTCCAAACACATGGAGAGTTTTTGGTGCCCCCTGTTCCATACACTTATGTCAATAACATGATGCCTAATTATTTTCATATATTGTGCTCTTATCCAAGGGGAATTCTTGCAACCAGAGTCGACCGTTCTGCGATAAGTCTCTTGACCTTCATGAGTCATCCATCCCAAGAGTCTTTTCAATTTCACATCCAAAATTAATGAATTTTGGTGCCTCATGATCAAGGTCCTCGAGTATTTCCACGATGGCATGTCAAAGACCTCAGATTAGTGAGTCTTACACTCCTATTGTAGTCCTACCTGATTTTTGAATATCTTGAAGATATTTCTCGAGATACTGAAGCTACATGCATTGATGGATCTTGAAGATTCATATCACATTGTATTTGTATATCTTTTGATGATTTTTAGATGTAGATTTGTTGTGTATTATTCATGGCTACACTTTATATTAACATACACATTGGTCATGTATCCATGATTACTATATTATGACATGGATATGCAGTGTAATTGATTGGAATCCATGCTTAGTTTGTCTCGAGCATGGGAATGCCCACCTCAGTGATTATTATTATATTATTTCATATGGCACACTCACAGATACTTTCTTGGGTTTACTCGACTCTGGTGCTTTCCCACTTTTTTAAATGTGTTGTAATGTATTTTGGCCATCAATTTCTCTTCTAACCTCACACATTAGGGGGCATCTGTTATAACTCAAAATGCCACTAATATTCATTTCTGATGTTGGCCTACTCATTCACACATCTTCCAACCCTTTTTGCTAGAGTTCTTCTCAAAAAACAAGTTTGTGTATGGCATATGAACCTTGATGCATAAGAAGAGAGCGTACACATGCTAGTTGCATGCCTAAAATACCACATACACATGCTAGATGAATAACTAAAATCCCACGTGTACTCTAAAATGTTGCAAAAAAAAAAAAAAAATTATGCACTTTCCGGTGGAGTTTATGGGATATCTTAGGTTTTTCAACCATATTAACTCCTATATCCCTTCTAAATATGAATTAACCATCATTTTCTCATATAAAAAGGGCCCTAGGGGGGTTATTTGATATAGATGAAAGAGAATAAAGAGAACTCTACAAAATTTTCTCCTCTGTATTCCAAGCCTTCTTTCATTTTGTTCTGAGTTTCATCCTCAACATTCCCTTCCATCCATCCTCCTTATACAATCCATCATTTCCCCCTATAGTGGTATGTTGGTTGTGAGGATAGCATATTGCGAATAATGCACTTGGAGACAAAGTAGAGGAACCCAATCAAGGTCCATGGAGTGGCACCAACAAAATTCAAGTTGTAACTTCCAATTTTGTTACTAATAAAAGAGAAAACTTCTTGTCTCGGATATTTATGTCTATGTGTTTGTGTTTATGATTTTTTTCATGAATAACTAACCCTTTAGATGATCTTGATAATTAAACATATGTTGTCATAGTTTGTTCTGCAACATTGTTTCGGACCAGTTTTGGGAAGTGTTAGGGTCCTAACTGGCACATAGGTAGAACAATATATTCGGATGTAATAAAGGTCAATATTAATAAGGCCTTTCAATAAAATAGAATAAGGCAGATGAAGAAGACCTAATAGAAGCTTTCACTTCTAGAAGGATCTTCCTCTAGATGCTTATTTTTAGTATAAATAGGAGTCAAGGGTATGAGAACCCTATCTTGGATATTATTGTAATAGAGATCTGCTCAACTGGAGGTTGCCCCCTTGAAGAGGCCCGTGAACATTGCTTTCAGATTCAAAGTGTTATTTCTGTTATTATTCTCTTATCATTTCAGTGCCATTGTGGTGAATGTTCTGGTTATATTGTTGTTATTCTGCCATTTCTAGCATTTTATTTATGTTCTGCATACATTTTATATCTGGTATATTATAGGAAGAGGCCTACAATCTTGGAATGGACAACAAATGGAAGGGATCAAAAAAAAATGTAAGGAAGGTACACATTTCAATCTTCTTTCTCTTCCCTTAATTATCGTAAGGTTGTGATTGGTTTGGATAGAATATAATTTTTTATGTATTTTAAGGTGTCAAGGCTCTTCCTAGTTGCTATACCTAGATTAGGGGTATTTTCCCCATAGCATTCCATCATCCCATTTTCCCCCAACCAATGGAAGTTATTACATCCCATATAGTTTGAGATTCTTCTATGTCACCAATTCATACATATTTCCCCCATATAGTCTTTGATACCATTTTGATCAAATCGATGTCAAGAATCCCTTTGCTTCTTACAATCGCACACCCTTCCCTTTCGATGTCAGCACAAGTTTCCAGGAAGGTGGAAATATCTTGGCTCTCATTCCACTCTCAATGAGTAGTCTCAGATGGCACAAAAAGAGTCATTATTTATTTCTGATGTCGTTGATCCCCATAACATTCAAATCCAACAAAGTTTCATGTTACGGTGGGTCTTACTATGTGATCATTGTAGTTTTCAGTAGCAGCCGAAGACCTTTGAATTTGATGGGACATAAAGTCCTCTGAGTCATTCACCACTCGATTCAGAGTTAGTTCATTCCCCAGAATGATCATCTGTCATTATTGACACCCCCGAGGGTGATGCAGATATCCATTTCATCAAAAACATTCAGTCACACTCATATTGTGTTGGTTTCATGACATGATCATGGGGCATGCCCACCTCATTTGTACAAATACACAACTTTATGTTTGAGTTTTCAGAGAATTTTTGACACTACTATGAATCCCCTCCTCCAACATGACGTTCCTACCATCCCTCTTCAAAAATAGCTACAAATCTCTTATTGTTACAACAATTTTAGAAGAAAGAAACATTGATGTATTTCAACTATACGTTTACTCCTAAAATCACACATCAGGGGGCATATCTTATCACCAAAAAAAATTCTCATACAAATACAGAAAATGGATGAAAAACCCAACACAACATACTACTAATAATTATGGAAGGATCGCATTCAAATTGGCAAGATAGCAACAAAACTATGCAAAAAAGATCCAGAATTTTCGCACACATTCACCAAAAGCAGCGCGCGCACATCTGTGTGGGATAACACGATGTACGATGCACATAGTGCATGGTCCGCAAGACTGACAATCAGGAAACCCACATAGATGCGGAAACAATGCATTGATGATTTTGGTCGGGCCTCAACCACTTCTAGAATGAATTATATCTCGACCATACCCCAAAATCTCCCTAAAATTCCTCCATGGGATCATTGAAAGGGATGAGAGGTACCTCCAAAGGCCTCCCATTCACACTTGTAACTAGTTGAAAAATATCTTGCCATCATCCTATAAATAGAGGATCATTCTATGCAAAATAGAAGAAGAACCCATAGTCATGTTATGTTATTCAAATTCTCTTGGAGAAATCCATATTTCCCTTGAGCCATAAGTTTGAGCAAGTGTAGCAAAGATCCAGCTTTACACCTCTTGTGAAGCTAAGCATTGGGTATTTTTCACCATTGTAGACTCACCATTGGAGAGTAATAGCCCTAGTTTTTTTATGGATCAAAGGACCCTCCCTTAGGAGGAATAGGGGATTCATTGCCCCATATTTCTCCTCTTGGTGCACACAATTTGAATGTTTAGTTCTATTGGGTAACCATTTCATGTGTTCAATTTCATGCATGACTTGTTTATGTTAGTTTATTTTGTTTCTCATTCTTAGTTGTTATTTTATTGCTTTGTATTTTGTTTTCTAACTTGCAGGTCCACTAAATTGCTAACCATATTTATGTTATGCCTTGCTAGCTTACCAGGGTAGTTAAGGGACTCACTTTTTCTCAATATTATGACAAAACAACCCAAACAATGGGAACATAACAAAATCATATTACTTGGTTTCATCACATGTGAAGCTTTTAATTGAAAATCTTTGAGGGAAGATCTTTTTGAAGGAGGCTACTATGTTATGACCCAAGGGGGACGTATATAGAGTTAAATGTATATGATATGACCCCAAGGGGGGGTAATTAATGGGGATAAATGTACATGTAACGTGAAAATATATATGTAATAGGGTCAGCCTAATAGTAAAGGGGCCTCATGTTGAGTGTGTGGATAGCTATATATAGATATCATGTATTCATTATTGAGGACATGCGAATTGGATGTATGAATGTATTTGGATATTTGGAGGAGGATCTCGTATTATTTAAGGATTTATTGTATAACTCAACTTTGTTATCTATATTGGAGTTGTGGTCCACACTCACACTAATTTACATGGTGTGTAATTCTATTCTATTATGATATTTTAATCATTTGGTACATAAGACCTAGGGGTGTGGGTTCCCCCAACCCTTGAAGCAGTGATGGCATTATTCATTTTATACCACTAGTAAAATGTATTTTTTTTATATGAATTTTATTATACAAAAATGAGTGTGTAGAAGAATTGAGATATTAGGAATAGTGAGGAGTGTATTATAATTTTTCATAGTTGGATCGATAATATCCTCTATCTCAATAGGATTGAGATCATGTTGTTGAATTTTTCTAGAAATAAATTGTGTATGAGATTATTATTTCTCCAACATTTTGAGTGGACACTCCATCCATCATTAGGGACACACAAATATAAAAGTGATAATAGAAAAGAGTGTTGGTTTGAGAATTTATAGAGTGCAAAAAATGAATAATGGGCTAAAAAGGGGGGGTTCAAATGTTTGTTGTGAAAAATGATTACACTGGTCAACTAATGATTGAGGGAGGTATTAAAAGTATAATGGGATGAATACAAGAGAGACAAGTAAAATAAATTTATTAAAATAGAAAAAAAATTAAGAGTAAAAAATGAAAAAAGGGGGGAAATAAATGAAGGAAGAATAAATTAAAATATTAAATAAGAGTTGAGAGTAAAGTGAGACGAGTGGGGGAATAAAATAATTTTGATAATAGAAAATAGGCGTTGGGATATAGGAAAAGAGGGGGCATAAAAGTAAACTAGAGAAATCATCTTATGGTGGAGGAGATGGAATCCTCCTAGGAATTAGTATGTGACCATCCAAATCCCTCAAATACCCTTTAGCCAATAATTATTCCTCATTATTCTATTCTTGCACCAGTTCATCCCTTGTGATACTATCTAATGCAACTTGGGTCTCTTCTACTGGCTCACATATAGGAGAGTTAGTATGGTCTAACCTTTTCCTTTGAGGAGGTGGATCCATACTTCCAAGTGAAATACCCCAAGTCCTTTGAGACCAGTGGATTGGTTGATTAGCCACTTTGAATCATATATTCAAAAAAATAAGACATAGACAACCTAAGGACAACTAACAATCAAACAAGAAGCATCCAACTATAAGGTTCCTAAGTTAGATCAACAAGAAAGATACTCTTCCTAATCTCAACCCAATATTATTAGATCATGGATCCAAGACAATGAAGGGCCAATCAAAAGAGCCTTTCAAAAAGTTGGCTTTGGTTGATTAAGTCCCAATACCAATTAATGAAGGTGAGGGAGATAGTTATTGTAACCTTCAAACAATAATCTCCCAATGTACAAGTACCCTCATGAATATGATCACCCTCTAAGAGAGATGAAACAAATATTATGCATTTGTCTTAGGTACCACAAGAACTTCCCACTTGCAGTCACCCATGTGATTCCTTAGGAAAATATACTAACTTTACCACTTCACAACTGTTGACCAAGTGGAATAGTATTTGGTCAATACTATGATTATGGGTATGGAATGTAGGACTCGGTCCTTAACCTAAATCTTTAGAGAGAAGTGGTGTCACCTCGAGGACTTGTCACTTCAATCCAAAACCCCCATACATTCCCATCTAACAAGTGAAGAGGGGATATCTACTCCACTTTCTTATCTTGATCTCATTCTTGAAACTTGTGTTAGAGGTGATTTGTTGGAAAGTGCTCCTTGTTACTAATGGATTTTTCACTCAATAACCAATTCCTAGTTTTTTTCACATCCTTAGAGAATTTACTATCCAATCTTATACCAAGTCTCTACTGCTAGACTATCTTGGTTTCTATAACAAGAAAAAATTCTAGTTGATTTTAGATTAGGAGTTTATTTTAAGAGATATTAAATACTCATGGGAATGGAAGTTAAACATGTGATGTTTTGAGACTCTTACAACAAAAATCTTAAGAACAATGGTAAATTAAACTCTTTACTCTAATCCTTCAATGAACTCATTTTATAATAATCATAGAGCATGGACAATATTTTTTGACAACCAGAAGAACAATTCAATGAAAACACTAATTGTATTTATTTTTCTCTTTTGAAACTACTAAATATGCAACCCTACCAAACAAAGAACTTAAAGGAGAAATGAAACTGAAGAAGTACTACTAGAAACACTAAAAAAGTAAAAGAGGAACACTAAGACAATGTTTTTTCTCTTTTATTTATAATTTAACCACAAATTCATGAAAACAAGAATAAAAACACAAGAACACGTTAATGATTGTATACTCTAACCATCAGAACAACAAAAACACTGAAAAAAAGGAAGGGAAAAGGGGAAAAAATGAAATTTTGAGACTCGAGATGTACATGAACTCTCTAAGAGAGAAAATGAATAAAAACACACTTCTAGTGAAGGAAACAAATATTTTCATGCTCTATTCCCATATACAAAGTCAGTATAGATTCATTTTTGGGCCAAAAACATAAAAAAATCCCTTGAAAACTAGTCTATAACAGAGTATGCAAAGTGAAGATAGAAAACACCATCAAAGAACCCTAAGAAAATACAATAAACAATAGAGGAAACCATAATTATAATAACTCAAGTATTTCTACCCAACAAATTCATAAGTTTTGTTGGAATGAAATTATCCTATGGCTAGGGTGGCCTATAATATATGTGTTTCGAAGAAAAATGAAGTTCTATCTCTAAAATCAATCTACAAATAGTTTTTGTAACAAAATTTTGGTTATAAGGAGGATGTTCCTAGTCCTGATGGATGTTTGGAGATGAATCCTAGTGTTGATATTTATCCACTTTTCCTTGATCCAATCCAAGTTTCCAGAACTACACACAAGAAAACAAGAACCTTCCCCAAACCAATAGTTAAAAATCAAATCAAGATTGAAACAATTTCTTACCTAATTATGAGAGTTATTTCCATGATCAAATACAATAAGAGATAATTTAATTAATACAAACATTCCGTTTGGATGAGGGAAAGAAGAGAGATATTCCTTTTCAATTAAAGTAAAAAAATATTCAAATTTATACCTAATTTCTTATCATCACCTTCTATAACCATCATTTGAATTCCTCTTTCCTTGGTCCACTTAGGAATGATTCAAGATTGCAAGTCTTCTCCATGATTTTATCACTGAGAGTCACCCTCAGGTTGCAAGAGGATAAGATCAGTACCCATCAAAATGTTTGGTGGATGTTGGTTTTATGAGTGGAGGTCAAGTGGACAAAACTTAGTACAAGAATGATTTTAACACAAAAACTGGACAAGCAATGCACAGGGAAGTGAGGGCCTCATTAACTTCATTCAGTTATTTGATATTAAGTGTGAGTAGAAGGAAGACTTAGTGAGAGAGGTGAACAAGAATATTATGGGCATCAGGATTTCAAGTAGCTTGGTGAAGAAAAAGTCAGGCTCAAGAGCACTCTTGAACTCAAGTTTCAGACACTGAAATATGTCATAGCAACATAATAATCAAACCTACATTACCATGAAACTGCAACCACTCTAATGGATCCTCCATGCTCGAGCCTTTCAGCGTAATGGGGAATAAGATAACAAAGGAGATGACTAAAACTGGTCACAACAATACTATAATCAAACCTACATTACAATAGAACTACAAACCTCAACTGAATCCTCCATGCCCGAGTGTTTTAGCACAATTTTTTACAAAGAGATGAGAGAAGTTGACTTCTATTAATATGAAAGTATCAAGTATGATACATAGCCAGAGAACAGTTCTAGTATCAAAATATTACAAAATAGGGAGCTCTGCTCAACTAGTTGACGACCTTAAAAAAATATCAAATTGATCTATTTATACTCAGATCAATTCACAACCACCAGGATTGTGATCTGGCATCTCCTTCAAAGAATTGCATCTGAGAAGCCTTCTATCATACTATGCGCATTTCCTCCCGACAGACAGAAAATAGCTTCAGTATGGAGCTGCAGAAAACTGACCACTGTTGTACTTTGCTGACAGCACTGCCTCCATATCCATAACTTTCAAGCCTTCCATTTATGGACTGAGTTGAGGTTTCAGCTACCAGTCCCTACTTCATTAACTGTATCTTCATCTAGATTAGAGTGTGGTTGAACGACCTGCAAAAAATCACCTGTCGCAATTGGATTGGGCGTTGAGTAAGCGGGCGACCACAACAGTTCATACTCTCTTGTTGATTGACCCTTCCTCATAATTGGAGTGCAGCAGGACAACTATCGGTTGGCCACCCGTCGATATGGGATAGGAAATTAATTATGCATGTGATTTTTGGGTCATGCAAAGTGGTTTATGCTCACATCGCTTTTACACCCGAAATGCACCGTCGCTTGCCACGTTGCCACCCCGCATAAAAATGGTTTGCATTTCAGCCTGCCTCTAGGATTTTATCGTCCACACACGTTGCAGCCCCAAAATGATTCAAGGTCGTTGATCTAAAAGGGACCTAATATATTGTTGTGTCGTCTACTTTAGTGCCCCCACCAAATTTTTATTGTAATGATCCCAAGCCATTATGCAAGGATCATCACTGTTTTGGTGTCTTTTTAAAACTTTTTCCTGGTTGTGGTATTTCGTCAAACAGTTTGTTGATCTACTTGTTTAGATGTGTTTATATGTGTGTATTCAGCAAACAACAGAAAGATATAACCATGGAACATACCTCAACCATATGCAATAATATAGACAAGCCAAAACATCTCAATTCTTCTTTATTCATAAAATAGAAGAACCTGCTACAATGGAGATGTCGATCTGGAATGCTCAAAAGATGGACAATATGATAGAAAATGGATAACAAGTATGAGTTGATACAAAATGCTCCCGACAATAAAAAAATAAGCCTCCAAAGGTTGGATAAGAGATGAAGACCAATGCCAAGTGCCAAAACCCTCACTGTTGGAAGACGCCACGTTCTGCTAGATAACTGAAGCTCCTCAACAATTCGGCCCTGGTGCCAAATATGTCCAATCACCTCTAGAAAGATGCCAAACAGTAGATCGGGTGATGGTAAGAACAACCCAGGTGCCCGAATCTCCAATATCCCTCTCAATCTTTGTAGATCTGAAATCCCCCACTGATTGGTATGCCCCACTGGATGATTGAAGCCCTAGATAATTCGGCCCTGATGAAAGAGGCCTCCAAATGCTCTAAAACTCTCCACAATGATAGATTAGGATGCTGCAATGAGAACCTAAGTGCTCAAATCCTCAAATACTGGCTATATCCTTAGATCTAGCTACCCTCCAAATAATGGTGTGCCCTCCTTTTGGGAAAAAGTCCCACTCTCAATACAAATCGATCCTCCACTGAAAGACTCCGGAAAACCACCAAGAATGATGCCAAGACACCTGCAAAGGAAACCCACTACCTAGAATTCCCGCAATCCCTTCTCCTTAGCTAGGACGAATCCCTCCTTAATGAATGGTGCGCCCCCCCTTGCTGGAAACCCCAACTGGTGCGCCCTCTCTCTACCTGCACAAGCAACTGATGTGGAATCCTCCTGCAATTGAGTAGATCTGGAACTAGAATGGTGTGGGAGCGTATTGCAGCTCCGAGACCAATCTTGGGACAAGCTAGGCGGAACATTTCACCACCGAATTATCCTCTAGGGTTTGTTAAGTCAAAACCCTCAAAACCCCCAATGTTGGGCTCACTAGCTAGAAGCCAGAAATCAAAAGATAAACATACATGAATGCATGATAAGAGGCCCTTGCCTTTCCTTTATAATTTTTGGCTCACCTTGTCCCTCCAAAGTGACTTTTATTTTATTAATATTTAATTAATTAATTAAATCACTTTAATTAATTAATTAACCTTTTTACCTTTGAAAAGCTCCTTATACCTCCTTGTGGCTTCCCTGGCCACTGAAAGTCACTTCTAGCCATCCCATACTGTAGTGTTTCTCCTCCCGATTCCAATGAGCTATTACACTGAGAGGTTCCTCCAAGTAATGTGCCCAAAATGACCTCTTTAGTGAATTCCATTGACTTATAGCTCAAAATAGTCAAAATCATGGAAATCATC
>ML785783.1:381442-396885 GCA_009831015.1 Picea engelmannii | reverse complement strand
CCAGAATGAGGTACTGCAAGATCTCCATGAGGCACCCTCAAGCGTTGTGCTAAATGGAAAGTTAGAATAACTTTCCCCTGCAATGGTCCACTCTCCCCTGTCAGACAATGAACTGCTCAATCCTGCAATCCTTGAGTCCCATGCTAACCTTTGTCGATGATCCTCCTACTGACACTACACTAATTTTTCCACAACTTTCTGTCCCCTGCATACATAAAGGATCCTCCTCGCCGGGATCCTCAAGCTGAAATACCTGTGACCACCGAACCTACTGCCCATAAACTATATCATCATAGACACCTCTGTAGAAGAAGTACCTGTCCAAACGTCTCCATTCCCTATCATGATAATCAAGAGGAAGAAAAGGTCTCACCCCATAGAACAAGTACCTTCCAACCCACTCCAAACCAACCCAAGGTGGAGTGTGTGTCTCTCTGGTGCCACCTAGGTCATCATGTAGTGAAACATCTTGCTAACCAAGTGAACTACTGGATCCCATCGCAAACTTGGAAGTTTATCACTTCCAGTTTCCGCTAGTTAATCCTATTTTGGGCTGATCACTGTCGGAAGCCCACTGTGCTCATCTATCATCACCAGGTCTATGATGCTCACCATCACACACCAAGACTCAACTGTCTGTCTAACATGGTCCACCTCTAACCTGTTGTATGTCGTAAAAGTACTCATGTCATATAGTCTTGGCCTACTCACTCTCCATGCTCCCAGCCATGGCCTATCCCTCCTCACACTGCTGTCTATGATAAAAGTGTTAGGACAAGCTAATAGAAACATCTGCAACTGACTGTAGGACTGGGAGGTGTCACATGCTTTGGTCAAATCCAATGATTCGACCAGAATCTCATCCATCGATATCCATGAAAGATTCTCTCCTGTGGTCATCACCGAGTCCCAACCATCCATTACAACCAGAATTAACCCCTCCGACTGCTGGTCAACCAACCTCCATCTCACATCTACCATGCAACTGCTGAAATGGTGAAGGTGATCTCCCACAACTATGTGTTGCTGCAAAGGAGTGACATCTACATACTCCCCTGAGTGTGTCTCCTCCCTGCAAGGCACTATACCCCTCTGAATGCCACCATACACCTCGACATCTCTCTGTGAGCTATCACTCATCACGGTATGCTCCGGCATACTCATTTCATCTCCCGCAAACTCATGCTGGGTCACAGATACTGGGCGTACAACTAGATCAATCTCTATATGGAGATCAACCACTCCCAAGACACAAATGGAAGTGTCCCCCATCGACTAGTTCTCCTCTGCTAGATCATCAACATCCTCTGTCAATGTGACTAACTGATACATATGACTGTCCACTAAGACAGATGAAGTGGATCTCTGACGAATCTCCTCAAGAGACCCATCTCATATAGACTCTGATTCTTGAAGGGCGGTCTGTGTGCCTCTCAAGAATCCTTGAGTTCTCTCCAACTCCTGAGTGATTCGGTCTACCTCCAACTCCTGCCCCCTCAGGGACCTATGATACAACTCGCCAATCCCTAGTAGGTAGTCTCTATTTTTCAACAACTGTTGGTAGTCATTCCTCATCATAGACACTCTCTCCCGGAGAGTGTGAAAATCATCCATGGAAAATCCTCCATCTGAGCTACCCTGTGCCACTGATGCTCTCCAACCGTAATCTGCCATCACTACATGCATGTCATCAATATGTCTAGTGACTGCCCTGATCATAGCCTCACTAACTCCCAACTGTGTTGCTAAGTGGTGTGACTCTTGATCATAGTCATGTTGGGGTACCCCCTTATGCCTCTCACTACTAGTGCCATCACTAACAACACTCTCTATAGAAGATAAAGTGATGAATTGTCTACTGTCTACTGTGCCACTAGGTACTCCTGTATGCCACTACATCCCATCACTAGATGCCCTCTCCCCCTAACTCACACTGTATCCTGTATGAGAAGTTGTATCCTCCTGCGCACTCAACCTGCTACTATCATATGCGTCTGGATCCCATATAGATGTATCCAGACACATGCTATCATCATCGTGACTGTCAAAGAGTGCATCCTCATCCATGCAATCGGATCTTGGAAGTAAGTGCTCCATCATCCTGTCAACCTCTGCCATCTACTCAACCACTGGAGTCTCCAATAGCTGTGACTCCATCTCCTCTGACTGACCTGTATGTGTGGGGCTAACTGTATGTACGTCATGTACCTCCTCCTAGATCTATGGGTCTACCTATCCATGTTGTGCATCCCTCACACTAGGCTCATCCATCATACCTGACGTGCCACTAATCTCCTCATCTAACATGGCTATCATGGGTGTCTGAATAGGTGTCAGATGTGTCACGACCCCCATAGGAAGCTCATCATCCTTAGGTGCTAACACGTGTGACTCCTCACTAGCGTCACCACTCTGCTAAGGCGTAAGGTCATCAATGGTATGTGACATGTTTGCATAGACACTGGGGCTATCGTGCAGTCCATCCAGCTGCCTATCCACTACACAAGAGTCATCATCCTCCTCAAGCGTGCAAGCATCACTAGCCTCTATGCAAGAATCATCATCACTATCCTCTGAGGTAGAGTCACTATCACTAGCATCTGTGCACGAGTCACTATCATCATCCAACTGCTCTGAATCAATCTCTATCGCTCCATCCACACACACCTCATCCTCCCTGTCATAATGTGCCTCAATAGTGTGCTTTTGGTCCCTACACCTATGATCCGGTTCCCACAGCCCCTTTCAATAGTGACAAGGTTGTGTGCTCCTATTGGGCATGGGGTTTCTCTATTCTTCCAACCATCTAGCTAACATAGCTCTGTTTTCCTCTGCCATGCCGACCCAATGTGTAACCTCATCTTTGCTCCAACTAGGATTTTTATAGGATACAAAATGATGGAATGTCACTAGATCCCTAAGAATCTCATTGAGGGTTTGATATTCCCTATCACACTCAAAAATCTCTCTAGTAAAGTCCAAAATATCCATAGATTTGTTTTCCTCTGCTATGTTGACCCAATATGTAATCTCCTCTTTGCTCCACCTAGGATTTTTTATAGATAAAAACTGTTGGAATGTCAATTGAGCCCTAGTTTCCTCCCCAAGGGCGTAATATTCCCCTTTATAGATCATACTCTCTCTACCAAGGTAAAAAAAATCCATCTCCTTCCAACTATCCATAAAGACCCCTCAGGTTTGCAGTATTTTAAGCTCTGATACCACTGTAATGATCCCAAGCCATTATGCAAGGATCATCACTGTTTTGGTGTCTTTTTAAAACTTTTTCTTGGTTGTGGTATTTCGTCAAATAGTTTATTGATCTACTTGTTTAGATGTGTTTAGATGTGTGTATGCAGCAAAAAACAGAAAGATATAACCATGGAACATACCTCAACCATATGCAATAAGATAGACAAGCCAAAACATCTCAATTCTTCTTTATTCATAAAATAGAAGAACCTGCTACAATGGAGATGCCGATCTGGAATGCTCAATAGATGGCCAATATGATAGACAATGGATAAAAAGTATGAGCTGCTACAAAATGCTCCTGAAAATACAAAATAAGCTTCCAAAGGCTGGATAAGAGATGAAGACCAATGCCAAGTGCCAAACCCCTCACTGCTGGAAGATGCCACTTTCTGCTAGATAACTAAAGCTCCTCAACAATTCGGCCTTGGTTCCAAAGATGTCCAATCACCTCCAGAAAGATTCCAAACAGTGGATCGGGTGATGGTAAGAACAACCTAGGTTCCCGAATCTCCAATATCCCTCTCAATCTCTGTAGATCTGAAATCCCCCACTGAATGGTACGCCCCACTGGATGACTGAAGCCCTAGATAATTTGGCCCTGATGAAAGAGGCCTCCAAATGCTCTAAAACTCTCCACAATGATAGATCAAGACGCTACAATGAGAACCCAAGTGCTCAAATCCTCAAATACCGGCTAGATCCTTAGATCTAGCTACCCTCCAAATAATGGTGCGCCCTCCTTTTGGGAAAACGTCCCACTCTCAATACAAATCGATCCTCCACTGAAAGACTCTAGAAAACCACCAAGAATGATGCCAAGACACCTGCAAAGGAAACCCACTACCTGGAATTCCCGGAATCCCTTCTCCTCAGCCAGGACGAATCCCTCCTCAATGAATGGTGCACCCCCCTTGCTGGAAACCCCAACTGGTGCGCCCTCTCTCTACCTGCACAAGCAACTGATGTGGAATCCTCCTCCAACTGAGTAGATATGGAACTAGAATGGTGTGGTAGCGTATTGAAGCTCCGAGACCAATCTTGGGACAAGCTAGGTGGAATATTTCACCACTGAATTATCCTCTAGGGTTTGTTAAGTTAAAACCCTCAAAACCCCCAATGTTGGGCTCACTAGCTAGAAGCCAGAAATCAAAAGATAAACATACATGAATGCATGAGAAGAGGCCCTTGCCTTTCCTTTATACTTTTTGGCTCACCTTGTCCCTCCAATGTGACTTTCATTTTATTAATATTTAATTAATTAATTAAATCAATTTAATTAATTAATTAACCTTTTTACCTTTGAAAAGCTCCTTATCCCTCCTTGTGGCTTCCCTGGCCACTGAAAGTCACTTCTAGCCATCCCATACTGTAGTGTTTCTCCTCTCGATTCCAATGAGCTATTACACTGAGAGGTTCCTCCAAGTAATGTGCCCAAAATGACCTCTTCAGTGAATTCCATTAACTTATAGCTCAAAATAGTCAAAATCATGGAAATCGTCAGAATGCAACGAAACCAAAGCCAACCTGTGCGGAATGGCTCATAATGATGGAATATGATCATAAATGAAATCTAGACCCCACAATGCCTCTCAAATACCCATGTACTCGCTCTAGCACCCATCTGGCTACTCTGGTCATCATAAATCTCTGCCCTGTGGTGATGTCCCAACGTGGGGACATTACATTTATCCACCTACTAACTTTGGAGCCCATCCATCTGTGTTTAGATATAGCACCACATCAAACCTTTGTAGGGGAAAATCACCATTGTGATTTCCTTTTCCTACTTTGTGTGCTGATGGTTGTCACCTGCGAACTTGAACAACTGTATGTGATAACATTGGCTCCACAGGGGATGGCACGCTCCTTGCGAGCTTCCAAGAATGCGCAGTTCCAGTGCCTTAGATTTTGGGTTATGGAGTCTCTTATTTAAATAGGAAATAAAAGGAAGTGGTGATTACAATGGTATAAATCCAATCATGGATTAAACAAAATATTTCTTCAGAAAATGCCCATTGACAGGGCTGCCCAAAAATTCAGAATCCTCCAAGCTCTGTAACTTATAGGTGTTATTTGAAAATACTTCAAAAATATTGAAGGGACCAATCCATAAGGCTTCAAACTTTCCATGTTTTCCTTTGTCTTGCTTGGGGGCATCCCACTTGAGCACCAGATCCACCATCTTGAAACTTCCCTTGCTTGCCTTTTTTTCAAAAGCTCGTTTTATCTTCTGCTGGTGATCAAGAGATTTATCAAGCAGTTGCTCCCTGGTTTGTTGTACTTCCACCAGCTGTTGTATCCTTGTGACCATATCATCAGGTTCTCCTTGGTAGTACTGGAGGAACTTTTCCATAGGGAAGAAAATATGAGTAGTAAAAATAGCCTCCACCCCATACACAAGTTCAAAAGGGGAAACACCCAATGACCTCTTTGTTGTAACCCTGTCAGCCCATAATGCAAATTACAGTTTTGAGTTCCAAGCTTTCTTGTTGTCTTCTAACAATTTCTTGATGATATTTATGAGGCTCTTGTTAGAGGACTCTACTAAACCATTTCCCCGAGGTTAGTAGGGAGTAGAATGGACTAATGCAATTCCATACTGGTCACAAAACTTTATTAACGGTTCAACTATGAAAGAGGCATCATTGTCTGTAACAATCCTACATGGACAACCAAATTTGGACATGATATCTTCAAGGAAGCTAATGATTACCTTGTGGGAGGAACTCCTTGTAGGGATGGATTCTATCTATTTGGTGAAATAATCAGTGGTAGTAAAAATTCCCCTATGCTGGCCACTTGAGGCTAGGTGGATCTCTCCAATGAAGTCAAGGCCCCACTACTGAAAAGGTCCAGAAACTATTACAGGCTTCAAAGGAAAAGATTTGAGATGATTCTTTCCAGAAAAATTTTGACACTTGACACAAGATCTAATATTTACATAGACATCAGTAAAAGGGTTGGGCCAGAAATACCTTACCCCGAGGATCTTGTAGGTTGTGGTCCTCCATAAATGATGTCCTCCACATAAGCTATCATGAAAATATGTTATATCTTTTTAGGCTTCCTGTGGGTCTAGACATCTTAACAGAATTCCCAGAGGATCCTTCCAGTATAAAACCTGATCAATGAGACAATATTTGATTTCTTTGAGTTTCAAAGCTCTTTTCTTGTTCTTTTCCAAACCATCATGAGGCCTCAACTTATACAGAAAATATATGATATCTTTATACCAATTGCATTATTCCAATTTGAGGTTGACATCAGCAATATCAGTTTGTTGATTTTCTTGGTTTATGTTCATGAAATTAACCCCTAAAGCCTCACAGTTTGATTCAACCAGCAACCTGGATAAACCTTGGCCTTTTACCAATTTAGTGGGCTTTATTTCAAGGTCAACTTCCAAAATTTTGGCAATCCATTTTCTTCTCTTCCCATCTATGTCAGTTTGGATCAATATTTCTTTTATTGAGGCTAAGGGGACATATGCAATGATTTTTGACTTCAGAACAAATATTCTGAAATCCTTTATGGATTTCACCAAAGCATATGCCTTATTCTCCATGATATCATATCTTATTTCTACATCCCTCAATGCTCTACAGAAAAAGGAAATAGGCTACTCTAACCCCTCTGTATTTCTCTCTAGAAAAACATCAACCAATGTATTAGATGAGGCAAAATAAAATATCAGAAATTCCTTTGAATAGTCAGGGATGATGAGAACAGATTCTTCTGTCAAATCCCTTTTGATTTGGTTGAAATAATATCTAGACTCAACATCCCATTTCACCTCGTTTCCTTTTCTAAGCATGGTTGTAACATGCTTAACCAACTCAGAAAAATTAGAAATGAATCTTCTCAGAAAGTTGATTTTATCCAAGAAATATCGAACCTCTTTCTTAGATCTGGGAACATATAAGGTCTGGATGGCCTCTAATCTGCTTAGATCAATTCATATTTCTTTAGCTAACACAATATGCCCCAACAATTTTCCCTCTTTCATAGAAAATAAAGATTTATTAGGATTGAGGGAGAGACCAAATTTTCTTCACTTCGGGAAGACTTTCCTCAGATGATGACAATTCTCTTTATCAGACCTTGAGAATACTGTAATTTCATCCAGATAGATGACTAAAAAGTTATCTTTCTCCCCAACAAAGGAAATGTCCATGACTCAGTGGAAGGTTTCTCCTGCATTCATCAATCCAAAGGGCATTTTAGAATACATGAATGTGCCCAAAGGAGTAGTGAAAGTTTTCTTCTCTATATCTTCAGGAAGGACAAAGATCTGATTGTAGCCATAAAAACCATTTATCATGGACATCCTAGATGAGCCAGTCACTCTCTGCAAAATGTGCTCCATCTTTGGCAAGGGGTAGTTATCCTTTTTGGAGATCTTGTTCAAATTCCTGAAATCTACACATAATATGGTTTCCCCATTTTTCTTCGTCACAAGAACCAAGTTAGACACCCAATCTAAGTATCTCAAGGGGATGATGATATGGGCATCCAACAACATTTTTACTTCTTTTTCCATAATAGGAAGAACCATATGATTTATTTATCTTATTGTTTTCCTGAAAGGTTTGGACTCTTCTTTCAAAGGGATCTTATTCTCAATGATGCTAGTGTCATATGTCCTTAAATATTCATATTTCCAAGAAAACACATGATCAAACTCCTTCAAGATCTTGGCATACTCAACCCTTTGCTCCTTTGGCAGACTGCTAGACAATTTGACATACTTGGGATCCTCTTCTGTCCCTAAATTTCATTCATCCACCTCAACATCTTCAATTGAACCTTTAACCTTTACAACAACATCGTTTATGTCAAACAATCTCTCCAAGGGGACAAGTCCCTTTGGAATATGGTTACTTGGAAACTGAACAATATGATGGTCAACAATTTTATTCAGGAAAACATCATCATGTGGGATTCTTTCAGTATACTGATCCTAATCAATATGCAAATCAGAGAATCCATCCACAGTCTCAAGAAACCTTTTTATTTCAATATGATCCTAAAAAGCCTTCCAATGTTTGACATTGTCAGGAATAGAGGGTCTATATTTTACCTCCACTTCATACTTTATTTTGAGGGGCAAAGGAACCCTGAACTTACTTGTTGAAACAACCAAGGAATATTCCATATAGTTCTCCTCCCTTGGAACAAACGAGATATTAAAATCCAAGAAGAAACTGTCAACAAGATCACAGACTTCATTTATGTAGGCCCTTAACCTGGGGTGTTTATCTCCATACAAATTTCTGACCTGATGTATAATTAACTCAACATCTCCAAATACTGTCAGCTCCTCAATATTCATGTATTTTGTAGCTCTCAAACCCAAAACAAGAGCCTCATATTATGCCACATTATTTGTTGCTTCAAATTCAAGCTTATAAGACAGAGATATGGTTTCTTGGTTTGGGGAAATGAAAACTACACGAGCCCCAACACTTTCCCTGGAATAGGATCCATCAAAAAACATTTTACAAACAAAGATATTGGGAGGAGGGTTTTCACAAAGGGTGATGGGTTGCTTTCTGATTTCAATAGGTGCTTGAGGGACACCAGTGAGTTGTAACATATTGGTTCATAGATCAATGTCTACTGCAAAAATGGGGTGGTTGGTCGGATTTGCTTCATCACTGATAATGTAAGAAAGTTGAGCTTCCCTGTAAAGCCTTCTATGCTCTCCCCCAAACACAGGAATAGTGGCATATGAAAGATCCATATGCAATTCTCCCCCCAATATTTTAATCCAAGATCTGGACAAGAGCATCCCAAACTTAGGGGAAACATCAGCCACCACAATATCCATGACCACACTTTTCATTGGCAACTGGAACAAGGAAACAACCAAGTCTTTGATAACCCTGAGGCACTTCACCTTTCTGGAATCGAATGAGTACAGTTCATGGTAGGTTTTTGTAACCTCCAACCCAAGCTCATCCATGACAGTATAAGGCATGAGATTGTGAGATGCCCCTGAATCCATCAAGCAATTGTGAAACACCTTATCATGAATGTTCAGTGAGGTGTAGAAAGGAGGGGAGGAGTCATCCCTATCTTCTACCAAAGGCCCCAGTATGACCGTGGTCTTTTCATCTTTGAGGTTGACTGAGTCTGTGGAATAATATGCAGTATTTTGGAGAGGTATCTTTTGAAGTCCTCATTTTTAACTAGCTCTAATAAAGGTACAAGGATCTTAATTTTTTGAATCTCGTTCTCAAAGCTAAAAGAGGAGGGAGGATTTAGAATCTCCTTCACTCCTGGGATAGGGCCCTTAACCACTGCCTCACGGATTTGTGCCTCTTTCTCTTTTTTGCTAGCTTCCATTTCTTTAACATGATGCTCTATTCTAGTAGGATGATCAGGAATGTCAGGTTTTCCTTCCTTCTTATTGGACCTAAGGTTGTATCTATTTGGATTTTCACTGGTCCTTTCCCCTATGATAAAATCATTTAGTTGGTTTCCCATGAGAAACTCTTCATATGCATATTGAGTTAAATGAGGAGATGAAGAGGTATCACTGAGACAATGGATTTCAGGATCAACTTCTTCTTCTTCTTGGAGAGGGTATTGGATATTTTGATCATCCATATCCCTATTTATTTGATATCTCTAGATAATCCGAAGAGAATTATTTGGTCTTTTGAAATTACCCCTATTATCAGTATTTTGAGTGTTCTTATAGCCTTGTTTTCCTTCAAATTTCAATTTTTCCACTTCTACAAAAATTGATTTTACTAGTTTTGTTAGCTCATCTACCTGAGGGTGGGAAGCAGAGGAACCATAGGTTGAAGCTTCAAACCTTCCTTTTCTTCTATCTCTGTCAGTATTACTCCTAAGTTGTTCAACTTCCAATATATTGGATTCTACTTCAAGGGTTGCATATTGCATATGAGCCAAGGAGGTATCTCTTCTTTCTCTCAACAAGAGGCAAAACTCAGGGTCAAAAGTTCTAGCATAAGTAATATTGGAAGAGGTTTTTGTAGGCTTAATTTCAGTGGGAATCTTATTTTACATCTTATTAAATCTCTTTGAGAAGTCTGAAACAGATTCCCCCTCTTCTTTATTAAGTGCCCCAAATTATGTAATATAATAAAGGAAATATTTTTTATCCCCCCAATGTCTTAAGAATGAATCATATAGAGCTTCAATTCCATCAATATATCCATGAGTCAATCCCATGAACCATTTTATGGCATCAACATCAAGGATCTAGACAAATACTCTCATCCATACATCTTTATTCTCAATGACAAGGTTATATGCATAACTGTAAAAAGATGCAAGATTCTCTTTTCCATATATATCTTCCTCCCCTGTAAGCTTGGGCATATACTTGAGGTAATATGCAATTGGGATGGAATTAATAGGCTGAGGTAAAATAAGAGGGGAATACCTAGCAGCTACTATGAAATACATTCTATTTCTGGGAGGATTATCACCTGTCATTGGGATGTGAACTGTAGGATAATTGGGGGAAGGTGGAGTTTGAGAAGGTAGGACTGCAACTGTGTTTTTAGGGGAAAGAGGAAACATCTGATTGTTGGAGGAGAATGGTGTAATGGTCCAAAGCCAAATTCTTTCTTGGAATCACTAACTACTACTAATTTATTGAGTTATTAAGTGCATACAAGATTCATCAACACATGGAGATCACAATATATTCAAGATGTAGAAGCACAAGCAAATATATGACCTTTTTATTATGAGCAATGTAAGATCGATACAATAGATGGCCGATCTAGCATAAACCTCAGATGATCATACAAGAAATAGATATGAGCTTCTAAAAAATGCTCCCGACAATAAAAAATAAGCCTCCAAAGGTTGGATATACAATGAAGACTGAATCAAGCAGATCTGAGTTGTACTAATGCTCAACCTCCAAGATGGAAAGTGCCACATCCTGCTAGAATGTTGAAGCCCTCAATAATTCTTCCCTGCTACCAAAAGTGTCCAATCATCACGAGAAATATGCCAAATGATAGATCGAGCAACTGTAAGGACAACCCAGATGTCCAAATTCCCAAATCCACTCTCAAACCCCGTAGATCTGAATTCCTCCACTGAATGGTGTGCCCCACTAGATGATTGAAACCCTAGCTAGTTCGGCCCTGATGAAGGAGGCCTCCAAATGCTCGAAAAATCTCCAAGAATATAGATCAGGCTATGAGAATCCTGTGGGAGAAGTTTCGGACTCAGATCTCAAGCAGATCTCCCTAGATCTGAGTTTTACTGAATCACAGGACATCCCCTATGTCTCCAAGATGTCCCAATCTACAGACAAATGTAGAATGATGATAACCCTCCAGAAAATCCCTCAAACTAATGGTCCTACCCCTGCAAACAAAACCCAACTGTCGGAATGGCCCCAGGCCTTCAGGATAAGCTAGATCGAACCTCCCTCTAGATGATGGTGCGCCCTTGCTGGAAACACAAGAACAGTGCGACCTGCTACCTTTTGAAGGACTAGATGGAGATGGGATGAGACTAGAATGGTGTGGAGGAGTCTTTCATCCCCAAGACCAAGCTACAGAACAAGGTGAGTGGATATTTCACCACTGAGTTGCTCACAAGGGTTTGTACAGCAAAACCCCCAAACTGAATGCTCAAGAGCAATAGAAAATGCTAATCCAAAACCAGAATGAGTAATAGGTTCCCCCCTGCCTCTTACTTATACTTTTCCTTCTAATTCTCTGTTGAGTTAGGTTAACTCCCAGGGTTAATATTGTATTCTTCTGTTGAGTTATCTTTTACTCCTTTATCCTTTTCCTTCTTTAAGTCAACTTAAAAATATAACTTTTAACTTCTTGACTTTCCCCCCCTCAGTGTGAGACTATGACCTAGTGGGTGTGCCTAGGCCACTGAGTCTCCTCATCACCTCTCTAAGAGGTGGGGGACATTACAAATGGTATAGGATTCACGGGAAAATAAGTTTCCCCCTCTTTAGATACAACAAATTTGACAGGAGAAGGAGTAGGAAAACCCAAAGTGGGAAAATCTTCTAAGTCCCTGGGTCTAAACCACTTTACAACATCAGGGGAAGAAGGGGTGTCAAAAATTTCTTATAAATGAGTCCTAGAAGGGGAGAATTCAACAGGGAAACTCCCAAAATTTGAACTTATGGAAACTCCAACATATGGTATAACGGGAGAATTAGATGTAGCTACTGGAGTTTTAAAAGAAGAAGTTTGTAAATTACCAGGATCACATGGTACAACATTTGAAATCCCTTATTGAGTCATCTTTCCCTTTTCGATGATCATTTATAGGTGAGCTTCAGGTGTTTCCAAAGGCATTTTTGGAGTAGACATCATGTGTCTTCCTTTGGGAGACACAACTGAAATAGTGGAGTCACCAGGTGCGAGTTGCAATATTCAAGTCACTGATTTCTGATGCACCTTCAGAATCAAAATTTCTTTGTCATTTAATCCCAGGGAAATTTCTTCAATTCATTCCCCAACAATGGTGTTGATAATGTTACCATTGATAGACACCCTTATATTGCAAGAGGATAAGCCCAGTACCCATCAGAATGTTTGGTGGATGCTGGTTTTATGAGTGGAGGTCAAGTGGAAAAAACTCATTACGAGAATGATTTTAACACATAAATTGGACAAGCAATGCACATGAAAGTGAGGGCCTCATTAACTTTAGTCAGTGATTTGAGCTTAAGTGTGAGAAGAAGGAAGAATTAGTGAGAGAGGTGAACAAAACTGCTATGGGTATCAGGCTTTCAAGTAGCTTGGTGAAGAAAAACTCAGGCTCAAGAGAACTCTTGAACTCAAGTTTCAGACACTGAAATATGTCATAGTAGCATAATAATCAAACCTACATTACCATGCAACTGCAACCACTCGAATGGATTCTCCATGCCCGATCCTTTCATTGTAAAGGGGAATAAGATAACAAAGGAGCTGACTAAAAATGGTCACAACAATACTGTAATCAAACCTACATTACAATAGAACTAAAACCCTCGACTGGATCCTCCATGCTCGAGTGTTTTAGCATAGTTTTTTACAAAGAGATGAGAGAAGATGAATTCTATTAATGCAAAAGTCTCAAGTCTGATACATAGGGAGAGAACAATTCTAGTATCAAAATATTACAAAATAGGGATATTTGCTCAACCAGTTGACAACCTTAACAAAATAGAAAACTGATCTATTTATACTCAGATCAGTTCACATCTGCCAGGAGTGTGATCTAGCATCTCCTTCAAAGCTTTGTGTCTGAGAAACATTCTGTCAGACTGTGTGTGTTTCCTCCTCTCAGACACAAAAAATCTTCAGTATAGACCTACAGAAAACTAACCACTGTTGTACTTTGTTGAAAGTCCTGCCTCCATAGCCATAACTTCTGAGACTTCCATTTATGGACTGAGTTAACGTTTCAACTACCAGTCCTTACTTCATTAACTCTATCTTCATCGGGATTAGAGTGTGGCTAAATGACCTGTAAAAGACCACCTGTCACAAATGGATTAGTTGTTGAGTAAGTGGGAGACCGCAATAGTTGATACTCGCTTGTTGGCTGACCCTTCATCAGGTTTGGAGCGCGACAGGAAAACTATTGGGAGACCACCCATCAATATGGGATAGGAAATTAATTGTGCACATGATTTTGGGGCTGCACGATGTGTTTTAGGCTCACACTTCTTCCACGCTTGAAATGTACTTCCGCTTTCCACATCACCACCCCACAAAACACTGGTTTGTATTTCGGCCTGCCTCTCATATTTTATTGTCCACGCACATTGCGGCCCCAAAATGATCTGAGGTCGTTGATATGAAAGGGACCCGATATCTGGGTGTGCCCACTACTTTAGAACCCCCATAAAACTTTTATTCTCCTACTAACATTGGAGTCCTTCCATCTTCATTTAGATATAGTGCCACATCAAAACTGTGCATGAGAAAATCGCCATTGTAATTGCCTTTGCCTGCTTTGTGCACTGATGGCTATCACCTGTGAACTTAAACAACTGTATGTGATAACACATGCAATAGGATGAGAAAAAATGAGAGGCTTTAGGCCTCAAAAGGAAGAAAAGGAGAAAAAATCAGAAAACAAAGGAGTTCAAAGGGTTGAAGGTCATAAAAATACAATGGAATCAACCACCTATGATTTGTCTCGTGCGAGGATATCAATATGATATCTCTACTACTCCATCATTTCTTAGTATTTCCTTCCATTTAGGCCTATTTTTATACCATTTTAGATTGGTTGTGGTAGTTTGGTATGGGTTTAAGGAAGCTAAATAAGTATTTTTCCTGTAAACCCCACTTAGGAGTGCATGATTTTCGTGAATTTTATATTTTTTATCCACTTTTTTAGGAGCACACACCTTTTGTGAGCAGGAAGGGCATGTACATGATTCTTTTGTGAGAAGTAAGACCATGTGGATTTCCATGGATATTTTTTAGCTAGTCTATAGAGTGAGAAAAGTGAACAAGTGATGATTATGGTGGCCAATAGGGCATCTAGGACATAGAGGTATCAATAGAAGCTATAACACAAGGAGATGAAAACAAGGAAAGCACATTCATGGAAAATATCATACATATACATCTAAGATTTTAGGTGCATCTTGAGAAGAGATAGTAATAGTATAAAGGTAGTCATGAATAACATAAGGAGGATCATAAATTCCATGTTGGAGACAAGGTGTGACTTTACCTTTGTGAGGAACGATTGCAAGGAATAATGAATAAACTCAAGCCCCTTACGTACAAACTATTTGACATCATTAAGAAGGTGAATGAGAATATATTTAGGTTAAAAATACCTCCTTATATGTAGATTAGTTTGGTTATGAATGTGTATTACTTGAAGATATTTAAATATTCCATGCTAGATGTAGAAGATGACCATGTTCTCCCTACAACTAAATACTTTTCACCACACACTCTAGAAGAGTTGAAGGAGGAAACTTTTCTATGAAAGTGATGAATTCTCAGGAGAGGCTAGGTAGCGAGGGAGGTTTGTTTCCTTATGACTTGATTGAATCTAGTTATATAGTGTTGGAAATATGGAAATAGCAGGGATGCAGAATGTCAAGGTTGTCATTGATGGCAATCGTCTATGGCAGAAGAAGCTAGATGATGACAGAGAAATATTCAAGCAGAGTGATGAAGGGTAGTCGACCCGATAGGAAGATGGTC
>ML785783.1:330341-367382 GCA_009831015.1 Picea engelmannii | reverse complement strand
CAAAGGCTATTTTGGGAAAGACAAGTCAAAAGAGGAGTCTTTGGTCAAGTTTTGGTCATTTTTGAAGGTAGAATATTAGGGATGAATAGAACAGCTCATCAAATTCGAATTTGTAATCTTTATGGAGGAGCCTTGGAAGGATATTCCTCACTTCACCAACTGTTCAAACATATTTTAAGGACCAGCTCATAGAGATTATCCTCCTTTTTGGGTGTTATCCCTATCTTTTCGCAAATTAGTTTTGACTTTCTATTTTTAGAAAAACAGATCCATATTTTTAGGATCTGAGAATAGCTTGTAGAGGCTATAAAGCTACATTCTAAAGACTAAGAGGGGGTTCAATCTTGGAGAGAATTTGGCCTATGTACTGATTGCTTATCCTAATACAATCACAGTCTTCTTTTTCTACTGTTATCAGACTTTTCATCCATCTTTCTATTCTGTATTTTGTTTAAGTTTAGTTCAGCTTTAAGCTCATGAACTTGAATGAAAGAATCCTTTACTGTTTAGTATGACCCTGCATTCCAATGTACTTGGTTATCTGACCCTACATTCCACATGTATTTGGTTATCTGAATAGTATTCCTCATACCTTTCTTGTTATATTGCATCTGATTGACAGTTTCTAAAAGCGCTGGTTCATTAAGATATTCTGATAAGTAAATCCCTTCATTGTGCTTTCTTGGTATCCCATTGATCCACCTACTGAAAAGTATTTATTTCTTAAGTTACCAAGCACCTTTGGTCTACAACCACAAAGGGTTTCTTGGAGCGATAACACCTCGGAAGTATTTTCTAGCTATGACTTAGCTACCTTTTCTAAAAGTACTGAGAGCAAGAAATCCACCTTTGATATCTGAGTTCACAGTGGAAGCAGGATACCAATGTAGAGAAATTGAGGATAGAATAATGAAGTTTATTTCACTTAAAAAGTGCCACTGAATGAAAATAGACTTCCATTGAGAATGGTCTTGAGTGGGAAAAGTATGGATTCACAAGGAATTGTCAAATGAAGTAAAGAGAACTATTCCCAAAATTGGGAAATCCAATGGATAACTAGAAGTAATAGTAGGGATGTGGAATGATTATAGTTAAGTTGATTCAAGGATGTTGTGGTAGTAGAGTGATAGAATGTTGTGAGATACCTCATTTGAAGGTGTTGGAATGCTTCATAAAGTAAAGTTTGGATATGTCTGCCTAAGAGAAGTTATTGCAAATAGAACACATTCTTTGGATTGCATAATGGACAAGTGGAAATTGGATAGAAATTGTTCAGAATAGAGAAAAATAGTGTAGATGAGTCAAATGGGAGGACACAAGGAAGCAAATATTTGAATAAATTCAAGAACAATCAACTACAACATAAATAAATAAACAAATAAGTGAATTGAAATAGAAATGCACTAGAGTGCATGATGCATACAATGGAGTTAGAATGCATATCCATTAATAGGAATGTTGATAGTGAAATCTTGGTGCATATGGATGAGAATTTGTGCATATGTACATGCTTGGATATGCATATGGATGAGCATTTGTGCATATGTAAATGCTTGGATATGCATATGGTGTTGGTGAAAATTTGGAGACCAGGGTTCTTGGAAGTTGCCAATAAAATATACCGATGTAGTCTAGGAGCACAAACATATTCAAGCTTTTGCAAGGGAAGGAGGTCTCACTCGAATCACATCTAAGATGTGTGTGTGGTGAAGTGATTTAAAGAGAATGCATCATCGGGTTTAGCATCATCATATTAATATTCATACATCTATATGCAAGAATACATCCATAAACAATAATTATATGCTAAATACACATGACAACCATAATTGCGCAACATAGAAATCATAGATGCATGCACAGTGAGATATAATTTTAGGGCCCAACCAATCCTTTATATTATTAGTGTCTCAAAATTCGGTCATACGTTGAATATATCTCCTACACAATGGCTTACACGACAAAATATCTTCTCAAATATTCATTATAGAATCTATCTAACTGCACAAGAACAATGGCATTCACAACTTATTACAATAGCTTGTCTCAATTGACTCAATGACATAAATGATAATAATAGTAATAGTGGTAACCCGTCATAACCATTTTCCCATCACATATCTCCATATTTATAGTTTTCCCTCAAATGCTTCTTGATTTCTTGATTCTGCTACTTTTTTGTATTTTGCTTACTTTAATTGATTTCTCTTCCTCCTTGCATGCACTCAAATATATTTTTATTTTCCACTACTCTCCCAGTTGGTGCATGATCTATTTCAACTACTGGCATGCTTGCAAGATTTCCCCTTGTCTAACTATTTTATGCTACTTCGACTCTTTCGATGAAATGTTGCACGTTTCGCAAAACTTTAGCATTGATATTTCCCAAAATCATGAATTCCTCAAAAAAGAAGGGCCCAATAGGCCCTAACCATAATATTTGATTTGTCCTGAGTCAACCTTTCACTTCCTTACTATGGTCTACCTCAAAAGGAGGTCCCAACTTAGGGACAATCTGCACTACTCGTTGGTGGAACTCGTCATATTGGTCCACTCATTTATGCCATTTATTGACGAGAATGGATACACCTACAAAACATTATTGTCCATGCCTCTATGACAAGCGTGATTTGGTATGTAGGTGAAACTGTGGTAATATCTTATGAAAACTCAGTTACTACCTGTCTGAATTTGGGCCATACTTGAACAAATGTATCTGACATAGATGTAACAACAGACTTGGCTTGTATACATGCTCTTTGGAAGATGATGCTATAATGATATACACACGCAACTGTTGCATTTTTTGTGTGATATCGTCATTGGTCTACTTGACTGAAGAAATCCTCTACTCAATCTAATCTGTGGAGGCTCAAATGAGATGGACAATCTGGGTAGTATATGAAGCCATGAGCTCTCCACTGCTAAGGGACTAATCCAAAGGAAATTGTGAAGCCATTGGTTGGCCACCAGTGATAGGTCACTCAGACATGCTAGGAGTTCCAACACCATCCAGACTAGGGGAAGTAGTGTGGAGGCTATGAGTGATCCTATCCTGGACTACGAGAGGAAGTTTCACAATCACATCAAGGTGATCAAGGCACAATTTCGATATTGCTCGACACTAATGGGGATCTTGTAGCATCAACTCAATCTGTTCGTTAATGGAACTAGTACTATGAGCCGAGTGAGTATCTTCTTCCATGTCCATTTGAGCAACACATGAAAAATAATTGGGCATTGTGTGGCATTAATTAGTTCATTGTTCCATTACAAAAATGTAGCATCGTGGTATGTCGAGTGAGTAAGAACAATGGGACTATGCCAAGGGTCGAAGATCTTGGTGATACAAATGTCAGGAGCATGAGAGAGGTTTCAACCCTAAGGCGGATGCCACTTCGACATAGAAAAATTGACCAAATAATATCCATATATGAAGTATGTGTATCATTCATGTACATCAACATAGGCCTGCGATTTCACCATGAGTAGGTATTTTCGCTAGTTCAAAGGTGCGCCATTTTTACTAAACTTGAACATTGTTATGGTGTCCAATGTGCACTTGCCTCATGAGTAGTTAGTCATTACCTTTTCTACAATGATATAGTAGGCACAACAAACCTTCTCATCATTTATGGGTTCAATATGCGCTCCATGACCTCCTCGCCTTTTTCCATATTTGTCGTAGAGACTAATATCACCCTTTTCCCAGTCGTGCTTCCCTGGGCTCTGGAAGCCTTGTGTTAGATATTTCACTTCATGGAGATACCTATCAACTTGTGAATATCCTCAACATGTATGGGGTAGGATTTTTCCAACCATAAATTCCCATTATGTACTATGTTGATAAGAAACCTGGTGCATCGGGCGACTTCTCCAGTTGTGTTGAACACTGATAAGTTGCGCAAGTTCAGCAAGGTAGTGTCTCGAAGGGGTATAAAATATGGTTTCCAATCCCATTACAATTCATCGTTCATTAGGGAAAAGTAATCCATAAATGTATGGATAGACATCTATGGGTACCATGATGTGTCGACGAGATCAATGTCTATCATCTAAGTCTTCTTGACCTTCTCATGGAGATCGCCCAACACGTCGACCCGTGCATAGATAAACTCCACTAGAATAGTGAATTTGGGAATGGACCCTGATTGGAAGTGTGAACCATTCTAGAATATCTGTTTTGGTAAATGAATAAGACTGGTGGACATAGGCGTAGGTGTTGGCTCACAAAATTTGCAGGGGGCTTCGAGACTGGATATGCAAAAAACAAAACAACATTAAAAAGTCAAGAAAATACCAGTATATAGGAAACATATGGAAGGTGATGTGAATATCATGCATTAAAAGATTTAGTGTGGAGGTGAATCAACATTGACCTCAGATATAACCAGTGAACGTAGAGAAATATAAGAGTGATTTAAGAAATTAAGAGCATAATCAAGAACAGGATAGCGGGAAATTATAGTGAATGAAAAAGTAATTGGTGTACCACCGATTAACATGAAAATTAATGAAAATTGGTGAATTTAAATGACATATACCAGTAGTGATGGGATGGTGAGAAAAAAGGTACCAACGAAATTTAACTAATAAGCTGACAGTGACAGGGCATGGATTTCAAACTTGGAAGATAATAAATCTGAAAGGATTTGATTTAGACCTCCCTAACCACAAAGGTGATATCCAGGTGAGAAAAATATATAATGACAACTAGACTCTAAGACATGTGACAATTGGACACGTCACAATTTTATTGACAGACAAGGAAAAAAATGAAAATCCTACCTACTAGACTCACTCTCGGTGATAGGAGCACTACACAATTTATCTTATCAAGAATAAATGTAGATATTGAGGAATGTTCCATTCACCCATCCTGTTTGAAGAATACCATCAATTTCCATGAGTCTGATAGCTCCAAATTCACAGATTTACACAAGGATAAAGTGTTTGAGCCAATGCATTTGTAGTTTTCCTGTATTCTTTTGGTAATTATAATCGTATAACAAGACTTGATCACCCTGCACAAACGTCTTGGTATTAATGTGCCTATCATGCCAATACTTTTGTCTATCCTTCTCTATGGTTTGATGAAAATCATCCAAAAAATGAGCTTCGTCCAACACCAACAACCCTATGACACGTTCCTCAACTGATTCATCATCTATCATGTGAGTGACTTGTGCAATATATAAACTTGAAGTAATGAACTTGACAGGAAAAACTGCTTCTCTTCCATAAACTAGTTGGAATGGAGTATATTTATGCAGTTTCTTTGTAGTAGTCATGTAATACCATAATATTGTTGGGACCCTTTCATCCCAGTCATCTTGATTAGCGCAACATAGTTTAGTCAATCCCTTATCTAGTATTTTGTTAAATGCCTCCACTCTACCATTTGATTGTGGATGATACAAAATTCTCTTATGGTGTTGAATGATAAATTCCTAAGTAATAATAGAAATAGTCTCACCGATAAAGTGGGCTCCTTGATCACTAGTTAAACTCTAAGGGCACCCAAATCTAGTGATGATGTTATCTAATATGAATCAGGCTTCTATATCCATAGAACAATCACAGACAATTTTTTCTTCATCCCAATGAGTTAAGTAATCAATTATGGTGATGATGCATCTGGCCTTTGAGTGTTTAGTTGGTTGTTTAATGGGATCGATGAAGTCCATGCCTTGCTTTTCAAAGGACTTCAATGCATGAACATGGTGTAACAGTAACTCATCCCTTTGTGATAGCTTACCAACCCACCGATAGACATCACATGTTTTAGCATATTTTTTTGGCATCCTTGAGTATAGTCGTCCACCACATTCTTATCTGTAATATTTTATGTGTTGTTGCCTTACCTCCTATGTGGCCTCCCACAAATCCACTGTGACACTCCCACAAGATATCCAATATTTCATGGTCAAGCACACATCGTCTGAGGATACTATCCAATCCCAACTTGTACAACTGAACTGCAATCAGTTGATAGTCTGATGCATGAATCACTAGGTATCTCTTTTGAGTTGCATAATAACCTTCAGGGAAAACACCTATGCTAAAAAATAAGGCAATGTCAGACAAATAATCAGGAATAGATTCAACTTTGAAAAGATCTGCATCTGGGAGTTGGTCATTTCAAGCTATACCACTTTCTCCTAACTCTAGTCTAGACAAATGGTTGTGACCCACATTTAATTTACCTAGCTTAATAATGGCCTCAAAAGAATTATCCTGAAACAACAACAACCATATACAAATTATTCCTTCTAACACATAATTATTAACCAGATATTTCAAAGTGGAATGATCAGTAAATAATTTAAAATGGCCTCCTAAGAAATAATGTCTAAAAGTTTTCAAAGCATAAACCATATCCAAACCTTCCCTTTCAGTGGTAGTGTAGTTGCACTCAACCTAATAAAGCTTCCTTCTGGAAAAGTAGATGGGATGATCTATGTTTCCTTCACCCGGTTTCACAAGGATTTCACTCAAAGCAATTTCAGAAGCATTAATGTGTACATGGAATTCCACTTTCAAGTTTGGGTATACCAGAATAAGGGTGATACTCAACTTTTCTTTGAGGATTTTGTTGGCTCTTGACCAAGTTTTGAGGAAACATTGGTCGTGTTTGACCATTTTTGGGACTTCGATAGGTTGTTCGAAGATGGAGTGTTGGCACAAGGGTAGACCTAGGTTTCAATGCTTCAACAACGCACCAACAAAACCCTAACTACCAGCCCTTTCAAAAACACCAGCGAAGCAGATAAAGTCTCACATGAGGTAAGGCAGGGGTGGTTGCAGGACTCAAATGTATGTAACCTAGCTGGGACACAGATCTGTGATTAAAGCACTCTAACAAGAACTTAGTAGTTAACATTCATTAGTAATTAACCCTTACTCACATAGCAGATCAAAACCCTAATTACAGAACAACACAATATTCTACCAGATCTAACACATCTAAGCACTTAGCATATGGAAAAAGATCAGATCTAGCATTCATTCACATCATTTAAGCACTAATATATCATACTAGATGCATCATACATAAAGATATCGGAACTAAGCATAAATCATATCACTAACATACAACCATAATGCACAAATCAACCATAACATAGGATATATGTGGTTCACCCCAATGTGGGGCTACGTCCACCAACTCTTTGTCTTCTTTATTATCTTTTGTCAATCTCCTTACATGCAAAAAGCCTCAAAACCCACTCTGCATAGGATAGGAGATCTTCACTTACCTCACCAAATCATCCTTCCCTGAGCTAGGTTTAAGCACAAAGCCTTCTTACTGTCTATACACAAGCTTCTTACAATCACTTGCAATTAGCTCTACAAGTTCTTAACACATATCATGCACAAATCATCCACAACTATTCTCACTTAGCACATTGGCCTCTACTTTCCCTTATAACCACCTAATTACATCACCTATATTTCTATTTATACATTACAAAATGGGCCTAAACATGGGTAAATCCATGGGCCGACATCCCATACTCGTTACATAAACCCTTATCCCAAAAGATACCCTAAAAAGGGGTTGAGATCCCACGATCTCTGCTTTTACTTGTGCTCTTCCTTCGATCAGCCTATCGAAGTCCCAAAAGAGGTAAAACATGACCAAGGATATCCAAGACTTGGTCAAGGGCCAACAGGCCCCCAACACTCACCTATGACTCATCCCGAGTCACTCTGTTCTGGGTAACTTTGCCTCAAAAGATTCGATCTTGGCTCAAACTGTTTCAACTTGTTGCTAGGTTAAGGCCTCCTGCTCGATGAACTCTTGAATAATTTCCTCATTCACAGGTACTTCTAAGCATTGTTCTACCTAAGTGACTACTTGTTCTAGTTCTTCTCCTCGGCCTTCAATCTCCTCAAAAAATAGGCAAGCTGCATCCTGGACTGGATGGAGATTCTGAGTCACTTCCATGACTTTTCTTTGTATGGCATGGACCTGTTGCTGAGCCATGCATTTTTCTTGGGATATTTTCATCCTCTCAACTACTAACAGGAGTTTCAACTGCACTTGTACTGTTGCTGCTTGCTGCTTGGCTTCTTGGAGATGTGACTCTAGTGTCTTCAGTTTAGGGTCCTCGATAAGGTGCTCATAAGTATACGCACTATGATTTATTAGTTGTTTACATTCCATGACTAATGCTTTGATCCTTTCAGCTATGCTCTGGGCAATTGCTTCTCTCTGGTCTCACACTTCCTATGAAGTGGTTGGCACTATTTGTAGTTCTAGTTCTATGATTCTCTATTGAAGCTACTGAATGGCTTCAGCAATCTTTTTCGCTTGACTCTCCGCCAGGTCTTCCTCCATATGCTCCAAGCCTGTCATAGAGAAAAGTGATCTGTTGACTTCTTCTTTAATTCTAACATGCTATGCAAGCAACTATTCTTTCTCCTACTGGATTTGCGCTTTAGTTTCTTCGAACTCGGTTTGGAGGTCATCCTTCTCCTGTTGCGCAACTCAGAGTTTCTCTATGATTTCCTCTTGTGCTTGCTTCAGTCCACTGTGGCCTGTTATTTTTCTTCCTGCACGCAATGAAGGTGAGATTTGGTCATGTCATCTATTCTGCGTAGTTGGGTAGGCTCATCTCCCAACTCTAGCACTTTTGGTGGCAGGGGCGCAGTGGGCACTCTGCAGCTGGATTGAAGGGATTGTTGTACACATCTTAGCTCTGTCTCAATTCTATCATACATGGCTTCTTGTTTGGCTTCAGTTCTCTACAAAATATCTTTTGAGGCATCGGATACAACTGTGATAATGAAGTCGAAGTCATCGACCGTGAGCACAATCTGCAACTTTGTCTTACTCGCTTTGGAATTCTTTCGTGATGTAGGTTTCATGGGGGAAACCTTTATTTTATTTGGTGTCTCTACCTCTTCAAGGGGGTTCCTAGGATGTGTTACTTTGCCTTGCTTTAGCTTGTCTTCTTCCCCTTCTTTCTCTTATTTGTCCACTTTGTCGTCTCCTCCTCTGCTAGGTGAATCTGATGCAGTCTCTTCTGATGTGTTGTGTATTTCCTGTACATATTCCTTCTTTTTCTTCCTACTACTTTTGGGTGCATCATACTCTTCGCGAGTAACCACAGGACTTCCAATGAGGTTGGGATCGGATAGTGTTGCTTGGTTGAATGGTATAAGGAACTCCATTCCTTAGTGATTTCTTCCAGGTCCTCCTCTGTGAGCTTGTAGTAGGATTGAACCTCTTCCTTACTTTCATTTTCACGCGTAGTAATATAAATAAAATTCTTATCTGCGTGGAACTTCATAATGTGTCTGAACCTATCCAGGGTGTTCGACGTCATACAAGGGAAAGACTCAATATCCCTCTTCAACTATAGGTAGTAGGTATGGAATACTGCATTCGACTTCCATTGTTTCTCCATATCGCTCGAATACCAAAGTGTGGTGAACATCGCAGCTAATGGCTCGAACGACTCAATGTCAGGGAAGGTCGCACCTTTCGGCATCTCCCAAGCAGTGAATGCGATGAGGATCAATAGCCAGCTAAAATGGAACTCATATCCCTAATCCTGAGCTTCATGAAAATCCAGTTCTAACTGATTGACTAGGTAACTGGCCCAGTTCATCTGTACTCCTTCCACGCATTTTCTTGTGAGGTCAACGACAAACCCTGTGACCTGCATGGGTCTATTCTTTCTTACTACCTTACCAAAAATCAACTGGCAAGCAAGGCGCACTATGCCATTCTGAATGGAGGCTACCTTGTAGCCTCACATCCCTTTCTCTACATCACCGTAGGTGTCTTTGATCTTTTATGCTAGGGCACGATCTACACCCTTCCCTGGATAAAAGTCTTGTGGGTCTATTCCATGCATGTTCAATCCAGTGATCCTATGGATCAGTGTCGAATCGACAGTGATGCATCGGTCCAACCATAGATACCCTCCATGGAAGCACGAAAACAAGAGCTTAACGCACACATTAACGTCCTAGTGCCTTCCAAAATGTGGTATCTTCATTACATTCAAGACAGTGGACCTCACGATGTCCATAGTCCACGGTTGGGGGACAATCTTCGATTTCTTCCCCTTGGTCTTGGTCAAATATTTGTGAGGTGCAAGCATGCCATAGCTCTTGTGGTCTCCTAGGTTATAGTCACTGATATTCAAGGTTGGAATCCTCTCCAACTGCAGTCTAACTCCTTCTATTCCCTTCGGGACGTACGCAGTGATGACTGTGTAGTCGATGTCCCTCGGGACACTATCATGAATCACCACACTGGATAGGGGTGGAATGTAGTCAGGTAGGATGGATGGAATTAGCTTCACATTTTCCAAGTCATCATGATGCTTGGTTCTTTTCTCGGTCATAGCTTGGGATGGTCAAGATCCACGAGTAGTCGACGGGAAAGATTGCACTCCTCATGTCGATGAGGCTTGGATGCCTACGAACATCACCTTTTCATCCATGAGGTCTATTAGAATCTCTTCGATGGATTTTTATGTTGCGCTAATTTCATCTGACATGCACACTCGAGATCTGATCTCTCAGGTCAGTGAACAATACTCAATGTAATAACTAGGTCTCACTGATCACTGCGCGAAATCAACTAGTTCTCTACAGGTGCAAATAATCACAATTGGCAAAAGTGTTCTCGGTGAAATTCTCTACAGGATAAATAGATATTGTCGTAATAGTTTCTTTCAATGGGTCACAAAGCCTTATTCAATCAATTCCATCTGTTATGGCACGGTCCCAATGGTCCAATGGTGAAGTTTCAGGCCGTAACTACTTTCCTAACTGTTCGAGAGTGTCGATCGAATGGCCATATTGCCTCCAATGGTCATATTTATTAGTCATGGAGAAGTACCTTTCAGTGTTGTACTGATATTATGGTGAAGTTCGAGTTCTAGAGACCTTTCTTTTGCGAAGTGTTCTCTGGAACTTCTTTCAAATTTTCTAACTTTGCCCTCTTCTTACTGAGCTTTTTGGCCTTCTTTCCTGTGATCTGATTTACTGGTTTCCTCTTTCTATTATCGTTCTTATCTTGTCTTTGCATGATAACTTCGCACTGTGTAGGGTCTTTCATAGGGATCAAGGGTAAAACGTATTCTCTTTATGGGGTAGGTGCTCTACTCTCTTGTGAAAACATGTGTCTCTAGTCTTCCTATGTCCTTTCAACTTCGAAATTCATATCTTTGGTCTTTAGTAGCTTCAAATGGTTCTCTTGTTCTTCTAGTAAGTGCGTTATTCTCCTAGCCATGAAATCTCTTAGTTCTTTATTTTTTTTTCTAGGGCTTCCTCTTCTTGTTTCCTTCGCATGTGATCTTTCTCAATCTAGGTTTTTCCCAGAAATATAGAAAATGGGGCATTGTTTTCAACAAACTTAACGATCTCAAATTCTTCTTCTGTTGAAGTGACATGAGAAATCATAGATATCTGGGTAAGTCTTCCACATAGGGTTATCAGATTTCCTCTAAATAATCTTATTACTCCTAATGAAGGAACCATAGCAGGCTTTCCCAAAATTTCCCAAGTTCTTTCTGTCATGATATTCACCTGTGTTTCCTCATCTAGGACACAGTCTATGTCGAAGTATCCTATTCTTGATTCTATGTACTCTTTCTCTTTTAAGACCTCTGATAAGTTGATATTTATGTGGTCATTCAAGGTTTCTTTCATCTGCAGTAATACAGTCTCTGATTCTTTCTGGGGTTCTATCATGTCCTTATTTTCTTGGCCTATCTCATAGTTTTCTTGTTTCATATTCATCTTTTCAACTTTAGAAATCATTCTAGGAGAATCCAAAACTTCATGGTCCATAGCTTTACAACAAATACAACTAGGTATACTACTAGGTAATTCCTTAGCAAGATGTCCCGGTCTTCTGCAACTATAACAAAGAGTTAATCCTCTCTTTCTCCTAAATGATCCCCAAGCTTTCTTGTACTATGAACTAGGATAATAGTAACTAACCTGCAAAACATTCTTTCTAGGATCCTTCATCCATTTTTTAGTCCAAACATTCTTTCTATGCATAGGGATAACATATCTTTCATTATTTCTATTAGATCTATTCATATCAAATCTTCTTTCTTCTAACTGTGCCCTAGTTTTCAGATTCGGACAAAATTTATCAAACATACCTAGATCCATTCTTTCGAAACAAAATTTTTCACTTATATTACCTTTCTCAGAGAACAAAGCTTCAATATATTACCTCTTTTCTTCAGATCAGACTTTTGTTCTTAGCACAGAGCTTCAAAAGTCAATACTATGCTTTAAAGCACATATCTATGCACAAAGCTTCATTTTCTTCAGTTCCCAGTAATCACAGTTTCAGGTCCCGACAACATAACCATTTCTTGGCACAGGTGTAGACCCAGGGTTCAACACTTCAAAAACGCACCAACAAAACCCTAACTACCGACCCTTTCGACAACATCTGCGAAGGAGATGAAGTCTCACCCGAGGTAGAGGCAGGGGTGGTTGCAGGACTCAAATGTCTGCAACCTAGATGAGACACGGATCTGTGATTAAACCACTCTAACAAGCACTTAGAAGTTAACATTCATCAATAATTAACCCTTGTTCACATCGCAGATCAAAACCCTAATTACAGAACAACGTAGTATTCTACCAGATATAACACCTCTAAGCACTTAGCATATGGAAAAAGATCAGATCTAGCATTCATTCACATCATTTAAGCACAAATCTATCATACTAGATGCATCATACATAAATATATCAGCACTAAGCATAAATCATATCACTAACATACAACCATAATGCACAAAGAAACCATAACACATGATATACGTGGTTCAGCCCAGTGTTTGGATACGCCCACCAACTCTTTGTCTTCTTTATTATCTTCTATCAATCTCCTTACATGCACAAAGCCTCAAAACCCACTCTGCATAGGACAAGAGATATGCTCGTACCTCACCAGATCCTCCTTCCCCAAGCTAGGTTTAAGCACAAAGCCATCTTACTGTTTATACATAAGTTTCTTACAATCACTTGCACTTAGCTCTGCAAGTTCTTAACACATAGCATGCACAAAGCATCCACAACTATTCACACTTAGCACATTGGCCTCTACTTTCCCTTAGCACCACCTACTTACATCGCCTACATTTCTATTTATACATTACAAAATGGGCCTAAACATGGGTAAACCCATGGGCCAACATCCCATACCCATTACATAAACCCTAATCCCAAAGACTATCCTAAAAAGGGGCATAGATCCCGTGATCTCTACTTCGACTTGCGCTCTTCCTTCGACTAACTTGTCAAAGTCCCAAAAGAGGTCAAACATGACCAAGGATCTCCAACACTTGGTCAAGGGCCAACATGGAGCGCCCATGTGGAGCTGAGATTGCAGGATCTCACCTATTTTGTGGTATTTTTGGGATTTTAGAGTTTATGTAACGAGAATGGGATGTCAGCCTATGGGTTTACCCATGTTTAGTCCTTTTGGTAATGTTTAAATAAGTAGATAGGACTTAGAGAGAAGTCTTTCAAAGGTTGTCTAAGTTGGCTTCGTGCAAGAATATGTAAAAGGTTCTAGCTAAGTGTTGTATCGAGTTGTTCTGGCTCAATGCAAGTAATTTTAAGAGGATTTGTGCACAGAATGTGTAAGGATTTGTGCTAATACAGAGTTGGCTCTATGCCTTGACTTGATTTTGGGAAGGAGGATCTGGTGGGTCGTGCGCAGATCTCCTATCCTCTAAGGATTTGCGCTCTGTGGCTTTGTACATAGGAGTCGAGGAATGTAGAAAGATTGAAGCTTAATAAATAAGAGAAGAAGAATTTGGTGGACGTAGCCCCACACTGGGGTGAACCACATATATCATGTGTTCTGATGTCCTTTGTGCCATATTGTTCATGTTGTTTATGTGTTTATCTATTTAGTTCACTGATTGTGATGTATGATAGATAGATCTGTGGATGCTTAATTCTTTATGATATTTGATTGTTAGATCTGAGTAAATTCTATGTGTTAGGTGATCGAGAGTACTTGATCTTGGTTGCTACTATGCTAATCTTTAATTAGGGTTTAATCTACGATGTGAATGGAACTTATGAATTAATTCATATTGATCGGCTAAGTGCTTTGTTAAGTATTGTAATGATACATCTGTGTCCTAGCTAGGTTGTAGACACCTGAGTCCTGCAACCCCCCTGCCTCTAACTTGGGTGAGACTTCATTTGCTTCACAGGTGTTGCCGAAAGGGCCCTTAGTTAGGGTTTTTTTGGTGCGTTGTTGAAGCATTGAACCCTAGGTCTGCCCCTGTGCCAACAAATGGTTTCGTTTCTAGGACCTAAAACTGTGATTGTTGGGAACTGAAGAAAAGATAAATCTTTGTGCGTATATCTATTTCTGCAGTGCACAACATTCTACTTAAATTGCGAAGCTCTGTGCTAAGAAAGGAAGTGGATTTGAAGAAAAGAGGTAAGATCTTAAAGCTTTATGCTCTGGTAAAGGTAAGATAAGTGGAAATTTTTTCTTCGAAAGTATGAATCTAGGTATGTTTGATAGATTTTGTCCTAGTCTGAAAACTAGGACATAGTTAGAAGAAAGATTTGATCTAAATATAGTTGATAGAGATAGTGAAAGATATGTTATTCCTATGCATCAAAAGAATTTTTGGACTAACAAGTGGATGTAGGAACCTAGAAAGAATTTTTGCAGATTGCAGGTCCATCACTGTGATCCCAGTGCACAGTACAGGAAAGGTTGGGGATCGTTTAAAAGAAAGAGAGGATTGACATTGTGTTATAATTGTAGAAGATCGGGACATATTGCTAAGGAATGCCCTGGTATAGGTCCTATTTGTCTCTGTTGTAAAGATAGTGGCCATGAAGTTTAATATTTCCCTAGAATGATTTCCAAAGTTTAAAAGATGAACATGAGACTAGAAAAATATGAAGAAGGTCAAGGGAATAAGGATATGTTAGAGAACCAGAAAGAGTCAGAGACTATGTTATTACAGCTGAAAGAAACATTGAATGATCACAAAGACATAAGTTTACCAGAGATCTTAAAAGAGAAACAACGCATAGAAACAAGGATAGGATACTTCGACATAGACTTTGTCTTGGATGAGGAAACATAGGTGAATATCATGCTAGAAAGCACTTGGGAAATTTTGGGAAAGCCTGCTATGATACCTTCATTGGGAAGGATAGGTTTGTTTAAAGGAAAGATGATAACCCTATGTGGAAGAGTTACTAATGTACCTACGATTGCTCATGAAACATTGACCATAGAATAATTTGAAGTCATTAAGTTTGTTGAGAACAACACCCCTTTCCCCCTTTTAGTAGGAAAGATTTGGATTGAGAAGGACAAGATCAGAAGGAAAGCAGAGGAGGAAGCTACAAAACAAAAAAAGAAAGAATTAAGGAACTTCATAGCTATAAATATAGAGTGACTAATAGAAGAACAAGATGATAAGTCGAAGCAACAAAGGGCCAGATAATTAGTTGTCGAAGTTGAAAGAACAATAGAAGGCTTAAAGAACCTGTCCATGCCATAAAGAAGTGCATCCACCCCAAAGATAGTGAGAGAAGAGGTATTACATTTGAACCCTTTGAAAGACCCCCAACAGTGTGAAGTTACTATTCTAAGAGAAGATAAGAATAAGAATGGAAAGAGGAATCTAGAAACTCAAATCATAAGAAATAAGGCAAGAAATCTCAATAAGAAGAAAGAAAAGTTAGAAAAAATGCAGGAAGTTGCAGAGAAGACTTCGTAGAAGGCAGGATTGCAGAACTTGAACCTCACCGGAATAACAGAACAATGTAGAATGGCATTTCTCCATGGCGAAGCTATATGATCGTTGGAGGCACCCCGACCATTAGAATGACACTCCAAAATGGTTAGAAACATAGTTATTTCCAGAAATACCATCGTTGGACCATTGGGACCATTCCATAAAGACCTAATTCATATTGATTGAGGCATTCCTTCCCATTGAAGGAATCTATTACGACGTTTCTTATCTAACATGTATGATGTTGTGTTGGGACCACTTTTTTTCAAACTGAGATATCTTAGCTAACAAAGAATTTATTTCATACCATGTTGTGTTGTCTAGACCTTGTTGTCCATTTGATTATCTTGTATGTCTGTTCACCTACCCGATCTCCTTGATTACAAGTGTGAACGTCGGGCAAGCATAGCGCGCTAGATAATTCTATGGAGGATATTTTAATAGACCTCATGGCTAAGAAAGTCATGTCTGTAGGAATACAGGCATCGTTGAACGATGGATTGCAAGCATCCCCATTGACTGGATGATGTTCTGGCCATGCTACTGAGAAAAGAAGTAAACACCGCGATGATCTAGCTAACGTGAAGCAGATCCCATCAGTCTTTCTAGAATACATCCCGCCTTTGACTGGCGCGGTTAACCATGATAGTGTTCCACATGAGTTCGAATACATGTTGATCACTATGTACCTCCCAAAGGGGATAGGAGCAGTTGGAGCCCAGTTGGGACTGATCCCATCTCTCAAGATCACTGACTTCAACCTCGGAGACTGGAAGAACTATGCGATGCTCACTCCACATAGGTACCTGATGAAGATGACTAGGAAGAAGCCCAATATAGTTCCCTAGTCATGGATTAATGAGCTCTCACGGTCCATGATATTGAACGTGATGAAGATCTCCCACTTCAGCTGACATCAGGAGGCTGACGCTTGCATTAAAAACATCATGTCGTGCTATCATGGAGGTTATCTTTGGTTAGATAGGCGCATCACTATGGGTATGGCGTTGATCCACCTAATCACTGCACTAAGCATGCAGGAACCGAACCCTCACCAATTCTACCCAGGGAAGACGTCAGATCGCTCCTTGGCCCAACGTATAAAAGAATACTATGGTGATGTAGAGAAGGGGAAGCACGGCTACAAGGTATCCTCCATCCAGGATGGCACAGTGCGCCTTGCTTTCCAACTAATTACTAGAAAGCTCGTCAGAAAGAACCAGTTGACACAAGTCACAGGGTTCGTAGTGGACCTCAGAGGGAAATGTGTCGAAGGAATGCATATGAATTGGGCGAGTTACCTTGTCAACGAGATGGAAAAGGACTGTCGCGAAGTGCCATATCAAGGGTATGATTTTCACTTTAGTTGGCTATTGGTACTGATTGCATTTGTCTCTTGGAAAATGCCAGAAAGAGAAGCCTTCCTAGAAGTTAATCCATCGAAGCCATTGGCCACAAGGTTCACCACCTTGTGGTACACGAATGATATGGCGAATAAGTGGCAGTCAAATTTTGTCTTCCATACTTACTACCTACAACTGAAGCATTGTTGGCACAGGGGTAGACCCAAGGTTCATCTCCAAGAGAACACCAATAAACCCTAACTACTAGCCCTTTTGGCAACACCTATGAGGTAGATGCAGTCTCATCGGAAGTAGCTATGGGGGGGTTACAAGAAAGATATGTCTACAACCAAAGGGAATACCAAGTGGACATAATGAAAGAGCAATGCAACATTTATATATCACTTACCAGTTCATATATACTCATCAAAACTATCTATCAGATCTAATACAGTAATGAAAATAGCAGTATAACAAATGAAAAAGAACAGAGCATCAATCACACACAACACAACATATACGTGGTTCACAACATATACATGTTTTATAATATATTAAGATGAAGCATACCGTTCTTGTCTGTTCTCTTAGTTAGAAGATCTTCTTTCTTCTCCTTTATTTCTCTCTTTCTCCCTTCCCTGCACACCCAACTACAGGGTTGATCTTCACACCCAACTGAATATCTTACAATAGCAGAAGGCTCTCACAATACAATGGTCCTCCCTTACTAACAATATCTCCATATAACATAATTGAACCCATCCCAGGTCCTCTTGACCTTTATTTATACATTAAAATAGTTTCACAGACATCCTTAGGCCGAGACCTAAGTGTCAAAACCCTAGCTACCAAAAACCTATATCAACTTGACCCGCATTTTTAGGGCTTTTCCAGCCTGTCTTTCCTTCCTTATTGCGCAGTGCTCCAAAGAATCCAACGATATATTTTTCTGCTTGTTGGGTTGTCCATGATCCATATTCCTTGCTGATCTGTCATCCTCTATCTCCATGTCCAACACCTTTCTTTCTCTTACTTCGCTCCATCTTTTCTTCTCCTTTGCTTACTTCGACCCAGTAACAATCATTGTGTCTTCTGTGCAGTTCACATTTTTCCTTTTCTTCCTTGATATTCGCTTGATTCCATAACCAAGGGCCAATAGGCCCCCAACACTCACCTTTGACTCGTCTTGAGGCACTTCAGATCTCAACTTCCTATTTTACTTCGACCTTAGACTGCATAGAGAAACCTTTGCTTCCATATCTATTCCTCCCTTCCTTCCTTATGCAGAATGTCATTTCCATGTCTGGTACCCAGTTTCAACTACACCTAGTACCTAGACCCTTTTCCTCATGCTTTTACTGAGAGATGGAAGGCATTTGGTTGTCATAGTACAAATTCATTCGGCTCTCATTCACCAAACCTTCCTTCCATTCTCCATTCAAAGTATTCAACTACGTAACTCCTCCTTCTATAACATAGGCGACCTCATATGTCCCAAGACAATGCGTTTTGAACTTCCTAGGATGCTTCATGAACTTCTTGTCATATACCAGTACCATATCACCTTGCTTAAATACCTTCTTATTGATGTGTCTATCATGGTAGGCCTTCTCTCTTTCCTTGTGTACTTGTTGATGGAATCCTACAATGAATCTGTCTTCTTCCAGTTCGACCAACTGCTCAAGCCTCTCTCTAACAGTGCCAGTTTCATCCATATCTGTAAAGGCAACAATTTGTAAGATGGGTACCAAATATTCCATTGGGACAATGAATTCGAGACCATAAACCAACTTGAAGGGGGCCTGCATGGTCATTTTCTTGCAAGTGGTTCTATAGGCCCATAACACTACTGGTACTCTTAAATCCCAGTCATCCATGTTCACACTGCAAATCTTCGCCAGCGCTATCTCCAAAATCTTGTTGAATGATTCGACTATCCCATTCTCTTATGGATGGTAAGGTGTGCTCTTCTGATGATGAACTGTAAATTCCTTGGTCAAGGCTTCAATTGTTTTATTAATGAAATGTGTGCCTTGATCTCTCATAAGGATCTTCAGGCATCCAAACCTAGTTATGATGTCATCAAATATGAAGCGTGCAACTATAGTGGCTTTATAGTCCTTAATTTCTTTTGGTTCATCCCATCTGGTCAAGTACTCTATCGTAGTGATTATGTACCTTGATCCTATGTGCTTCCCTGGTGGGTTAATAGGTCCCACAAAGTCAATGTCCCATTTCTCAAATGCTTGTAGGGTCAGTTGTGGTGCTAACAGAATTTCATCTCTTCTGGATGGTTTTCCAACTCTTTGGCATACATCATAGACTCTGTAATAGTCCTTAGCATCTCTGTGTAAGTTAGGCCACCAAAGGCCAGCTCGAAGAACCTTCTGCGCAGTTGCCTTCCCTGTGTAGTGTCCTCCTGTGATGCCTTCATGATCTTTGGTGAGGATCAACAGTCACTCTATCTCCATAACACACCTTCTTAGTATCTCATTAGGTCCCATCTTGTATAGTTGTCCAGCTATAAGTGAAAAGTATGCATCACGCACTACTAGTTGTTTCTTCTAGGTGATTGTATATTCACTAGGTGCCATTCCTGTTGATAGGAACTAGACTATTTATGCAAAGTGGTCATCAGTATTTCTAATGGCTAGAAACTGTGCATCCGACAGTGTATCCTCCAAACTAGTAGGCTATTCTCCATGTTCCAACCTCGAAAAGTGGTCAGGACCTTTGTTCATTCGTCCTGGCTTAACCACGATCTCAAAATCATATTCCTGAAATAGTAGAATCCATAAGCATATTCTCCCCCCCAACACTGGCTAGTTGGTATTTCATCACAGAGTGATCAGTAAACATTTTAAAGTGTCATCCAAGAAAGTAGTGGCAGAAATTTTGTAGCGCATACACCATGGCTAACCCTTCTCTCTCAGTGGTGGAAAAATTAATCTCTGTTGTGGAGAGTTTCCTGCTAGCAATTTCTAATGGGTGGTCGATGTCTCATGTACCTGGTTGTGCTAGCACATCTCCTAATGCAATGGAAGATGCATCAACATGCATGTGAAATTCCTTGCTCCAATCTGGGAAAACCAAAATAGGTGCAATAACCATTTTCTGTTTCAACGTGTCGAAGCTCTATTGGCATTCTTCTGTCTAGTGAAATTGATAGTCTTCCTTCAAGAGCTTCTCCATGGGTGTCGTAATCCGGGCATAGCCTTTAATGAACTTCCTCTAATATCCAGTGTGTCCCTGTGTAGTGCACAACTGTTTGACAGAATTAGGAGGGGGTAGATCAACTATGATGGCAATTTTAGATGGATCTACCAACAATCCCTGCTTGCATACAATATCTCCTAATAACACTCCAAATGGTGAAAATAAAATTCACTTCTTCAGGTTTAAGGCAATCTCACACTTCCATCACTTGTCCAACATTAGCCTTAAACATTCAATATGATTTTTCAATAAACTAAATACAATCCAATAATCAAAGTATGCTTCTAGAAACTGTTAGGACCCAGAAATGTCCCTTTTTCATCACATCTTTTGCCTATTCAACCTTATCATCTCTAAGATAAATGCCTACTATAATGCATGCGAAGACTTTTTTCCCCAGGTATGAATCATTTATCTTGCTTTTATATTTTCATTTACTTATCATGTTTGATTGGTAACGTTCACATGTTTTACCCATAAAATGATTCAACTAATGATCAAAATGAATAGAAAAACCAAGTCTTAAAGAATGGTCGTTGTTGCTACACTAACTGTTATAGCTATGTGCCAATCTTGGAAGTTATTACAGCTATGCGCCAATCCTGGAAGCTGTTGCACGACTGCTACAACAGGTGCCACTGATTCTGCTGATACACGACTGTTGTAACACATTCCACTGATTTTGTTGTTACACGACTGCTACAACAAATGCCATCGATCCTAGAAGCTGCTACACCTATTGTTATATGTTTTAACTTGAAATATTAGTTCTAGATCTTGTATTAATGATATCATATGAACAGCTTGAGAATCATGGATTCTCAAGGCTATTATGATTATGTTTTAACTGGATGACTCTGACTTTAAATAACAGAGCTTTTGTAATTAGAGGGACAAATTCAGACTACAATAAACTGAAGAGAAGTAAAGCTTATTGTACACAATAGTTTTGGAAAATCAATAGAAGAGTGGATTGAATTTCTTTAGCAGACTGTAGCCTATTTCCCTGAGAGGATTCAATGAGAAGGAAAGGGCCCACGTTCCTCGCAGATTCCCCTCTATTTTGAATTCCAGAATAGTTTTTTTAATGTGAATGGTTTATCTGATTAACAATTCTAGAACACAGTTGTTGTTACAGTCCAGTTCTTTCCTATAGATGTGCATAAATTTGTCTCATGAGAATTAAAAGTCAATTGATGAACACTGTTGGAGAATTGCTTTCCCTTTTTCTGCATTAGATTAAAATCTTATTTTCAAGCAAAAGAAAATAGAAGTGTGGATAACTTTCTTGCAATAAGTAGATTACCTTTTGCAATTAGTATAAAACTCCTTCCTTCAAAATTAAAATACAAAGTTAGATTAGAATAGGTAATCCAAAATTCTTATACATTCATCAGTTTAGATTTCAATTTATGATTTCAATACTGCAGAACTCCAGCTGTGTCATCATAATTGTGTTAGTAATCATTTTTGTTTCTTTTTCCCTTACTACAATTAGATTAGTGTTACTTCCATAATCTAGCATAGACTGTGCACAATTATCTTGAAATAATAGACTTCCCTGGGTTGACAATTTATATTGAACACCTTAACTCTTTATTCATTTAGACAATTAAAGTGCCCAACATTTTGGCACCGTTGTTGGGGAAGATAATTATATATTTTTGTAAGCACACTAGTTTTTTTTAAAGGAATGATTAGTCTTCATGAATCGAGGTACGCGAGGACGTATTCCCCAAAATACTAACCCTACAGGTACCAGAATGATTAGTCTTCATGTTGTGAACCAGAGGACGTATTCCCCAAAATACTACAGGTACCAGGTACCAGAGCCGATTCTTCTTCAGGATCTATTTTTCACCTTGCAAATCCTCCAAGAAGACGTAATCTTCAGTCATCAGAACTACCCATTATTGAAACATCATTTTCATCAAGGGATGGAGCTGAAGCAGAAGTCAAAGCTGAAGATTTGTCACCAACAAATCAGAAAGAAACACTGGAGAACATTAAAGATCAGGGAAGTATAGTTCAAAATAGGGAAAATCAAGAAGAAATGGTTTATTGGATCAACAGTCAGGTAGTCACTAAAGAAGAGTGGGACGCTTTTCATACAGAGTGGAGAGAAAGAGAACATATGGAAAATCAAGGGGATAATGAATAAGAGTTCCACCAGGAGAACCCACAAAGCAACAAAGATCAGGGAAATAATGAAAATACTATCTCTACCCTGGTTTTTACTATTTCTGATATTCCCACATGAGGGATGGATCCTATGAAAAACATACCTCACTCAGATTTGCCGATTTTTCATGGATTGTCTACTGAGGATCCGACTGAGTTTCTATTTGAATTTGACATTTTGTGTAGAAGCTATGACTACACTACCACTGCACAAAAACTTAAACTATTTCCAACTACATTGAAGAGTAATGCGTTAAGATGGTTTATGAGCTTAGGAGGAGAGAACAGTTCAACATGAGTACTGATGAGGCAGATTTTCCTGAAAAAGTACCAAGACTACTGCCGAACAAGGGAACTAAGGGAGGAATTGTTCAAAATGTCTCAAAAGGAGGATGAGACCCTTGAAGATTTTGTGGAACGACTCCAGTATAATCGACAAAGGTCTAGGCATCCGAATGTAAGTAAATACATTTTAAAAACTATTCTGCTGAAAGGAGTTAGAGAAGATTGTTTAGATATACCGAATATGCTTGGCAAATGAGATATATCTAAAGAATCCTATGAGGACATTGTAGACCTCTATAAAAGATGTTCTCGAGGATCTACAAAGAATAGATCAGCTACCAAGGATGCCACGTTTTCAAGGGTACAAAAATCAGCCAATGGAGGAGAAACAAGAGCATAAATAGGTAATCTATTAGAAAATTTCAAGACAGAGATGATTAACTCTTTTGATTCACAAATTGACACCTTGTAGATCAAGCAGACACAAAAAGAATTAGAGAAATCATTGTGCATTTTCTGTCCAAAATGCAGGAAGAAACATCCACCAACGGAGTGCCCATTGAACAGTGTCCAGGTATGTCTTATTTGTGAATTAGATCATGCTACTGACCAATGTCCCTCTCTACCAGGAGTAAAATCATCAATGAAGGAAACTAATGAGGAAGCAGAGGTTTCCTATATAATTACATAAAGGAGACAATGGAAGCCAAGAAGTCAAGGTATGAACTCTCAATTCTCTCCTACAACACTTAATTATTAGAACGATCAACCACTATATGGCCAGACGAATGCTCCCCCTCCACATCATATGTCAAACCCTTAACAATATCCCAATGCATGGTTACCTATGCCTCAGCAGCAGAATCACCATGGACAATGGAACCCATATTGGAGAGGCCCTCAACAACACCTTAGTTATCAGAACCATCACCAATCAAACCCTTATCAACAACAGTTCCAACCCCAGTACCAGCAGCAACAACTGCAGTCACCCCCAAATTACCCACTGAAAAATCATCCTTTACGACCTCAGATGCCCATGCAACCTAACCCAAACCCAAATAATAAGGTTGTTCAGAACATAGACATACAAAATGTTCCAGCCTTGTCTATTACTCCCATGCCTTGTGATGAAATCAAATTAAGATCAGTGAGAATAGTCGAGCCAATAATTGAAGATACTCCATCTTCAGAATCAGATAGGGAATTAGGGGAAATACCATTTGCTGATACAGAAGAAATTTTCCAACCTATAATAGAGTCACCAGACCCACCATTCCCTGATAGGCTGACAATTACCAAACCTGTGGAATTACCATCTTTCAATCTCTTAGGAGAATTGCAAAATATGCATGTTAATATTCCACTATTGCAATCCCTCAGAGATGTCCCTATTTATTCCAATACCGTAAGAGATCTTTGTATAAAAATACCTAGATGAAAACCCAGGGACCCCTTCACTGTGCATGTGGTGGGGGATTTTTCTGAACTGATGTTAGGAAAATCCCCACCTCCTAAGTATGGAGACCCAGGAAGCCCTATAGTCACTGTCAAAATTGGACATACATCTATTCCCCATGCGCTAATCGACTTAGGGGTGGAAATTAACATCATGCCAATAGAGACTATACAATTGTTGCAACTCAGAACACAAGTCTGACCTACTCCTACTGTTCTCAAATTAGTTGATCATTCTACCATCAGACCAAAAGGAGTAATATATGATTTAGTCATTTCCATGGATTCATGGGAGTATCCTATTGATTTTGTTGTGTTGCAACCCAAAACCTGTCTGGAGGGCCACCCTCTAATTCTTGGAAGACCATGGTTAGCTACAGATGATTCTTTCATTGGTTGTCAATCTGGTTCCATGACCATCTCTGATGGTTATAACACAAAAAACCTGACCCTGTATCCTCATGCTACACCTAGGGAGGAACCTGGAAATTATTTATGGATGGAGACTGAGGATGAAAATGATCTGCCTGTGTTAACCATAGGAAAATCCATGAGTTTCAAGGATGAGACAGAGGATGAATTAATCAACTTCTTTATATGTGACTCCTCTGTTGTTACACGGGATAGGCACCATCATTTGATTAGAGTCTTCGACCCCATCACCCAGGAAGATATAAGCTCAGAAATGTTCTCGGAAACCACTAACAATCAAAATGATTTAGCTATAAAAACAACCATTGTAACAACAAATGATGAAACAACTGAATTTTTTCCTAAAGTCAGTTCCAAGAGAATTGTTGTATAAATTGAACCTGGGAAAACCTTGATCAATCCCGATTTATCCACTGCTGAAACTCGTCGATTGATGAAATTACTGATTGAACATAGCAAAGCATTTGCCTGGGATTACATGGATATGAAATGCATTTCCTCTAAACTATGTACCCACCATATATACATTAAGGAAGAATGTCATCCCATTTGCCAACCCCAAAGGAGGATGAATCCAAACCTTAAAGAAATTGTTAAAGAAGAACTCCAGAAACTTCTCAATGTTGATTTCATTTACCCTATATCAGACAATGAGTGGGTCTCACCTTTGTTTATTGTTCCTAAAAATAATGGAAAATGGAGAGTCTGTGTAGACTATAGAGCCCTGAATAAAGCAACGTAGAAGGATCACTTCCCTCTGCCATTTATTGATAAGGTTTTAGACAATCTAGCTGGGAAAAAGTTTTTCTCTTTCTTAGATGGATTTAGTGGCTATAATCAAATAAACATTGCTCCACAGTACCAATATAAGACCACTTTTACCATCCATTGGGGTACATTTGCTTGCAAGGTTCTTCCATTTGGCTTGTGTAGTGCACCAACCACCTTCCAGAGAGTTGTAATTGGTATTTTTTCAGATATGGTAAATGACTGTATGGAGATATTCATGGATGACTTTACCCCTTATGGCATTGATTTCGATGAATCATTTACTAATATAGAAAAATTTCTTAAAATATGTATACAATCTCATCTTTCTTTAAGTACATAAAAGTTCCATATGCTTATGAGCGAGGGAGTAGTGTTGGGACACTTCATTTCTTATGCAGGAATCTAGGTAGACCCTGCTAAAATCCAGGTAATTTTGGATATTCCAACTCCGTCAACTCAGAAAGAGCTCAGAAGTTTTTTAGGGCATGCTGGTTATTACAGAAGATTCATTAAAAAAAATTCCAAACTGGCTTCCCCCTTGTTTTTTCTATTAACAAAAGATGTTTACTTTCATTGCACTAACAATTGTGAATTGTCTTTTACAGATCTAAAACAGAAATTGTCCACAACTCCCATTTTGAGAGGGCCCAATTGGGCTCTTCCATTTCACATTTCTTCAGATCCTCTGATACTACAATCGGTGCAGTACTAGGGAAACATGAAGACAAAGAGCCTTATGCTATCTACTATATCAGCAAGAACATGGCTCCTACTGAATTAAATTATACAGTTACTGAAAGAGAATTCTTAGCAATAGTTTATGCAATCAATAAATTCAGGCATTATGTCACTGGATATCCTACTTTTATTCATATTGATCATACAACAATTAAATATCTGATGAATAAACCTATTACTAATTCCCAAGTAACCAGATGGTTGTTACTTCTACAAGAATTTGACATCACTATAGTAGATAGACCTGGAAAAGAAAATGTGGTTGCTGATTTTCTATCAAGATTACATGTAAATGATGATAATTTACATGTTGATGATTCCTTTCCAGATGAACATTTGTTTGCAGTATCTTCTCACTCACCTTGGTATGCAGACATTGCTAATTATTTGGTTGTAGGGAAGGTACCTCCCCATTTATCTCCGCGAGAAAGAAGGAAGATTATTCAGAAGAGTGCTCGGTATAGTTGGATAGGAGGATACCTTTTCTACATAGCCCTCGATCAGGAAATTAAGAGATGTGTGAAGGATGATGAATTAAATGATATGATGAAGGCTTGCCATGATGGCCCTTATGAGGGTCATTTTTCTGATAAAAGGACCGAGCATAAAATTTTAAGGATGGGCTATTTTTGGCCCACCATATTTCAAGATGCCAAGAAATACGTTCAAACTTGTGATAGTTTCCAACGAATGGGTCAACCAAATCATAGGGATGAGATGCCTCTACAGCCTTAGGTAGTGTTAGAACCTTTTGAGAGATGGTACATGGATTTCATAGGGCCCATTAACCCACCTTCTAAACAAAAAGTATATATATTTGTCTGTACAGATTACATGACCAAGTGGGTAGAGGCGAAAGCACTCATTAGAGCCTCAGAAGAATTTGTCTTAGCATTTATGTTCGAAGATATATTTGTTAGGTTTGGAGTTCCTAGAGAATTAATAACCGATGGACGACCCCATTTCACATCATATAAACTTGAAGTCCTACTCAGTAAATATCATGTTTTACATAGAATAGATTCTCCATACCATCCACAAGGCAATGACCAGGTGGAAAGTACTAACAAATTTATCGAAGCCATTCGTACTAAAATAGTAAGAGAACATTGTCGGGATTGGACATAAATATTTCATGAAGCTCTATGGGCTTATAGAACTACTTGGAGAAACACAACTGATTTTTCTCCTTACGAACTAGTATATGGAAAAGCCCTGTTTTTCCCATTGAATTCGAAATCAAAACCTTAAGAACTGCATCAGCAGACAACCTTGACTTGACTATGGCACAAAAGGCTAGACTGTAGCAGCTCAATGAGCTTGATGAAAAGTGTTTGGACGCTATTCATCAAACCTCGATGATTCAACAACAGAGGACGAAATGGCATGACTAGGTCATTAAGAAGAAATCATTCCAGAAAGGAGATTGCGCTCTGCTATACGATTCGCTCTTAAATAATTTCAGGGTAACTTGCATACACGATGGCTAGGACCTTATGAGGTAGACACTATTTTTTCCAATGGGACAGTCAAGTTAATCACTATTGACGGATCTGATACACAGTTACATGCAAATGGTCATCGCGTGCGCCTGTATTAGCGTCCACTATTGAAGGAAGAATTCAAATCTAAATGTTCAGCCGATACAGGTTATCAATTCTTAAAAGGAATGGAGCTTGCTCCTTCCCTTTCTCAACTTTAGGACTTATTTTTCTTAGACCTTGTATATAAATAAACTCGACAAAAATTTAAATTTTTTTGTTTCTGTTTGATTGTGTTTACTATGCTAATAAATTCAGCCTTGAAAGGTATCAGGAAGTTTTTGTGTGTGTAGGTGAATAAAAAGGATGACTACAGAAAAGGCGAAAAACGATTATTTCATGGAGGTTGAAAAACTTCCTAAAAACTAAGTGATGCAGTGTTCGACCGATTTTCTGCTATTACACCCATTTCCGACAAATTGTCCGATATTCTGTTGTTACACCATTTTTCCAAAAAATTGGTCAATATTCTTTTGTTACACCCATTTTTCGATAAATTGGTCGATTTTCTACTGTTACACCCATTTCCGATAAATTGGCCGATTTTCTATTGTTACACCCTTTTTCCAACAAATTGGTCGATATTCTGTTGTTACACCCATTTCCGATAAATTGGTCGATTTTTTTTTGTTACACCCATTTTCGATAAATTGGTCGATTTTTTGTTGTTACACCCTTTTTCCAACAAATTGGTCAATTTTTTGTTGTTACACCCATTTCCGATAAATTAGCTGATTTTCTGTTGTTACACAATGGTCGTTTTTCACAATTTTCTTTTCTGACCATCTTATTTGCTATTACACCTACCTCTGCCATTTTGGCCGAAGTACCTGTTGATACATGGATCACTGTTATTCTGTCTTACCACTTCACTCTTTTGTTTTCTTCACATTTTTGCCAAGTACTGCTACTCTAGATCTACACTCTTTACATGTTGCAGCACCGCTGATTTGTTCATACTATAGCTATATTTTTCCTCCTTCTCTAAGAGAAAGTGTTTCTTCATCATTACTTGACTTCACATCTGACTACTTCCAACTGATTATCTCTAGAAAGGACTCCATATCTTCTCCAGTTGTCATATCATCATTTTTCACACTATCCTTCATCATGTCAGCTATTCCATGCAACTCAGATGGAGGTTGGATAGCATGATCACTCTGACAAACAGTTATGTGTGGTAATATATGAGGTACGTGACTAATACTACGCGTTAAAGTAATGAATATATAAAAAAATTCTTTCCCGTTTTTCTCACCACTTGTGCTAAAATTGATCCACCTAGAGCCAATCCGATTAGTTGGGGGGGCAAATCCAAATCTAGCCGTTCAAACAGTATTTTATACTCACCTTCACCACCTTTTCGACCACACTTATTTTCACTACGACATTGTATTCTACATGAAAAACACGTTCGAACGAGCTGCGTTTTTGGTTTAGGTGCTAGTCTCTCCTCCTGCGTGACTATTAAACTCTCAAGCGACATCATGGGAGGATCAATAGTGAGGTATGAACCTGCAAATTTGGACACTTTGTTGTTGCACCCTGAGGCCTACCAAATATTTCTGCAGGTCGACTGGATACCCTATTTTAAGAAGCTACATGGGTTTAATGAGGATGAGGCATTGGAATTTAGTCAAAATCTCACCAAAGAATATTCAATGGTGAATGGGGTAAGGATTCTAGTATTAGAGGAAATCATTGTTGTTGTTACAGGGTTACCAACAATAGGGGACTGATGGTTTAACAGAAAAATCCATCTTCCGAATGCTCAGAAATCTTTCCTCGTTAACAATGAGCAAATTCATACAAAAGGTCGAGGTGTGGATGTCAATTCCTTACCAGAGCACTGGGGGAAAGTTGCAGAATTCATCAAAAGGTACATTACTTGCGAAGGAAGGTACCAAGTTGTTTATTTTTCTGATTTCATCTTATTATCACATCTGCGACATCAGAAATTCATAAACATTCCTTATTATCTACTCCATTCATTGAATAACATGGATCATTTTGTAAAAAAATACAAAAACCCCAAGAACTGCCTTTCTAATCATAGACTCATCGGACTATTAATTCACATTGGTATGGACATTTCCAATAACCCATTACCTGCTGTACCAGACCAACCACCTTCTATACCTACAAATATGCTAGGAACTCTTCATGAGTCTCTACCCTCGGCTGCAACAACAATCCAAACCCCTACTGTCGCTTCCCATAAGATGAACCAGAGAAGTAAATGCTTAACCCATGGCCATCCTAGCACCAGCTAGACAAGCCTTGATGAAGGTGAATTGACACAACCTGTAGTTGTGATTGTGAAAAATTCATAACAACCAGCTATTACACCAAGCTGTGTGTCCCAACCCTTGGCCGTGACAAATGTTATTGAAAAATTACCCCCTTCTCTTAAACAGAGAACCCATGTTCCTATATTTTCATTACATAGAAAGCACACAAGGTCAGAATGGTCCACTGCAGCAGCAAGTCTGACTACCCCTATTGCACCAGAAGAGACACCTATTGTTTCAACAACTGTTCCAAGTCCTACTATCACTGCCGGTAGAATATCTCAGAAAATAAAACATCCATTCAAGGGAAAATGTCGGAAAGACCTGGACCCCATTATATCAGCAACAACTCAGAGCCCCTCGGTTGCTATAACTGAGAACTCTATAGAGGTACGTATACCAGGTTTTAATTTGTGCCCAGAGATGCAAGCCACTATTGAGAATGAATGTACTCCCATCACAACAGAATCATCAGCTCTGCCTAATGATTATGTGGATCATACATCAAATAACAATGTCTAGATCATAGCAAACCCAGGTATACCTGAATTTCCTACTTGCGTGGTTGAGGAAGAACAACCTGTTCCACCTCCATCAATGAAGAATAAAGCCTCTGCTTTCATTTCTATTTTACCAAGGAGAAAAACTAGGTCTACCATCTTTGCAGAAGAAACAATTGGATGGAAAGCTATGGAACAGGCTATTCCTGTTCTTTATCCATTATCCACTACAATTGTTGAAGAGACTGTTACACAAGAACCAGTCTCTTTCAGTAACCTAACAGTGCTAGAAGAGACACTTGCAAACAATGGGATAGGTATACAAGGACAAGTCATGCAGGATGAAGCTGTTACACAAGAACCAGCTATCCAAGACGAGGTTGTTCCACAGGAAGCCGACATGATGGACACAGTTGTTACAAAATAACCATCTATCCAAGAAGAGTTTGTTCCATAGGAGGCATTCATGAAAGACACAGTTGTTACACAAGAAACAATTGTTCCACCAGAAACAACTATTGACACTATAACTGCTCCACAAGAACCAGTTACAAATAGTGCTAAGGATGTACCACTTGCCCAACTGTTTGCCCAAATTGAGGAAAAGATAAGGCATACAGAGAACTCCAAAATAACTACACTCATAACAAAGAATGGAATCCTCAAAGAAGAGTTAAAAACCCTGAAACAAGAATTGGAGAATGCTCAATAGAGGAATCCAGAAGGGATTCCTTGACTCTGGACATCCTAGCACTCACAAAATATGTTATGGAAAGAAATAAAGAACTCATGTTCTTTGAGTGTGGAAACATATACCTTGAGGTAGGTTATAAGGTAGTAAAAGTGTCGGTTGCAGGAATTCCAGCAACTCTCTTAGTCAAGATTGAACACACACTTACTTCTACACATAAAACAACACAACTGAGAAGATCTCAACGTCATAAGGCAGTTGTTGGTTTACCAGCATCTTTCAAACAATAACCTCTATTTCCCTCATGAGTTCATAGTCAAGCAACTCAAACAGATTCTATTCTTCAAGACAAAGAAATTCAGACATATTGTTGACACCACATATTTCCTTTTTAGCACAACATTTTTACCATACAGGCACTTATCAATTTATCTTAACAGTTTTGCATTGGAGGAACTGGTTCCCTAATTTAGATACAGAGTAAGGTTTGGATGTGTTTTGCATGAGGAAATGCAATGTCTTCAGTTGGGGGGCATGTTAGGACCCATAAATGTCCTTTTTTCATCACATCTTTTGCCTATTCAACCTTATCATCTCTAATATAAATGCCTACTCTAATGCATGCTAAGACCTTTTTCCCCAGGTATGAATCATTTATCTTGCTTTTATATTTTAATTTAATTAGCATGTTTGATTGGTAACATTCACATGTTTTACCCATAAAATGATTCAACTAATGATTGAAATGAATAGAACAACCAAGTATTAAAGAATGGTCGTTGTTGTTACACCAGTTGTTACAGCTATGTGCCAATCTTGGAATCTATTACAGCTATGCGCCAATCCTAGAAGTTGTTACATGACTGTTGCAATAGGTGCCACTGATTCTGCTGATACATGACTGTTGTAACAAATGCCACCGATTTTGTTGTTACACAATTGCTGCAACAAATTCCATCGATCTTAGAAGTTGCTACACCTATTGTTATATGTTTTAACTTGCAAGATTAGTTATATATCTTGCGTTAATGATATCATATGAACAACTTGAGAATCGGGGATTCTCAAGGATATTCTAATTTTGTTTTAACTAAATGACTCTAACTTTAACTAGCAGAGCTTTTGTAATCAAAGGGACGAATTCGAACTGTGAGAAAGTGAAGAGAAGTAAAGCTTATTGTACACAATATTTTTGGCAAATCAATAGAAGAGTGGATTGAATTTCTTTAGCAGACTGTAGCCTATTCCCTGAGAGGATTCAGTGAGAAGGAAGGGGCCCACCTTCCTCACAGATTCCCCTTTGTTTTGAATTCTAGAATAGTTGTTTTAATGTGAATGGTTTATCTAATTAACAATTGTAGAACACAGTTGTTGTTACAGTCCAGTGCTTTCCTGTAGATGTGCATAAATTTGTCTCATGAGAATTAAAAGTCAATTATTGAACACTGTTGGAGAATTGCTTTCCCTTTTTCTGCATTAGATTAAAATCTTGTTTTCAAGAAAAAGAAAATAGAAGTGTAGATTAATTTCTTGCAATAAGTAGATTACCTTCTGCAATTAGTAGAAAACTCCTTCCTGCAAAAGTAAAATAGAAAGTTAGATTAGAATAGGTAATCCAGAATTCGTATGCATTCATCAGTTTAGATTTCAATTTGTGATTTCAATTATGCAGAACTCCATCTATGTCAGCATAATTGTATTAGTAAAAAAATTTGTTTCTTTTTCCCTAACTACAATTAGATTAGTGTTGCTTCCATAATCTAGCATAGATTGTGCACAATTATCTTTAAATAACAGACTTCCCTGGGTTGACAATTTATATTGAACACCTTAACTCTCTATTCATTTAGACAATTAAAGTGCCCAATAGAAACTTGTGTAGAAACTCCTTGAGTGCTTCGACCACCACCCTGGAAAAGATGGTTTGGGAATTCTTCAATCCAAATGGCATTACTGTATATTGGTAGGATCCCCATTCTGTGGAAAAGGTGGTCTTATGGCGATATTCCTTGACAATCCAGATCTAAAGGTAACCTGAAAATCCATCTGTAAAAGAATATACCTCCTGGCCTCCTACATTGTCTAACACTTTGTCAGTGAATGGTGTAGGGAAGGGGTCATGAAAACATGCATCGTTCGGCTTATTGAGATCTATGCAGATCTTGATCTCTCCTATCTTCTTGTCTTGTACCACCATTGGGCTAATCCATTCTGATTCTTCCACAAGTTCTACAATCCCTGCTTCCATAATTCTGTCAAGCTCAATCTTCACTTTCTCCTTATATTTAGGGTTCAATTTGTAGGGTCTCTATTTGAATGGGCTTGCATCTGGTTTCAAAGGGATCCACATATCTCCAATAGGCCCTTTAATGCCTTTCATATCAGTGAAATTGATTGGAAACAAGTCCTGATACTCATGTAGCAATTATGTGATCTTGTCAATAGTGGCAACATCCCAATAATCTCCAACATTTGCAAGCTTCGGTGTTTTTTCTGTACCAATATTGATTTTCTTGTTCTTGATCGGTTGTCCAATAAATGGTAGCTCAACTCTTGGTCCTTCCACATCTCTCTGGCCCTCTGTTTCTGCAATGTTCACCTTCCTAAGGTCATCGTCTTCCTGAGTATTGATTTTCTAACAACCTTGCAGTTTCTGGAGAGGCATAGTCCATTCGTCCTCTTCTTGTTCCAAAGGGAGGCTAGGTGCCTCCTGGAACACTTTTTGTCTTACAACCTATAATGCCTGATCTACAGTAGGATATTGTATTTCGAATAAAAATGTAGTGACAAAGTTCTGAGTCATACCTTCCCAATATGCAGTGATGAGGTGTAACTCTTCTTGAAGGTACCAGTTGATAAGGGTTGTGTCCAGCGTGTTGATGAATTTTTGCACCCATTGCTCTTGAGGAATATTGCTCCATGCTTCCTCACAAGTTTGCACATGGTCCTTTGGATAGCTCCGACCTATGTATCTAACTTCGCATCCTTCTACTTGTGTTGAGAACCGTGTTTTCATTAGAGTATGACATTGTACCCATTTTGTAATGTCGTTTTTATTTGTCCCCGTACATATTGCTAGTGTGGCTTTCAAGGCCTCGTCCATTGTTAGCAATCGTTGTTGCATTGGTACACTTTCTTCAAATTTTGACAAGAATGTTTTGTTGGCATGTTTTACAGGCAGTGTATGCTTGTCATTGATGGAAAGTACAACAGTGATGATGGAATGATTACAGGTATAATGTGCCAGGTGGGCACCAAAATTGTTTTGGGAAGACGCAGTAGAGCAAGCTCGTGAAGACCAAAAGAGATAATGCATAGGTGCACAAAGAGTGCAAGAGTGTGCTTGTAAATGATGGAAAATATCATGACTAGTAGTGCAGGGATAATGGCATGGCAATGGCAAGTTCAACAAGTGATCATTGGATCCCATTCAAAATTGTAAAATCCATGAGTCAAGGAAGCAACTCACGGCAGAAAATTACGAAATGCGAAATGTTGAAATCCTAAAACAAGCACATCAACAAAGGTTTCAGATACTAGGAGTTGGAGGAGTCAAGAGTCGAGACTCTTCATCACAGGAGTCCCGAAGTTGTGAAATGAAAAACACCAAAATCTTGAAACAGGCACATCAAAAAAGGTTTAGGATACCGGGAGTTGGAGAAGTCAAGAGTCGAGACTTTTCATCACAGGAGTCCCAAAGTCACGAAATGTGAAACGTCGAAATCCCGAAATAGGCACATCAATAAAGGTTTCGGATACCGGAAGTTGGAGGAGTCAAGAGTCAAAAATTTTCATCACAGGAGTCCCAAAGTTGTGAAATGTGAAACGCGAAAATCTTGAAACAGGCACATCAACAAAGGTTTCAGATACCGAGAGTTGGAGGAGTCAAGAGTCGAGACTCTTCATCACAAGAGTCCCGAAGTTACAAAATACAAAACGCCAAAATCCTGAATCAGGCACTATGAAGGCTCGTGAATTTGTGAAATGATCCTGGCCATCGAATCCTAGCCGTTGGATCGAGGTTTGATCTGGATCGTTGATCAAGCATGACGAAGGCCTGTGAAGTTTCAAAATCATAATTCAGAGTGACACGTGGAAGCCACTCGGGTCACAACACGTCATCGAGTGATGCAAGAGTGACCTCACTCTGGGAGTTTTTCTTTGGGAGTTTTATCTTCATCACTCCCCCAAAGTCTCAAAGGTTGGATTCCCAGGGCAGAGGATAGCCATCTGATCACCACAGATCATGGACCATTGATCTGGAGAGAAAAGTACTTGTTTGATTGGACAGTGGTCATATCTCGTGGTCACATTGTCGAGAGATGGAGAGCAGAGCTATAGAAGCCAAGCTCTATTTTGGAGCTCATGACATGGAGAGTCGAGATGATTCATCACAGAATCCATGAAATGTGAAAGCATGAAATATGTTTTCGAATAAGGTTGTGGTCACAGCCAGTGGTCACATTTGTGGAAGATGGAGGAACGAACTAGTGCAACCAAGCTCCATTTATGGGATCACAACTTGGAGTGTCGAGACACTTCATCACAAGAATGTTGAAATGCCGAATGTCGAATGATGAAATGATCAAATGCCGAAATGTCGATGTGGCCAGTGGTCACTACCGGTGGTCACGTAAGTGGAAGGAGCTAGCATAGCTAGGCTCCATTTCAAGGTTCACACTGTAACCACTAGAAACCACTGATGGTTTATTCTAGAGGACTCAAAGCGACCTCATTGTGATTTCCAGAGGAGCTGAAGAGTCTCATGGCATCTACTAGTGGAATGAAGACTGTTGATAGAGGCGATTGACATATGGAAGAGAATTGAAGCCTGTAACTGCAACAGAGAGGATGAGCTCGACTATGATAGAGAAGACGAAGAGTCTCGACTGCTAGACAAGATAAGGAATCTCAGCATAACACCCAGTGATGATGAACGCATGGGCATAACCACTAGAAAAGCTGAGGAATTTCCATGATGATCAGGAAGAGGACTCGACATGAGGAGAACATGCAGAAAAAAGAGAGTGTGTTGATGCTCGAGGGAGTGAAGATGTGGAAATGTGGAGTGGCAGTGAATATCTTGATGCCGAGAACAATGGCGTGGTGAACAACATGCAGAAGCATTGTGCATATAGCATGCACAAGGTGCACAGAGACTATAAGAATGTAGAACAAATAAGAGATGAAGGTTGTTGTTGAGAGTGATTTAGGCATGTAGAAGCAGGCAGTGTGTAGCAACTGAAATACACAAAAGATAAATTATGCATGGAATGGACATGGCACAGAGAGAATAAAAGGTAGAAGAACAGAAAGCACAAGGCAAAGTGTGCAGGAAGACACTGATGCAGGTAGAGCAGAGCAGTGTAGCAGAACAGTGATGAGACCGATAAGCCATTGATAAATATTGTATCACTGTGATAAATTGATATAAATCAAACTTGATATTCCAGGGTGGTAGGGAGGTGCTAGCGAGGACTGTTTTCCTCAAAGGTTCAAGTGGATGCTTGAACACAGGGAGTTGGTGCTTTCATCTGGTTTCAGCCAGAGAAACCAGGGTGGCAGAGTGGTGCAAGGGAGAACTGTTGTTCTCTGTTATATAGGTTGGTGCCTGTGTGACTGGAAGTTGGTGCTTCCATCCAGTTGGTGCTGGAACACTTAGGGATTTGTGTAATGACCCTTTTCTTATTACTGTGAATAATTTCATAACTAATCCTAAACACTAGCTAAATTATAATTAATTATTATATAACTTTAATAGATTACAAGTTATTAATTAATTATTTTGATTATACTTAGTTGAAGTATGATT
>ML785783.1:296645-315922 GCA_009831015.1 Picea engelmannii | reverse complement strand
CTGGATGCAAATTAAGCAAGGATGATGACTCACCTAATGTTGATCAAAGTTCATATAGGTCAATGATAGGCAGCCTGTTGTACATCACAACATCTCGCCCAGACATAATGCATGTTGTTGGAATGGTAGGAAGATATCAGTCTGCACCTAAATAGAGTCACTTTCTAGTTTTCAAAAGGATATTCAGATATTTGAAAGAAACAATGAACTATGGCCTATGGTATCCTAAGAATCAGAATTTTCAATTATCAGTCTACTCAGATGTTGATTGGGCTAATTGCATGGATGAAAGGAAAAGCATGAGTGGAGGTGCATTCTTCTTAGGATATTCTCTAGTAGCATGGTTGAGTAAAAAGAAAGGTTCCATTTATTTATCAATTACAGAGGTAGAGTACATTGTTGTTGCTACCTGTTGAACTCAGGTATTATGGATGATTTAGACACTTGAAAACCTGGAGGTAAAATACGCTGCACCAATCCCAATTCATTGTGATAGCATTAGTGCCATCAGTGTGTCCAAGAATCCTGTATTCCACTCCAAGACCAAGCATATCCCCATAAAATAACATTTTATGAGAGAGCAGGTCACCAATCAGATTGTTCAGGTCCATTACATTCCAACCACAGAACAAATTGCAGACATCTTTACTAAACCCCTAGCCAAGACACCATTTGAATATCTCTGACATAAGCTAAGTGTCATCCCGTCTCACACCTAAGAGAGTCCATCATGTTAGGGGGAGTTTGTATTGATTGAATATCTGATACCTCTGAAAAATACTGCAACATCTCAGGGGGAGTGTGTTTTCTTTGACATTGATGTCAAAGGGGGAGAAAAGAACAGTTTTGGGTGCCTTTGTTTCCATCAATGCCAAAGGGGGAGATTGTTGGCATGTTTTACAGGCAGCGTATGCTTGTCATTGATGGAAAGTACAGTAGTGATGATGTCTTGAGTACAGGTATAATGAGCCAGGTGGGCACCAGAATTATTTTGGGAAGACGCAGCAGAGCAAGCTCGTGAAGACCAGAAGAGATAGTGTAGAGGTGCACACAGAGTGCAAGAGTGTTCTTGTCATTGATGGAAAAGATCATGACCAACATCGCAGGGATAATGGCATGCCAATGGAAAGTTCAACAAGTGATTGTTGGATCCCATTCAGAAGCATAAACTCCAGGAGTCAAGGAAGCAACTCACGATAGAAAATCACGAAACGTCGAAATCCCAAAACAGGAACATCAAAAAACATTTCGGATACCGGGAGTTGGAGGAGTCAAGAGTCGAGACTCTTCATCACAGGAGTCCCGAAGTTACGAAATTTGAAATGCCGAAATCCCGAAACAGGCACATCAACAAAGGTTTTGGATACCGGGAGTTGGAGGAGTCAAGACTTGAGACTCTTCATCATAGGACTCCTGAAGTCACGAAATGCGAAACGACGAAATCCTGAAATAGGCACATCAACAAAGGTTTCAGATACCGAGAGTTGGAGGAGTCAAGAGTCGAGACTCTTCATCACAAGAGTCCCAAAGTTGCAAAATGCGAAACACTGAAATCTCGAAACAACCACATCAACAAAGGTTTTGGATACTAGGAGTTGGAGGAGTCAAGAGTCGAGACTCTTCATCACAGGAGTCCCAAAGTTCCGAAATGCGAAACGAAAAAATCCTGAATCAAGCACAATGAAGGCTCGTGAATTTGAGAAATGATCCTAGCCGTTGAATCCTTGTCGTTGGATCGAGGTTTGATCTGGACCATTGATTAGGCACGACAAGGGCCCGTGAAGTTTCTAAATCACAATTCAGAGTGACACGTGGCAGCCACTCAGGTCACAACACGTCATCGAGTGACGCAAGAGTGATCTCACTCTGGGAGTTTTTCTTCAGGAGTTTTAGCTTCATCACTCCCACACAGTCTCGAAGGCTGAAGTCCCGAGGAAGAGGGTAGCCGTTCGATCACCACAGATTGTGGACCATTGATCTGAAGAGTGAAGTGCTTGTTTGATTGGAGAGTGGTCATATCTCGTGGTCACATTGTTGAGAGTTGGAGAGCAGAGCTATAGAATCCAACCTCTATTTCAGAGCTTGTGACATGGAGAGTCAAGACAACTCATCACAGAATCCTCGAAATGCAAAAGTGTAAAATATGTTTTTGAATAAGGTTGTGGTCACAGCTAGTGGTCACATCTATGGAAGATGGAGGAGGGAGATAGTGGAACCAAGATCCATTTCAGGGATCGTGACTTGGAGTGTCGAGAAACTTCATCACAGGAATGTCAAAATGCTGAATGTCGAATGTCGAAATGTCGAAGTAGCCGGTGGTCACCGTCGATGGTCATGTAAGTGGAAGGAGCTAGCATAGATAGGCTCCATTTCAAGTTTTGCACTGTAACTGCTAGAAACCAATGATGGTTTCTTCCAGAGGACTCGAAGAGACCTCAGTGTGATTTCCATAGGAGTTGAAGAGTCTCAAGGCATCTGCCAGTGGAATGAAGACTGTTGATAGAGGTGATTGATAGATGGAAGAGCGTTGAAGCCTGTAACTGCAACAGAGAGGATGAGATCGACTATGATAGAGAAGACAAAGAGTCTCAACTGCGAGATAGGCTAAGGAGTCTCATCATAACACCCAGTGATGATGAACACATGGGCATAACCTCCAGAAAATATGAGGAATTTCCATGATGATCAGGAAGAGGACTCGACACTAGGAGAACATGCAGAATAGAGAGAGTGTATTGATGCTCGAGGGAGTGAAGCCATGGAAATGTGGAGTGGAAGTGAATATCCCGATGCAGAGAACAATGGCACGGTGAAGAGCATGCAGAAGAATTGTGCATATATCATGCACAAGGTGCATAGAGACTATAAGAATGCAGAACAAAGAAGAGATGAAGGTTGTTGTTGAGAGTGATTTAGGCATGTAGAAGGAGGCAGTGTGCAGAATCTGAAATACACAAAAGAGGAATGGTGCATGGAATGGACATGGTGCAGAGAGCATAAAAGGAAGAAGAATAGAAAGTTCAAGGCAAAGTGTGCAGGAAGACACTGATGCAAGTAGAGCATAGCAGTGTAGCAGAACAATGATGAGACTGGTAAGCCATTGATAAATATTGTATCATTGTGATAAATTGATATAAAGAAAACTTGATATTCCAGGGTGGTAGGGAGGTGCTAGGGAGGACTGTTTTCCTCAGAGGTTTAAGTGGTTCTTGAACACAAGTAGTTGGAGCTTCCATCTGGTTGCAGCCAGAGAAACCAGGGTCGCAGGGTGGTGCAAGGGAGAACTGTTGTTCTCTGTTATACAGTTTGGTGCCTGTGTAACTGGAAGTTGGTGCGTCCATCCAGTTGGTGTTGGAACACTTAGGGAGTTTTTTCTTCCTTCTAGAGGGTGCTAGAGAAACTAGGGAGTTGGTGCTTCCTTCTAGTGGGTGCTAGAGAAACCAGGAAGTTGGTGCTTCCTTCTAGTGGGTGCTAGAGAAACCAGGGAGTTGGTGCTTCCTTCTAGTACGTGCTAGACAAAATAGATAGTTTGTTCTCTCAGCAAGTTGCAACTTGAAAAATAGAGGTTGTAGCCTCACAATGAGTTGGATATCATATGTATGATGATGTATAGATTGTAACGATTACTTATTATACCAAGAAGAAGAGGTTTTTACCCTTTATGGGTTTCCTCAAGAAATATCTATCTCTGTATATTTCATTTGTGTGATTGATGTTGAATGTTCTATTGCTTACTTCCCTGCATTATTGTGATTTTCATTAAGTGCTTTGCAAAAAGTTTAAAACAACCATAATTGTTTAAGCACGGTAACAACTGATTCACCCCCCCCCCCTCTCAGTTTTCCAACAGGTTTCTAAAGGATTCATACCATCAAAGGTGGGTATGTTACTTACTGTTGTGTCGATCCAGTGTACTTCTCTGGTTAATCTAGCGCATCTCCTTCTAGATACTTTGTACATTTTGTTCTGCCAGTTCTCAAGTGCTTCTTCTAAATCTGATGAACATGCGTTGTCACTTCGCTAGCTCAAATTTCCATCCGCTTTAGGATTAATGCAATCCTGTTGTCTGGATTTTAATTTGTATATGTTTTCCATTTCATATGCGTGGTCTTCTTCTCTGATGGGATCTGTGTATCATTTACCTTCATTAGGATATAAAGGTGGAATGACCCTAAGGCCATCTCCTTCAAAGGTCATTCATCTTTTATTTAAATCGACCACAATGGAATTATTGAAAGCCCAATCAATTCCTAACAACACAGGGTAAGGACAACTACCATCAACTATTTCAATTATCTCAAAGTCTGCAAACGTCCTCACTCTGTCGATGTCCACAGGGACATGTTCCAATATTACAAAGGGGTTTACAACTTGTTGATTATCCATCCTAAGTATGATAGGGGAATAGATCAACTTAGTTTTTCCCATCAGTTCCCAGGTTTTCTTCATCATGACATTGACCTCTGACCCTAAGTCGAGGACCACATAGTCTATATCATACTCTCCAATTTGAGAATTCCGGTGTAGTTTCTTATTTTTCCTTCTCTTCTTGGATAGTTGATGTACTTCTTTATTCAGTAAAGGATCTACCCTTCCTAACTCATATTGTCTGACCAAATTTTGTAGTTCTTGTATGGCTTTCTCATCTTTAATCAACTCTATAAACGTATACAAGAAACTAACAAGTTTACTTTCCTCTTTTCCATCTCCAGGTGAAGCAGACTTATCAAATACCAGAGGCATTCCACATTCTCTTACTTCTGGTTGTGTCTTCAATGAAGAACCTTGGTCTCCCCTGAATTCTCTTCTTCCCTGCTTGAACATTTTTTTTTCTTTCTTTGCATCAAAAGTTTGTGTCTTCTCTGCATCTTTCCTGACTCCTTATTATTCTATAGTCTTTCCTTGGATTACTCTATCCTCTCCTGTAACAACGCCTCCTCGAGTGATAACAATGAATCTAGGGTCTTCTCCATGATGTTCTGCTTTGATTAATTGTATTTGCGGGTTCTACTGAGGTCCCTGTCTCTCATGAAGTATAGCCAGCAATGTTGGACATTCCTCGATAACATGATCAAAGGAGTTGCAATAACTGCAAGTGGTACAAGGGTTTTGATAGACCCTTTCCAAGTGTCTTAGTTGTGCACAGTTATAACAAATTATCTATCCTCAACCTCGTCCCATACCTCCTGCTCTTCCTCTTCCTTGGAATCCACCAAGAGGGTTGAAGTTTTCTATCCTAGGGGAGTTATATTGCGTAATGTTTCCTTCTTGCTTTACTTCTCCTTGAATTTTGTATATATCCCTTGAAACTTCATGCATGAGGTTGTAAGCCCTACAATCCCTATCATCATGACCCACGGACTTACAAAACATGAAATACAAATTCGTGGGTGTCTGAACGCATTTTTTCATGTAATATCACTCACCAGTGTGATGTATATTTCTACATACCTCGCACCAGGGTAGGGTAACTTGCTTCAAGGAGCTCGGAGCTCTAGAGGCCAAGTATTCGTGGAATAGGGGATAATGTTTCTTGTCATGGTCTTTTGATTTTCATCTGACACACCAGATATCTTCCCATTTATCTTTTCCCTTGTCTTTCTTCATATCTTCGACCTATAGAGACAAACTAGTTAGCTAACTCATGATTTGACTCATACCTGAATTGGATTCTCCCGTAGGGGTTGATTCTAGCTTCATGGCGATCTCCAGCACCTCATCCTATGAAGAAATCTTATGTTTCATCAGAGGAACTTTGATGTGTTGTAAGAGAGAAGCAATGAACCATTCCTTGTTCTACTCATCTAGGATTTGGAAACTCAGATGGCTTGTCAAGGTCTTAAATATCTGATCGAACTCCCATACAAATTCAACTATTCTCTACTTGATTTATTTTGGTTCTATAATGCACTGTGACTCCAAATTGGTTTTGTTGAACTCGGCAATCAGTGCATTCTTGATTTCATTTAGCAGTTTAGGCTGGGAAATTCCCTTAACAAACTTCATGTACCAGCATAGTGCACGGTCTCTTAGGGTAGTACTAAACAGATCTTGTTTGATAGCTTCACCGATGATGTTATTAATTCTCCATACGGATTCACATAGAAACCAATGTTGATCAGGATCTTCAGATCCATCTTCTTTAAAGGTGGGTAACCTCATCTCATCTTCCATAGATCTTCCTAGGTTTCCTGAATGAGTAGGTGTTGGGATACTAGTGACACTGATATGAACGCTTGGGTGACTCTGATTACTCTGATTGCTTAACATTGTTGAATAAACATGACGAGTGATAGTACTTACTTCAACAATCTACGCAGTTCCTGAAGCTTCTGGCTCTTCCCGACATGATTCTTCAGTTTTCCCTTCCTCTGGCCCAATAGACTCTGAATGCTCTTCGTCGATCAAATATGCCTCTTCTCCACTATAGAAACCCTTGTCCTCGTAGTTCTTCTTAAATAGGTTCACAAGAGGAACTCCTCTGAACACTCTCCCACTGCGCATATGTTCGATCTTTGTGTCATTGTCACTATCTGAGTTCTTGAACATTAGCTCTTCAATCTAGCAAACTATTGTATCTTCAAGATGTTCTTCTCATGCAATAGCATCTTGATCTTCAGCTTCAGAAAATGTAAAAACTTTCCTCTAGGTCCCTTAAAGAAATATCTCTCTGCTTGGCTATATGATTCTACTATGTCAACAACAAATTTAGTGATATACCCTCCAATGATACTATCAAACCAGTGATCTACTACTCTTGACACAACGTTATCAACTCTCTTGACCCTCTTGATCAGAGCTAACCTCCAAACCACAGGTGGCCTAACTATGATCTCAAACTGGGTATCTGCTAGCCTAGATAACCACTCATATAGATCCTTATGAATCCCTCCAAGGAAAATATCATGTATATCAGTAAATATATATCTCTCCAACCAATATTCTGTACTAAGATTAGGGTTCTTGTTATGGGCTTCAACAAAGTCCTTTTCTTGATCCTCTATCCACTTCTGAATCTCTATCTTTGATGGAAACCACCTTGACATTCCCTCAAGAAGATTCAGGTCTCGACAATGGAACCATTTGTTGGCACAAGGGCAGACCCAGCGTTCAGCTCCAAGAGTGCACCAACAAGACCTAACTACTAGCCCTTTTGGCAACACCTGCGAGGTAGATGCAGTCTCACCCGAAGTAGCTATGAGGGGGGTTGCAGGACAGAGATGTCTACAACCAAAGGGAATACCAAGTAGATCTAATGCAAGAGTAATGCAACATTTATATATCACTTACCAATTCAGATCTACTCCACATAGCAGTATATCAAATGACAAAGAACAGGGCATCAATCACACACAACACAACATATACGTGGTTCACCCTCTCTCTAGGGCTACGTCCACAAAACTGTTCTTTATAATATATTAAGATGAAGCATGCAGTTCTTGTCTGTGCTCTTAGCTAGTAGATATTCTTTCTTCTCCTTTCTTTCTCTCTTTCTCCCTTCCCTACGCACCCAGCTGTAGGGTTGATATTCACACCCATTTGAATATATTACAATACCAGAAGGCTCTCACAATAAAATGGTCCTCTCTTACTAAAAATATCTCCACATAACATAATCGAACCCATCCCAGGTCCTCTTGACCTTTATTTATACATTACAATAGTTTCACTGACAGCCTTAAGCCGAGACCTAAGTGTCATAACCCTACGTACCAAAACCCTAGGTGTCTAAAACCCTAGATCAAATTGACCCACATTTTTAGGGCTTCGTCAGCATATCCTTCCTTCCTTCTTGCGCGGTGCTCAAAAGAATCCAACAGTAGGATTTTCTGCCTGCTGAGTTGTCCATGATCCATATTCCTTCCTGATCTCTCATCCTTGATCTCCACGTGCAACGCCTTTCTTTCTCTTACTTCTCTCCATCTTTTCTTCTCTTTTGATTACTTCGACCCAGTAACAGTCATTGTGTCTTCTACACAGTTCACATTTTTCCTTTTCCTCCTTGATCTTTGCTTACTTCCATAACCAAGGGCCAACAAGTGTGCCATTGAATCATTCCCTCAAATGACACTGAATACACTCCATCAGTACAAACCATTTTCAAATTTCTTCATAGACTGACTCTTCATATACTTCACCGTGCGCAGGGATGGAAGTAAGGAGGAGCTTCAATATTACTATAAGTTGACCGAGGAGGACATGGAAGAGATCACTAAGGAATGGCCAACATAATTCCTTGTACTAGTGGAAGATGTTGAACTCTCTGACCCCAACATCATCGAAAGTCCATTGGTCACCTGGGTCAAACATGATGGACAAAGCAGCGCGAAGAAAAATAAGAAAAAGTAGGAAGTGTAGGACATCAAAAGTGATGATAAGGACAACGCATCAAAGGAAACTGCACCTGACTCACCTGCAGGAGGAGGAGGAGGCAAAGTAAACCAAGAGGAAGGAGGGGAAGAAGGAGAAAAGAAAGAAAAAGGTGAAGTGATACTGCCAAAGGATCCCCTTACAGAGGTTGAGACATCAAAGAAAAGGAAGGTTTCTCTACAGAAACCATCAACACAGAAGAAGACCTGAGCCAATAAGCCTCAGTCATAGAATTTTCTCGTAGTGGACGATATCAAGCTCATCATAAAAAATGTAGAGGATGCTTCAGAAGAGATCTTGCCGAAACATGGAGAAGAGAAGGACTCAATGTATGACAGAATAGAGAAGGAGCTCAAAGACATCCAGCAAGCTATCAATTCGAGCCACACATTGCCTACTATATCATCTTCATCATAAAGTGCATAATTGGGGGATGAGCCCATTCAATTACAAAGGCTAGTAGATGCAACCAAAGCTCAACTTCATCGAGTCCAAGAAGAAAAGGAGCAGGCCATAAAGACCTTAAAGCAAGAAAAGAAGGAGGTCCTAGAGAAATTTTGAGTTGCGCAGAAGGAGAAAAATGAAATTAGGGAGAAGTTCGAGAAGAACAATGCGAAGATACAGGAAGAAAAATACCAACTACTCGCAAAGAAGATTGCGATCAAGGAGGCAGTAACTAGAGAACTTCGCTCTGTTCCAGGCTTGGCACAAGAGAAAGAAGAATCACAAATATACAAGTGGGGAATCTCATTGAGGCCATTCAGAAGCTTCAAGCAAGAATAATGGAGCTAGAAATTCAAGCAGTGTCAAGCACTCCGCAAGAATTGTGTGATTAGAGGGAAGAATCTGCCAAGAATGTAGTAGAAATAATTAGGGCACTCGCCTCAGAGTGTAAGTAACTAAGTGATCAAAGTGCATAGACCTATGAGCACCTTGCAGAAGATCTAGAGATGAGGAAAATGGAGGCATAGCTCCAGGAGGAAAAGAAACAGGTATCCACCATACAAGCACAAATGAATCTTCTTACTGTAGTTGAGAATATAAAGAGGTCGCAGAAGCAACGTACATTCCAACAGCAGGTTACTGCTATCCATAGAAAATTCATGGAGGTGACACAGAGACTCCATTCGGTGCAGGACTAAGCCTGCACAATTTTCAAAGAAGTTTAAGGACAAGGCTTGTAGCTATACCAACTGGTTGGGACAGTGGAACAACACCTAGAAGTGTTTGTTTCTAAGCAAGTGATTCAGGAGTTCATCGAGCAGGAGGCTCTAGAGAAGAAGCAAGTCGAGGCAACTTGAGCTAAGCTCGAGGCCTTTGAAGTATCCCTACCTAGATATGAGTGACTTGGGATGGGTCACAAGTGAGAGTTGGGGTCCTGTTGGACCTTGACCAATTTTTGAGGAAACATTGTTCGTGTTTGACCATTTTTGGGACTTCGACAGGTTGGTCGAAGATGGAGTGCCTAGACGGAGATGAAATCGCAGGATCTCACCTATTTTGTAGGATTTTTTGTCTTTTAGGGTTTATGTAATGGGAATTGGATGTCGGCCCATGGGTTTACCCATGTTTAGGCCTTTTTTTAATGTATAAATAAGTAGATAGAATTCTGTCGAAGGTTTTCTAAGTTGGCTTCACGCAAGAATATGTAAAAGGTGCTAGCTAAGTGTTGTATCGAGATGTTCTGGCTCAGTGCAAGTAATTGTAAGAGGCTTTGTGCATAGGATGTGTAAATCTTTGTGCTAATATGGATTTGGCTCTGTGCCTTGACCTGATTTTGGGAAGGAGGATCTAGTAGGCCTCATGCAGATCTCCTATCCTCTAATGATTTGCGCTCTATGGATTTGTGTGCAGCAGTTGAGGAATGTAGAAAGATTGAATATTAATAAAGAAGAGAAGAAGAAGTTGGTGAACATAGCCCCACACTGGGGTGAACCACTTATATCCTGTGTTCTGATGTGTTTTGTGCCATATTGCTCATGTTGTTTATGTGTTTATATGTTTAGTGCACTGATCTTGATGTATTATAGATAGATATATGGATGCTTAGTGATCTATGATATTTGATTGTTAGATCTGAGTAAATTCTATGTGCTAGGTGATCGAGAGTACTTGATCTTGGTTGCTACTGCGTTGATCTGTAATTAGGTTTTAATCTACGATGTGAATGGGACTTGTGAATTAATGCATATAGATTGGATAAGTTCTTTGTTAAGTATTGTAATCACAGATATGTGTCCCAGCCAGGTTGTAGACACCTAAGTCCTACAACCCCCCCTGCATCTACCTCGGGTGAGAATTCATCTGCTTCGCAGGTGTTGCCTAAAGGGCCAGTAGTTATGGTTTTTTTGGTGCATTGTTGAAGCATTGAACCCTGGGTCTGCCCCTGTGCCAACAAATTTCAAAATATTGATCACACTCTGGCTTCCAACTAAAGGTTTCATATTTCTTCAACAATTTCTCTAATGGGGTAGTGATGCTTTCGTAATTCCTGATATATTTGTGGTAGTATCCAGTGTATCCCAACATTGACTGCAACTACTTAGCACTCGTATGTGGAGGCATATTTAGTATCGCAACAACCTTTCCAGGATCAACCAACACTCCTTCCCTAGATACTATATGTCCTAGTATATTTCCAATTGGTACAAAAAAATACACTTCTTCAAGTTTAATGAAATTTGTAGTTGTCTACAATGATCAAACATCGGTTAGAGTAGGCCTATGTGTTCCTTCAATAGGCTATACATTGTCTAGTCATCCATATACACTTCAAGAAATTTATGGATAAATTCAAGAAACACAACAATAATTGTTCGAGAGAAAGCAAATAGGGTGTTCTTCAGCCCAAAGGTCATAATATTATAAGAAAAAGAACCCCATTCTGTAGTGAAGGTAGTATTTATTTTATCCTCTTCTATAATTCTAACCTGATGGTATCCTGAAAATCCATCTACAAAAGAATAGGCTTCATTTCCCACCAGTTTATCAAGGAATTCATCACTAAAGGGGGTAGGAAAAGGGTCGTGAACACAAGATAATTTCAGACTCCTTTAATCCACACAAACTCTTATATCATAAGTTCCCTTCTTTCTTTAGATTACAATAGGATCAATCCACTCAACCTCATCCACAAGGAAAATTAGCCTGGATGCTAATATTTGATTAATCAATTTATTAACCTTATCCTTGAATCACGGGTTGATATGGTACAATATGTGTTTAACCATCTTAGCCTCAAGTTTTAATTCAATGTTCATTTCTCCTAAATCTCCCTTAATCCCTTTCAAGTCTGAAAAGATCTTAGGAAAAAAATCTTCATACGTTTGCAACAGATCTTGTATCTTTGTCATAGTTTGTTCATCCCAATAATCACCTATAGATGCCATTTTAGGATGCTCCACACTCCCTATGTTTACTTTTCTCAAACTCATGGGTTGCTTGTATGAGTTATTGATATCACCGGATATAATATCCTTGACTTCTCTTGCTCTGGTGGATTTCTAAAAGGTTAAATGTCTGAGTTCCTCCAAGTATTCAGAATCCTCTAGATCTTTATCAACTTTACTACATGCCACGGGTATTCTGGTAAGGGAGGGATAAAAAGTATATTGAAGAAAGTGTTCATGCTCAGATCAGAATATAAGTGGACATTTAGGCTTAACTTCAGTACTAAACAACACATTCTTAATTTTTTGGAGCACAATTGTGATTTCAGGAGTCTTACCAGAGAACAAGAAATCATGTAAAAAGTGATACTAAATTGTCTTCCATCATACAATTTGTATTCTTATTTCCTCATGCATGTACACAACTTTTGGAATTGTTCCCAAAGAATGAAAGAAGTGATGTTTCCATCGATAAGACATGATTTTCGCATCCTTCCACACTTGTTAAAAATGCTCAATGTATGCAACTAGGTTAGACTTAGTATTATATATCTCCAGGGATAACATTTGACTCTTCTACTTCCAATATTTTCCCAGTTGTGGTATATGTGTTGGTTGAAGGAATCGATGTTGTATAGTGAGTTTGACTTCATCCCAAGTGGACAAATTTTCTTTGTGAGTTATTGGGACTTATAAATGTTGTATTTCCATCCACCTTTCCCTTCATAATTCTTCACATTTTATCGCCCCATTAACCTTTCATGATACCATTTTCATAATTAAATATGGGTTTAACCTTATTATTTTCCAAATCATTTATTTTAGTATTAAAAGGGAATTTGTGATTAAATATTAGAAAATTGACATGTTTTCATATATATCTAAAAAATGTGTGAGCTTTATCATGTGTAGGAATATGTTAAGGATTAATTCAAAAACACTTCTCGAATACTTCCTCCACCATTTCAACATTTGAGGAGATAATTCAAGCCTATTCCAAGGAGAAGACCATGGAGATTTGGTTGTCATATCTTATCCAAGATATATGAGAGATATGTGTGAGGATTTGAAGGGATAATATTTTGTAATAATGGGAAATTGGTTGAGAGAAAAGTGGATCTGTAATTATGAGATGTTTATCACCTTTTCAAAGCTTTCATGTATAAAAGAGAGTGCCCTCTCTTCATGAGGGAGGAGAATCATTATTATGTAGATTGAGGGAAGAATTATTATGATGTAAGATAGGTTCTTGAGGAGAATTGTTATTATGTAGATTGGATTCATGAAGAGACTCATTTTGTAAACCTACTTGTTGAATATTAATGCAAATTTGAATTCAGTGATTTTGTCTCTCGTAGAAGTTAGCATCTGGTGATCTAAAGCTTCCATGTTCTCATCGACAAGGGCCACCGATCCATCTTGGTAATATGATTGTAAATTGTTAGTGTAGATTTTCATTTCATGTACCTGTTATTTTGATTTCATGTTATTTTGTTTGATTTCATTCTTCAAATTTGTTGCAAAGTGTGGTAATGCAGGAACATTTGGATCTCCATATTTCACCATACATGATATTTAATGGGGCATCCCACTTGTTATTTTAGTTGTTTCAGGGGATAGAATCAAAGTTCATATTTTCCTTTTATGAGCCATCAACGAATAGGTCCATCACCTGAGAAAGATCTTTTGCTTGTTTATGAGTTTTGCTTTCTAGCTTTCGAGTTGTGTGAAGATTATTATTTTTAAGAGTGTGTTGGTTTCTAAATTGTTTTCTTATCTAATATATACTAAACATACATGGGAACCTTTCTGTTATCGGCTCATATAGTGCATCAAATCTACTAATTACGAATCTCGGTTGATCATTTATGTTTGGTAATATATTATGCAAATAATTGCACCAGCATTTTGGCACCATTGTCGGGGAGTTGTAAACGGTAATAGGTAGTATTTGGATTAGATTTCTTTAATGGTTTTGGATTGGTTTTATGGATGACCTAAGGGCGGAGAGAAGATGGAAAGACATGCGAGAAGAGCCCACCCATCCACTTTGGTGAGGTTGCTCCAAATTTAGGTTGTCCTCTTCCTTTTAAGCAGAAGTGTGCTTCTCCTTATTTTATGCAAAAGTGTGTTTTTATTTATGCAAATTTAGTTTTTATTTTTGATGAGATAACTTGTGCGAATAGATAACCTGGTGACAACAGGGTCTCAGTAACGCAAGGAGTTCAAGTTTGGCGTGTTTTATTTTTAAAAATAGTTGTAAATCTTTGATGATAAATCAATCTCCCTTTTCGATATTGTTTAACTATGAGTGTAAGATTGGAACAACTCACTTAGATCCTTGCAAAAGTTGGGATCTCCTCTTCTCACAAAGAGGAGATCTTGACAGCAGCCAAGGGATTAATTACTCCTCCAACAACAAACGATGAATCAACATATGAAGAAGCCTGCATATTCAATGACGAACAATTATGTGAGAAGGATATCGAGGAGGATAACGATGAGTTGCAACATGATCTGAGGAGTGAAAACTATGCCTATGAAAGCATTATCGAACAATGGTTTCCAATAGGTACTAGGTTAGATCCATTCAGTTTTTCTTTTTATTTTGTTAAATTATAGTTTCAACATTTAATTTCACAAGATTATATATATTTTCGACTATCATTTGCGAAATTCACACTGAACATATTCTTATTATTGTCGCACTTATGGTTACATTGTCTATTCGATTACACGTAACTAATCTCTAAATTTTAATTAGCATAGTGTAGGTAGAACTTTATTTTCAAGTTTTTAGAATAAGTATGCTCTCCTCCGTACTTCGTGCGATCGCGAGGATCAGAAAGTGTAGGATATCTTTAACTTTTCCAGGAATGAATAAATTAATGTTTTGCAAACATGCCTAATCTATTTCATCTTTAGTTCGCAAATAATTTATCTCCATTTGCTCATAGATTTATTTTATTTAATTTTATGTGAATTTGAATTGTTTTTTTTATTTTTCTTTAACACCTCAAGTGGTAGGCTTCCAGAAGTAAGCATGTTGTGCAATTTCATCAGTTGTTTGAGCTGTAACTGTCATCACCAGGTAAGTTGGCAGGGGATAAAAAAGCAACACAACCAAAAAATGGTATTGGATACTTCCTGTGAACAACTCTCATCTTATTTCTTCCAGCATTTATGTGGAAGTTAAACATGAAGTGTGCACATTCCTTGAGGTCTTCTTCAGAGTAACTTGTGTGAAGGGAAAGTGTTTTACTCTAACAAGTATCCTTTCTCAAATTTCATTGAGCAATGTAGACAGCAGCAACAACAATCATTGATGGACTGTATTTAATCATCGTGTAATGAAGCAAACACAACTCAACCAAGAAGAATGCCAGATTTTCCATTGCTTTGTCAGGACCAGCTGCCTTCAGAAACCGAACGAGGAATACATATGGAGTGGGAAATGTAAGATTGAATTTCAATCGATTTAATATTGTATGCTCCACGACCAACATCTGTTCTGATGTGTATTCTTGTGGAAAGATGTCGACGAATTCATTGACCCATAAAGGCCAGATTTCTTCATATTTGCAAGCTATAAGAATTGCAGTGATAACCACTAGTTGTAATTTCCCCTTTGTAATAGTCTGAATAGAAAGATATCTATCAATGATGTTCACAGTGAGATACAATGTCTCTGGCATCAAGTCAAATTTTAGATGCACCTCTATCAACCAATCAATGAGGATTGCCCTCATCTTCTCATTGATTTCAATTTGCTCTGTCATATAATTTGGAGGTACACAACTCATGTTCTCAATCTTTCAGTAGATCTTGTATATATCTTCAACATATTCAACAACTGCCAATTGATTTTCAAGGTCTCCATCATCAATGCTGGGAAAAACTTTGTGGAAGTCCCTGCATGCATCCTTGCTTCTAGTTGTTAACGATGAAGTCAGTAATTATGCTCTGGGATCCCTTGCTTTTAGTTGGCTAGGTGTTTCTAGTGTCCCATCTTGTGCACTTGTCTCTATTCCATTATTTTCATAAATGACAGTATCCTTCTGTGTACCGGTGGCATATTGAGAACTCCTTTTGATAGTATGCCTCTGTTTGTTTCCCCAGACAACTACCTCTTCTTTTGTTTCTTCCCTCACGACAATACCTTCTGCTTGGGATTGTTGAGTGCTGGAACTGGCTCCCTTATTGGCATTGACAACCAAGTCTACTCGAGATCTCTCCAGGACACCATCTTTGTTGATATTTCATTTGGCGTTCAAAACCCCAACCACATTGCCAATGTCTTCTAGGACCTTTCTACTACTTTTGTTGGCTACCAATGCCTTCTGATTAGGTGCTGCCATTGCAGGACCCTTTGGTGTTGCAGGTGATCATTAAGGCTGAAAAGAAGAATGCAAATGGGAATTGGATTGATAATTGTTCATTTTCTACATCTTTTGTACAATATAATATCAAATTTAAGATGCAGAGAGGATGCGATGCATAAAAAAAAAATGAAGGACGACAGTAATCTTGTACAAGATCGGGTGTCCATGCCAAGATTTTCCATGCTAACAGAAGCTCCAGACTGTGACATCTGGTCACTGTCAATCGAAATCAAACCAGTCCCGTTATCCATGCTAAGGAACATCACACGATGAGAATGGAAGATCTGGACATGCCTCAACAAATAGATGGTACAAGATCCATTTTGGCAGCACGTCAGATTGGTCATCGAAATCTGTGCATAACCACCTGCTACAAATCGGTTTCAGGATCTCCTCCTGAGAAAGCAGCCACTGCATTCTTCAATTGAATGAAAATGGAAGCTAGCTAGCCATCATTGCAGATCTATCGGATGATGAAACTTCAGGGTGTAGACACGAAGTCCGGTTCTCTTTGGGTTAATTGCGCTACCGTCCATGCATTTGTTGAGCTCCGGTATTATATATATATATATATATATATATATACACACACTAGCTAAAATAAAAGTATAGAAATAATCATATTTTTTTTTCTTATTAAAAAAATAAAAATAAAATTGTAATAGTACTATTTTTATTTTGTTTTGTTTAATTATAATAATAATAATAATTTTATTTTAGTTTGGTTTTGTTATAATAGTCCTATTTTTATTTTCCTTTGTTTAATTATAATAATAATAATAAATTTATTTTAGTTTGTTTTTTTATATAAATAATAATGATGATAATTAAAAAGAAAATTTTTGGTGACATAAAAATAAATAATAAATACTAATAAATAAATAAAAATAAAAATAAAATAAAATAAATAACAAAAATTTTGAAAACAAATTATAAAAAATCAAAATTGCAAATGGACATCTCACTCATTCTTGGACACAATATCCAAACATGCATTTATGCTGAAACACTAATTTGTTTTCTTGAAGTCACTTTGACAGAAATTGGGAGAAGAATCTAGTGCACAACAACAGGTAAAAACATATTTTCTTTTGCCGCATTCGTACTTCTTTCTCCATGATTATGTTTTTCAAACTTCTCACAAGTATTTTTGCAAGAATTGGTACTAATATTTTTTAGGTTCACAGTCGGTCGCATCTCATGACGAAGTGATTTTCAAGAATTGCAAAACTCTTCAGAAAAGCATGCTTGTGAAAATCTTGAAGGAGCTAAACTTTTCATCCCACATGTCATGACGTTTGTTTCTATACCACCATATTTCATAAAACCAATTACTCCATGACATGATCATTTACCTTTCTCCTTCAAACACACATTATTCATCCATGTCTTAAAGTCCACTTTCCATTGCCTTATCCTTCATGACTTTGCACACGCCTATCTTTCTGAGTCGCATACATTCTTTTCTCATTTTTCAGTTCATTTTGTCTTCTCAATAAAACTATCCATCTCCTTTCCCATGACTACATTGCCTTTCCATAAACATTGTTTCTACTGAGATATTTCCTATAGTCCTACCAATATTTTTATCAGAACTCACTTTGAATGATGTGGAATTCCTTAAGGCCCACCTTTCAACAAGTCTTTCCCCATCGACCTCAACACCTTATCTTGGATATAGACTAGAGTCCATTTGAGTACTTAGAGGCTTGCATGCCTTAATGGCAAGTTCTATCGCTGACAATCATGGGAATACACCAATGTCCCTTGATCGTCAGATCTTTCAAGTGACTCGACATCATCTCATTCATTCACACTTCGCAACATGTACTCGAGTACCTTGGCATTCATTGACATCAATGGTGATTTTGCCTTGCATTGGTTAACGAAATTCATCAATGGTCGGTAATCCAATGACTTCTCTTCATGCTTGACATTGACACATTCATTCGCATGACTAGAATTGTACCATCGGGTTTAGTAGAAGGTGAATACTATACACTTTTCTATGACTCCATCAACAGTTGCAACAATATTTTTTCAGCTATATGAGAGTACCATAGTTCCACTTTCACACTTCCTCTTTTCCATGATTCATCAACAATAGTTCATATTCCTCCACTTCACATTCTCTGGTCCAGTAGTTACAACAGTCGCAGATACAATAGTAGTCACCTTTCACATGATCTTACAGTAGTGACATCTTCTCTTCTCCAACAACCGCATCAGCCATATTCCTATTACATAGTTCATCTACTTTTTGGGTAAGTGGAGGTATGTTGTTTTCTATTCTTTAATCATGCAATTCCTTACATGCTAGAGTGAATGAATTTGGAAAAATCCCTCACCATGCTCCCTTTCCTTTTCACTTCTATGACTCATGCCACGTTGCATGAGGACATGCAACCAATTCAGTTGGGGGGGGAACTATATTCTCTATCATCACTCCATTTTTCCACTACCATTATTCCATTTTTCATCTCACTTACCATTTACCAACATATTTTTTTTCATAAGCATTGATATACATATTGGCATGATTCACAAATATGTAAAAAGGGCTTTCTTATACTCAGTGATGTTTTCTTATGCACATCGATAACTTATCTATTCCAGCAAGTAAATGATTATCATAACAACAGGAGAACAAATAAATGAAATGAATGTTGTTTACACAAGAACCAACATTTTATTATCATAACAGCAAGAGAACAAATAACGAAATGAATGTTGCTTACACAAGAACCAACATTCTCTATATTCATGGTTTTCACACAAGAACCAGCCATAAGAAAATGTCAATTGTTACTCATGTAAATCCCATCCTAGAAATATTCGTTATCATCACTCAAAGCCAAAATTCAGATGCCAAAATTTCTTGAGAAGATCCATGCACATTTGCATCAGGACATGTAACAAGTTCAATTGGGGGGTATGTTGGGACTCATAAATGTTGTATTTCCATCCACCTTTCCCTTCATCATTCTTCACATTTCATCACCCCATTAACCTTTCATGATACCATTTTCATAATTAAATATGGGTTTAACCTTATTATTTTCCAAATCATTTATTTTAGTATTAAAAGGGAATTTGTGATTAAATATTAGAAAATTGACATGTTTTCATATAT
>ML785783.1:281807-296525 GCA_009831015.1 Picea engelmannii | reverse complement strand
AAGGAGAAGATCATGGAGATTTGGTTGTCATATCTTATCCAAGATATATGAGAGATATGTGTGAGGATTTGAAGGGATAATATTTTGTAATAATGGGAAATTGGTTGAGAGAAAAGTGGATCTGTAATTATGAGATGTTTATCTCCTTTTCGAAGCTCTCATGTATAAAAGAGAGTGCCCTCTCTTCATGAGGGAGGAGAATCATTATTATGTAGATTGAGGGAAGAATTATTATGATGTAAGATAGGTTCTTGAAAAGAATTGTTATGATGTAGATTGGATTCATGAAGAGACTCCTTTTGTAAACCTACTTGTTGAATATTAATGCAAATTTGAATTCAGTGATTTTGTCTCTCGTAGAAGTTAGCATCTGGTGATCTAAAGCTTCCATGTTGGCATTGGCAAGGGCCACCGATCCAACTTGGTAATTTTATTGTAAATTTTTAGTGTATATTTTCATGTCATGTACCTATTATTTTGATTTCATGTTATTTTGTTTGATTTCACTCTTCAAATTTGTTGCAAAGTGTGGTAATGCAAGAACATTTGGATCTCCATATTTCACCATACATGAGATTTAATGGGGCATCCCACTTGTTAGTTTAGTTGTTTCAGGGGATAGAATCAAAGTCCATATTTTCCTTTCATGAGCCATCAATGGAAAGGTCCATCACCTGAGCAAGATCTTTTGCTTGTTTATGAGTTTTTCTTTCCAATTTTTTATTTGTGTGAAGATTGTTATTTTTAAGAGTGTGTTGGTTTATAAATTGTTTTCTTATATAATATATACTAAAAAGACATAGGAACCTATCTATTATCAGTGAATACAATGCATCAACTCTACTAATGATGAATCCTGGTTGATAATTTATGTTTGGTAATATATTATGCAAATAATTGCACCAACATGAGTATCCCACCACCTGGCTGGAGACGATTTCAGGGATATGTCAAGTGTTGAGAGTCTGTGTTCTGTCTCAACCCCACTCTCCATATTAATGAGGAAACTCTATAAATCCAAGGTATCACCATGTGTTGTAGACTCCCTGATATTTGTTTCATTCCACCTTACTATTCGGAAAATTGCACAACACCTTGAAAATTTCTCACAACTTCCTTGTTTCCAATTATCCCAAGAAACTTCAGAATCTTCATTCGTAGATTGAATACTTCACCAAATTATGGATCCATATGCATTGGTATTAATATAATATGCCTATTTACCTGCATTCATAGTGTAGAGTTGATTGAGAGCATCATTTTCCGCACTCTCATCTACTAGGTCACTATACCATGGACCTTGATATAGGTCTGGAGGTTGGGTTACCTCCATGCCATTGGATTCAAAGGTCATAATTTATTTCTTAAGTTCTATTATAACATAGTTCTCATAGGCCTAGTCAATTCCTAATAGAGATGGGTACAGATCATTTTCCCCATTATTTCAATGACTTCAAAGTATGCCACTATTTTGATGCCAGAAAAATTAATTTCAATATTTTTCAACCTATCTACCGGATAAATGAAGTATTTATTTACCATTTGTAATTCAATAGGGAAATATATAATATTGGGTTTACCCATCACTTCCCATTTTTTCCTTGAAAGATATTGACATCAAAACCAAATTCCATCATAAAATCCTTGATCTCATAGTCATCAACATGAGTACTCAACTGAAATTCTCTCCTAGATCTCCTCTTCCTTCTCTATATCCTACTCATGTTCCTTGTTGGAAGGTTAATATCAATGGATTATTCTAACTCTCCTTCAATTTTGAAGGCCCTTTTAATTTTTTTCCAAAACTTCCCAGTAAGATGTTCATCAACCAAAATGTCGAAATATAGTTGTAACCGCATATGAAAAATGTTTTGTGACTTACCCAAGGGATCCATATGAGTAATTTATTCTCCAGTGACTCTTGGTTGGTGAGGATTTGGCTTCAAACTTGGTTCCACAATCTCATGCATTGCAAAACTAGACAATTGTGTGAACATTTCCATTGTGTCTTTGAAAAATCCCTTTTTCCTTATAGGATCATATTTGGTATTCTCATGTACTACCTTTTTTATTTTGATATGATGAGGACTTTCAATATTGGCACTGGTCTTAGTTCCTCCTCTAGTGAAAATGTTAATGTGGATCTTTTCCCTCAACTACAAATCTAGGTTTAGAATTTATTAGATTGGCCCCTCTTTGCCTCGCATGGTCTTCCCATTTGGAAATCAGATCGGGAAACTCTTCAATGGATTGGTTATTATTTCTGCAGTGGTCACACCATGATATTCGTGGAAGAAAAAAATGTCTTGAAAGATTCCCTTGCTCATCACAGTTTTAGTAGGAATCTAGTCCCCTTCTGCTAGTCTATCCTCTGAAATTTCCTCCACCTCGACAGCCTCCTCCAAACCCTTGAGGATTTTCATTGACTCTGAATGTGAAACGATCCAATATTTCATCTATAGCATCAAAATCTCTACATTGGTTGGTATTATCATAATTCACAATATACTACATTCAAAATATGGGTGTACTTTTTAAGAATAACGAAGTGACTAGGAGAGTTCCCATGACTTCTACATATCTCATAATACTCATTGTTATATGTGCCTTAATGATTTGGGAAATAATGGTATTGAATAGGTCCATAAAATAGCACTCCTCCTGATGGTCCTACTGGTGGAGGTTCCATCGGGTGAGTATGGGATACTAAACCCCTCAAACTTGGGCATTCAATTGTTCTGTGACATTTGGTATAACAAAAAGTACAACAGACCTGTGACTTGCTCTAGGAAGGGTCAACTCTTGGATCTTGTCAATTAACGTAGAGATATATCCTTGAAGTTGTGTAATATTATGATATTCAAGTGGTCTCATGACTCACAAGCTCCCAGGATAGCCTGTCATAGCCTCAATATTCATGTCTTATTCCAACACTTCCCCCAAAGTGGCTATTCATTTTTTAGTCAATGGGTTTTAGGTTAACGGTAATAGACCCTGAATAAACCATTCTCTCCAGTGATCCTCATGGATAGGGTTTGCTAATTTCCCTATCACATCTTTAAATATTTGGTTATATTCCCATGCAGACTCACCATCTCTTTGTTTTATCTTGTGAAACTCGGAGAGAGCATGTTTCTCTAACTGAGGTAAGTGAAATTTTGTTATAAACTTATGATTTACCTAGATTAAAGAGAAAGGTTTCCCTTGAGTATTCCCTAGATCAATAGATTCATGTCACATTTTAGATCTCGACCTATCTAATTAGTCTGGAACTCAACCAATTTTTTTGCGTCTAGAGTTTGAAGAGACCTCCAGATGGCTTCACAAAGAAACCAGTGTTGCTTAACGTCCTCATCCCCTTTATCCCAAAATTTGGATACCAAGTAAGAGACCTTATGTGTTGATGCACCAATGATGGAATTGGAGATCCTATTAATATGAAACATGAGGGTCCTGGTTGTGATATAAATGAAGTACTCACCACATTGTTGTTGCTACTACTACTTGAACTTGTTGGAATAGAAAGGTTATAAATGATAGAAACTATAGAAAGATTGATTGTAGAGACTACCAAATTTCCAAATTACACCCAGGGAATAAGTGACTTGGGCTTGGGGACTTTACCTACAAAGAGAAGTTATTTTCTCTGGGCGGGCATGTTTTCTTGAAATGTATCATTTACCTTGTTATACAATATAGCATTTTTTGGCATTGTGGGTTTGGTCTCTCCCAAAACTCCCTCTAAGGTCTCAGTTGAGTATTCTCCTTTCGTGGTGGTGTCTATATTTACTTATTCATCTGTCTCTCCTAATTTTTTCTTCTCTTTTCTACCTATAACATACCCAGCCCCCTAAGTACCCTTTTAAGGGATGGGGTATTAAATTTTTTCTTTTCCTCAACCTCCTAGAATCCCTTTAAAAAGAACACCATCGTCTTCTTCTTGCCGAGAGCTTTCCAACAACTGTAATTTTTATTTTTATTTTGAATTCTGGATCAAAAGTTATGGCCTTTTAAATTTTTAGGGTTTTCATTGAACTGAGGCCTTCATACTTCCATATGGATCCACATGACTTGATGTGGCACTGACGTGTGACCACACGTCATCCTCTCATGTAGACGTGGATGTTATCGTGGAAGCTCGCATGGCACCTTCCATGCAACTCATCGGGCATCGACCCTCAACCTTTTCTATGCCAAACTTTGAGCTCCACATCCTCCTGAGATTCACTCTTACCTACAATTGATACATATCCCTGGTGTTATCACTCCAAGAGGCACTCTAGGTTGCAAATCAAGTGAGCTTGGTAAATTAATCAAATGTATAAATAGGGGTATAAATTGGATCAAATTGAATGACTTGATATGATCTCACTCACTCCAGAGACATATGAGTACACTTAGATAGATAAGGCTGTCAACTATACTTGTTCAAAAGGTTTATATAAAGATTTAAATGATGAAGAATACTTATTATACCAACATAAACATACATACAAAAGAATACATGAATGTCCAACTATAACAGGTAAGATTACTTGTAATTCTAGTTTATCAATGAAAATATAAGATGATCATTATCAATCATTAGATAAACATGGAAAACATGAATATAATATTCACCCATAGGTACATAAAAGAAAGAAGATGAAGGTCTGAACATATACAACAAAAGAGGCTTATATTCCAATATGTACTCAAAAAGGTCTTTCATACAAAAGCCAAGTCAAGTCTCCAAAGTCAAACCCTTTAAAATTATGCTTCAATGGGCTTAAATAGCCTTTTACAAATTAGTTTCATGATCCCCAAAAGATTGATCTGAATTCTACTTGTCAAACCTAATCTAATCTAATCACAAGAAGGTAGGATGAGATCCTATTTTTAAGGGATAAGTATCCTAATTCCAAGTATTTAGCTCCACCTGAGCTTCCTCATGCTTGTCACCACCATTATCTAACACATGGAGAAATGAATCATTCATTGAATGATAAAAATCAGGTCAAAGTTGACCAAATCTCTTCCATGAAAAAATATGGAGAGTTGGTAGCACAATACACAGGAAAAAGCTAGTTTGTGCTACCTACTGGCTGTAGAAGATATTTTTGCAATAAATTTATGAAAATATGACTTAGGAAGTGTATCAGAGGCTGAAAATGGTATCTGTAATTGTTGTTTGGAAGATGATTACCCTGCACCCTAAAGAGAACCATTTTCCATACTGTCATTATAAGCATATCCCTCTTTGTGATATGCATTATTTATGTATTTAGCACTTGCTTGGGGTTTTTGATCTTCATCAAAAACTGATAAAAAAATTTCTCTATTCTTCTACCATATGCATCTTCCTCTGGAATCAAATCATACATCACTAAAGAACCAAAATAGAGTATGTATTCATTGTAGGTTGTTGCATACCAAAACTCTAATGGGATAACTAAATCATATTGTTTGTACTTGTGAGGCCTATGAACCTGTCATATAGATGAAATTACCTATGAATAACTTAGAATTATGATCTCCAAAACTTCATATGACTTTCCTCTTTCTTCATTAGATTCATCATAGGAAAAACACAAAAATAATGTTCATTTTGTTCAAGGAAAAAAAGGTAGACAGTAAACCTTATCAATATCCAAAATTTGAGCACGAAACCTTGAGTAGACTTCAATCACTTATCTTCATTAGGAAGGATGGATGAAGAAGTTTCTTTTAGGAAAATTTCCAGGTTCTTCTTAATAAGCATGTTCTTAGCCAAATATACATCCTCAAAATGATTTATGTTGTATGATCTCAAGCTGAGATTATGCTTGTACATTTTTGTCAACTGCTTTCTTTGAATCATATTTTTCCTGATGTTCCTCTTGAGATGATTACATTCCTCTGCTAGTTAATCTATTTGACTTGAAAGTTGTCTGTTGAGTGTAGTATTCTCTTGATGTAGTTTCTGGTTCTTCCCCGGAACTTCTTTGATTTGTCTGTCTGCATCCTTGATTAATTGAGACCAATTTGTTTTAGGTCCTTGATCTGTCTCTAGAGATGGTTCTGGTGGAGATTCACTTAATTGGACTATGGCCTCAAATGCTTCCTTTTCAAGAGGAGAAACTTTTAGTTTTGATAACCTATTTCTAGGTCTGATAACTTGATTACTTTGATGAGATTCCTCTGCTAGTACAAGTTTTCTCCTGGATGAATTTTTGAGGGTTGGTTTACCCGCTTTAACTTGGAAAGTCTTGGTATTAGCTTCAATTTCCATTTGAGGAAGTTCCATAGGAGGCTCTAGTTGTTCTTCAATAACTATCTCGTTAGCCTTTCCTTTTCTCTTATCTCTTTAATACACTTGGATAGGTTAAGGTTCTTTAGGAATGGGGTCTTGAGAGGATTATGGTACTTCAGAAGAGGGAGTAGAGGAAGAAGAGGACTGTGGTACTTCAGATGAGGGAGAAGAGGAAGATATTACAGTATTATTCCTATGATTCTTGAATTTTGAAGGAGAACTAGGAAAGTCAATTTTGTAATTATATACAAACAGGAAAGTGGACCAATCCTTCCCTTCCTTCTTCAATTGTTTAATGACTATGAGTTTGATTAAGGCATGGTGAAAAATGGATTTTTTAAGTTTATCAGGATTTCTTTGTGCAAATGAAATCATCCTTTGAAAACTCATAAAAAGGAAATAAGATAGGTCAATTTCCTTCTTACCAGTGAAGTGGAGCAACAACTTGAAATGATATTGCAAGATCCATCTATACCTTCCTCCACAAGTGAAAAATCTTTGAATGATGAAGAACAACTTGTCATATTCCTCTAGAAGTCAATTCCTTGGCACTCCCTTCACCAAATTGTCTCCCCTATGCTCATGTTTGAGCATATCTTGACACCAGTCCTCCTTCTCTAATTTCCTTGCCTTAAACCAAAGTTCTCCCAACCTTGGAATATCAGTTACTTCTGCAATTAAGTCTACTTCCAGCTGAATCTCCAAGGGTCCAACCTGAGTTTTACCTTCCTTTAAATTCTGCAGAAAATCTCTTGACACCTCCAGAGGATGCCCTTCTATATTTTGACAAAACCTCCAGCATCACATGTGCTTGAAGGAGTCCACATGGTTAGGGTTGTGTTCGATCAAAGTGGTATTAGTGGGTTCAAATATAACCACAACTTCTAACCTCTTCTTGGGGATGGGGTCTTTCCTTGCAGCCATTGGATATATGAATACCTGTTGTAAACATTTCTGCACATAGAAAATTAGAAGAAAACTCTAAGGACAAAAGATTCCTTTGTTTCTTTGCAAACCTTATTATTTTTCCTTTGATGGAAAGATTCATCTTTAGAAGAGGATCTAAGGACTTTGATGATGATTTAAGAACCTTAAAAAACCTTCTTGATATACCTTTTTCACTTTAAAATTCTTCAAATTTCAAAATAGAGCTTTTCTCATGAGTTGGTAGCGCATGATGTAGAAAAAATATGAGTTGTGTTGACAACGTTTGCTGAGTTGGTAGCACTTTATGTAAAAAAGTGACCAAGTGCACTACGACCTCATCATCATGGAGAATAATGATAGAAAAAAGGTCAAATAATGAATTGAAAGTAATGATGGATCATTAAGGACCAAAACTAACTCTTTATAATCCCTAACTCACTTTTAGGATGTAAATGACTTGACTTTAGCAATGAAACTTAGGAAAATGACCTTGATGAGCACTTAGTCATCTACCAACATCATTTGACATGACCAAGACTTGATGAATAGACTCAATGAAGGACATACCATGTTGAATGACTAAGGAAAACAAAGACTCAAAAAACTACCTAAGGGTTAAATAAAAAGATGTTTTATTGGGAGATAACATCTGGCTCTAATTGGGGATGAAAAAATCACTGTGAGGTTCCAAGAACTTGTAAGACCAATTTCCTTTCCTATCACCTACAAAACTTATAAAACAAAAATTTTAACTCGTTGTTCCATTGGGCATGGAATTATTTCTAAAACCAAACTAAAAAACAAGCAATGATATTTACAATGGAGAAGGCTTGAAAATCCTTAATAGAAATAGGTCTTGAGAAAATGCCCATTCACTGGGCCACCAAATACTTCATTACCTTCCAGATTCTGTAAGAGGAAAGTATTTTTATGCAGCACTTGAGAGATGATGAAAGGACCACTCTATAAAGTGTCAAATTTCCCATGCTTCCCCTTATCCTGCCTTTAAGAATACCACTTCAAAACAAGATCCCCTATTTGGAAAATATCTTCTTTAGCATTCTTTTCAAATATCTCTTTCATATTCATTGAATGTAACTCTATATTCTCAAGTAATTGCACCCTTACCTGCTGAACTTTAACAATATGAAGAATCCTTCTAACCAAATCATTTGGTTCCCCTTCTAATTCTTGGAAAAACATTGCAACAGGTAATGCAAGTTGGATAGGGAAAATGGCTTCAGTTCCATACACTATCTTGAATGGAGAAGTACCAATGGAATTCTTATTTGTCACTCTATCAACCCAGAGTACAAGTTTTAACTTAGAATCCCAACTCCTTTGGTTTTCTTCAAGTAGCTTTCTAATAATCCTCACTAGGATTTTGTTTGATAATTTAGCAAGGCCATTGCCTTGAGGATAGTAGGAAGTTGAATGAACAAGATGAATACCCATGTCACCACATAACTTCACCAAAGAATCATCTTTAAAAGCAGCTGCATTATCAGTAACAAGTCTCTTTGGGCAGCCAAACCTAGCAAAAATATGATCATTCAGAAATTTTATGATTACAAAATGAGTGGCATTTCTGGTAGGAATAGTCTCAATCCATTTTGTAAAGTAATCAGTTTCTACCAGAATCCACCTATGTTGGCCACTTGAATATGGATGTATCTCTCCAATGAAGTCCAACCCCCATTGTTGGAAGGGTCCAGTGACTACAATAGGCTTCAGTGGGAGAGATTTTAGTTGTTGTTTTCCAGTGAGCCTTTGGCACTTGTCACATGTCTTTACATAAGAGAAAACATTAGAAAATAAACATGACCAATAGTAACCATCCCTCAAAATATTGCGGGTTTTCGTTTTCTAGTAGTGATGGCCACCACAATTGCTGCTATGAAATTGATGCATAACCTGAAATGATTCTTCTTTATCAAGGCACCTTAACAACATCCCAGAGGGGTATTTTGAATAGAGAATATTTTCATTGATACAAAACTTGATTGCCTTGAGTTTTAGTGCTCTTACTTGTGTTTGATTCATCTCTGGAGGGTATGCAAGGTTCTGCAAAAAATATACTATATTATTGTACCATTCACAAGAAGACAAATGGGCTAAAACTAGTTGATCATGACTATACCTTTCAACTAAGATTTCAGATTGTGCATCCTCTTCATTTATTCCAATGAAATTAATACTCAAAAACTCACAATTCTCTTCAACAAGAATTTTTTCCAAACCTTGACCCTTTATCAATTTGGTTGGCTTAATATCAATGTCAAACTCAATGAGTTTCGCAATCCACTTGGCTCTTTTCCCATCTATATATGGTTGTATAAGTACATATCTGACTGAACTAGATGGTACATAAGCTATAAATTTTGCATGCAAGATATAGATTCTAAAAGACTTAAGTGACTTGATCAAAGAATAACCTTTTTTTCAATGGAATCATAGTTTACCTCAACATATCTTAATGTCTTGCTAAAGCATGATACTGGTTGTTCCTACCCTTGATCATTTCTTTGAAGTAACACTGCTACAATTGTGTCATTAGATGCAAATAAAAAGATGTATAAATCTTTACAATAGTCTGGGTTGATAAAAGTGGGAGATGACATAAGATCTTTCTTAACAGCTTCAAAAGAATCCCTTGCTTCATCATTCCATTTAACTTCTGAATCCTTCCTTAGCATACCAGTCATGTGTTTAATCAATTCTACAAAATTAGGAATAAATCTCCTAATGAAGTTAATATTTCTAAGAAATGATTAAATGTCTTTCTTATATCTAGGAATAGATATCTTTTGAATATCTTCTACTCTTGTAGGGTCAATATTTACTCCTTCAGTAGTCACTATGTGCCCCAAAATATTACCTTCTTTCAATGAAAAATGAGACTTTTTTGGATTGAGTGAAAGCCCGTATCTTCTACACTTCAAGAACGTCTTCCTCAAATGATGAAAATGATCTTTATGGCTGTGAGAAAGCATGGTTAAATCATCCAAATATATCAAAATGAATTTATCTTTCTCACCTACAAAGGCAATGCCCATGGCCCTCTGAAAGGTGGCCCCAACATTCATAAGCAAGAAGGACATCTTGGAATACATGAAAGTACCCCAAGGAGTTGTGAAGGCTGTATTTTATCTATCATCTGGATGTACTGAGATTTGGTTGTAGCCTGAAAAACCATAAATAAAAGACATGACACTAGCTCCAGACACTCTTTGCAAGATATGCTCCATCTTCAACAAAGGGTAGTTATATTTATTAGAGCACTTGTTCAAGTTCCTCAAGTCAACACATAGCCTAATTTCCCCATTCTTCTTCCTAATAGGAACTAAATTAGCAACCCACTCAGAATATCTTAGTGGAATGATAATTTGGGAATTCAATAACTTTTTTATTTCCTTTTCCATTATGGGTAGAAGAAGAGGGATAATAGATCTTAGTTTTTTCTTAAATAGGGTGGATTCTTTATTCAAAGGGATTTTATGCTCAATCACTTGAGTTTCATAGGTTTTTAAGTCACTATACTCCCATGCAAAAATATCTGAAAACTCCTTCATTGGGCTGCCATAATCAGACCTTTGTTCTGCAGTCAAATGTGTGGACAGATTTATGGTTTTTGGGCACTGTTCATCTCCTAAATTGTACTTAAAGACAACAGGGTCTTCTTCTTTTTTATTAGGCTTCAAAGGCACATCGTTTTTGTCAAAGAGTTTCTCAAGTGGTACTAATCCTCTTGGGATTTGATTATTAGGGAGCTAAATAATATCATGGCATCCAATTTTATTTTTCAACCTAGGGATTTTGACCTTTTCATCATTTTCATTTTCATGATCTATATGGAGAGTAGAAAATTCATCTATAAATTCTAGAAATCTAACCAATTCCTCATCATCTTCAAACACTTTCCAAAACTTTACATTGTTTGGCAAGGAAGGTCTATATTTCACTTGAATTTCATAGTTAAGTTTTGTTGGCAATGGTGGATTGAAGGTACTAGATGAAACAACTAATGAATCAGCAAGTTGATTCATTGCTCTAGGAATATATGAAATATTGAATGCTAGAAAAGAATCAATGAGATTCCATACCTCATCTCTATATTCCTTAATCCTGACATGTTTGTCTTGAAAAGTGTTCTTAATTTTTTGAATAATCAGATCAACATCTCCGTATACCTTTAACCCCTGAATATTCATGTCCTTAGCAACATTTATGCCCAAGACTAAGGATTCGTATTCTGTTATGTTATTTGTCACCTTAAAATCTAACTTGAAATACAAATGAATTGTTTCTTTGGAAGGTGAAACAAAAACAACACCTGCTCCTGCAGATTCTCTTGAACAAGCACCATCAAAGAACATACTCCATATAGGAGTGCTTTCAACTTCTGAAGATTGAAAAATAAACTTTCTAAGCTACAAACATGATGACTGAGAATCATCAATCTGAAGTATAAAATATTCCAAACCTGTATCAACTGAAAAGATGGGATGATTTGTAGGCTCCTTCTCATCACTGGTAATATAGGCTAATTGTGCTTCCCTATACAATCTCATTTGTTCCCCTCCAAAGACTGGGACAATTGCATAAGAAAGGTCATTTTGAAAGGTGGCTCCTAGCATTTTTATCCATGATCTAGATAAAATCACACCAAATTTTGGTGGCACATCAGCTACCACAATGTCCATTACCATGCTCCTCATAGGTAACTAAGATAAGGAAATTGCTAGATCTTTAATCAAGCCAAGGAACTTAACCTTCCTAGAGTCGAATGAGAATAAATCATGATAATATTTGGTAATTTCTAAACCCAACTCATCCATGAATTATTTTGGCATGAGGTTATGAGAAGATTATGTGTCTAAAAGGAAATTATGAAAAAATTTAACATGGATATTCAAGGAGACATAAAAAGGTGGAGAAGTTTCCTCATGGTCTTCAACCATTGGGATAAGGAAAATAGTAGGCTTATCATCTTGGAGGTTTACAACATCAGCAACAACTGGCATGGATTTAAGATGAAGGGCTTTGAGGATGGTTTGTTTGAAGGTATCATTCTTCATTAATTCCATGAGCAGTATGGGAATCTTAACCTTCTGAATTTCTGATTCAAAGTTGAATGAAAAAGGAACTTTATCAGGGTTTCTTACCTCATGCAGAGGAGATTTAAGAAGTAATTGATCCTTTGTTTGAGAACAATCTTTTCTTGGTTGTTGTTTTGCAGGGGAAAAAACGTTTTTTGGAGGATCTTGTTCATCTTGCTTACTATTATTTTGTTTAAATCTCAAATTGTACCTATTCTGATCATCAGGTTGAAAAACAAATCCATCATTTGAGTCCTGATTAGTTTGTTGACTAATCAAAGCTTCCTCATAAGTAGTTTGTGTGAAGAAAGATGCATCACCTTTATCCCCCAAAAATTAAATCTCATCGTCCTCGTCTCGATGAGTTTCTTCCATTACTCTGTTCTAAAAAGGGGCTTTAATTTTTTTATCCTCATTAGCATTTCTATTCCTTTGTAGAATCTAATCTTGTTCATTATTTCTTCTATAAGGATTTGGATTTTTAGGAATAAAAGAATTAGGATCTCTACCTTTTTCAGGCTGCTTGTTTTCAATATTCATTTTGGATAATTAAAAATTCAAAGATTCTATCATCTTAGCCATCTTTTCAATATTTGGATCTGCAATTGATGATGAGGCTTCTCCTTTTTGTTTCCTTCTATCGACTCTACCTTTCAACTTTTCTGCAACAAGGATGTTAGATTCCACTTCAAGTGTTGCATCCTGCATATCAGCCAATGTAATAGACCTCCTTTCTCTTAAAAACAAACAAAATTTATAATCAAAGGCATTAGCATATGTGATTTTTGCAGATGTAGCAGTAGGCTTGATTTCAGCTGGGATCTTGCTATACATCTAGTTAATTGTTTTGGTAAAGTCTGACACTGATTCACCACTTTCCCTTCTCAAGTTCCCAAACATTGTAATGTAGTAAATAAAATCCTTCTTATCCCCCCATTATTTAAGGAAAGTGTCATCTAAAACTTCAATACCTTTTATAGTTCCAGGTGTTAATTCTCTAAACCATTTCCTAGCTTCTCCATCTAAACTTTGAACAAACACTCTCATCCATACATCCTCCTCGGTGATATTCAAGTTATCAACATAAATATAAAATAATTCAAGATGATCTTCAGTTGTAACCTCTTTTGTCCCTGAAAATTTAGGCATGCACTTTTTATAGTCTCTAGTAGGCATTGCATTCATAGGATTAGGCAGTACTAGTGGTGGATATCTAGCAGCTACATTTCTATCCATCTTAGTAAGATTTTGAGGTGTTGTTGCCATGGTACTAGTAGATGTAGATGTACTAGAATTTTGGATGACTAGGGACTGAGATAAGGTTCATACAGAGGATGATAATGGGGATGATACAGAGGATGATGTTGATTCAATGAGAGGAAAATATATTTCTGGACTTGCAATGGAAGAAGGAAAATAAGAATCTCTATAGAATTCAGACAATAACTTGGCAAGGTTTTCTTCTCCTTTTATCGACAATTCATGTAAGACAAGCTGAACAAGAGGGATATTGGTGTGAATGTAAGATGAATTTTGTTTGGTTTCAGATTGAGAAGATTCTATACATGATGAGAAGATGTCTTCTTCAACAAATGATGAACTACCTTCTTGGGTAAGAACAGAAGCTCTTTTAACTTCTGAATCTACTTTTTCACTATCAGTCTTTGAAATTATAGTTTCAACAAGTGTTGGTTTTATTAATGGATTTTATGGAAAAGACACAGAAGGATTTCTAGAGATACCTGAACTTGAAGATACCTTTTGTAATTCCTTTCCTTCTCTAATGATCCTTTCGGGATCAGATACTGGATCAATTAGTGGTTGCTAAGGATTTTCTCTAGTATGTGCCTTCTTAGGAGCAACAATGTACGCATGGAGTTTCCAGATAGAAGATTACAAAAAAAAAAATGCCCTGCCTTTGTCTATCATTGATCCGGATTATTTTCGGCATGAAATGAGAGCGGAGATATAATAAGGAAATGCACAGAGATATCGCGTATATCCAGTAATATAACAGAAATATATCAGAGATGCAACCATAAACACAGAGATACAGTAATACACGATTTCTATTAATGAAATAAATGTACAGAGACTGTAAAAATACAGAGTGAAATACTCGCTAGAATGGTGGCAGCTTATCTCTGAGAAGAGATGTGACGGCTACTCGCATTCGCAAGATGATGGTTACAATGAGGCTCGGAAGTCCCTTTTAAAATAGACGGGAATTCCAAAAGTCCTAGACATCCAAAAACCTAACCCTAGGAGATGAAGAGCCAAAAGTCATGTGGGCCCCGTTTGGGTAAGTTGGTGCATCAACTTCCCGGGGTCGTAACTTTTGCATACGATCTCTGTTTTAGGCGTGTGATAGCTCGTTGGAAAGGTATCATCGAGGAGATTCATTTTGGGGCCTCAATCATG
>ML785783.1:268324-279385 GCA_009831015.1 Picea engelmannii | reverse complement strand
TCTCGAAAAACCTTCATTTAGGCCCTCAAAATGGCCCCGGAAGTTAAAACCTGCTAAAAATAGTAAATTGCCAAAATGGCCAAAAAACTGTTTTGAGCCATTTGGAAAAGATGGGTGGCCCCCGATATCCACCTGGATCAATCATCAAAAGATAGGACTATGTCATCTCCCTGGGAATCTTTCTTCACACTCCTTTCCCTAACAATGGTGTCAATTTTTTATCACTTCAAGAGTCACTCTAGGTTTCAAATCAAGTGATCTTGGTGAATTAATCAAATGTGTAAATAAGAGTATAAATTGGATCAAATTGAATGGCTTGATATGATCTCACTCACTCCAGACACACATGAATACACTCAAACAAATAAGACTTTCAACTATACTTGTTCAGAACATTTATATAAAGATGTAAATGATGAAGAATACTTATTATACGGGAAAAAACATACATACAAAAGCATACATGAATGGCCAGCTATAACAGGTAAGAGTACTTGTAATTCTAGTTTATCAATGAAAAGATAAGATGAAAGTTGTCAATCATTAGATAAACATGGAAAACATGAATATAATATTCACCCACATGTACAGAAAAGAAAGAATATGAAGGTATGAGCATCTACAACAAAAGAGGCTTATATTCCAATATATACTCAAAAAGGTCTTTCATACAAAATCCAAGTCAAGTCTCCAAAGTCGAACCCTTTACAATGATTCCTCAATGGGCTTAAATATCCTTTTACAAATTAGTTTCATGATCCCCAAAAGATGGATATGAATGCTACTTGTCAAACATAATCTAATCTAATCACAAGAAGGTAGGATGAGATCTTTTTTTTAAGGGATAGGTATCCCATTCTAATTCCAAGTCTTTAGCTCCACCTGAGCTTCCTCGTGGCTATAGAAGTCCTTCACCACCATTATATAACACCTGGAGAAATGAGTTATTCGTTGAATGATGAAAATCAGGTCAAATTTGACCAAATCTCTTCCATGCAAAAATATGGAGAGTTGGTAGCACAATACATAGGAAAAATCTAGTTTGCACTACCAACTGGTTGTAGAAGATAGTTTTGAGATAAATGTATGAAAATATGACTTAGGAAGTGTATCAGAGGATGAAAATGGTCTCTGGAATTTTTTCTTCAAAGACGAATACCCTACACCGTGAAGAGAACCATTTTCCATACTGTCACTGTAAATATATCCCTCTTTTTGATATGCATTCTTTATGTATTTAGCACTTGCTAGGGTTTTTTATCTTCATCACAAACTGATAAAAAGGTACCTCTATGTTGCTACCATATGCATCTTCCTCTGGAATCAAATCATACATCACTAAAGAACCAAAATAGAGTATATCTTCATTGTAGGTTGTTGCATACCAAAACTCTAATGGGATAACTATATCATAATTTTTGTACTTGTGAGGGATATGAACCTGTCATATAGATGAATTTACCTGTGAATAACTTAGAATTATGATCTCCAAAACATCATCCAAATTGCCTCTTTCTTGATTAGGTTCATCATAGGAAAAACAAAAAATTACTATTCATTCTGTTCAAGGAAAAAAAGGTAGACAATAAACCTTATCAATATCCAAAATTTGAGCACAAAACATTGAGTATACGTCAATCACTTATCTTTATTGGGAAGGTTGGATGAAGAAGTTTATTTTAGGAAAATTGTCAGGTTCTTCTTACTAAGCATGTTCTTAGCCAAATATACATCCTCGGAAAGCTTTTTGTTGCATGATCTCAAGATGAGATTCTTCTTGTACATGTTTGTCAATTTATTTCTTTGGATCATCTTTTTCCTAATGTTCCTCTTGAGCTAATTACATTCCACTGCTAGTTCATTTATTTGACTTGAAAGTTGTTTGTTGAGTGTAACATTATCTTGATATAGTTTCATTTTATTCTCATGAACTTATTTGAGTTGTCTGTCTACATCCTTGAGTAGTCAAGCCCAATTAGTTTTAGGTCCCTGATCTGTCTCTGGATCTAGTTCTAGTGGAGATTCACTTAATTTGAATATGGCCTCAAGTGCTTCCTTTTCAAGAGGAGAAACTTTGATCTTTGATAACCTAGTTCTAGGTCTTATAACCTCAGTGCTTTGATGAGATTCCTCTGCTAGTACAAGTTTTCTCCTAGATGACTTTTTGAGGGATGGTGTACCAGTTTTAACTTGGATAGTCTAAGGATTATCTTCAATTTCCATTTTAGGAAGCTCCATATGAGGCTCTAGTTGTTATTCAATAAATAGCTCTTTAGCCTTTCCTTTTCTCTTATCTCTTTTATACACTTGGACAGGTGAAGGTTCTTTAGGAATGGGGTCTTGAGAGGACTATGGTAATTCAAATGATGGATCAAAGGGAGAAGAGGACTGCGGTTCTTTATATGAGGGAGCAGAGGAAGATATTAAAGTCTTCTTTCTAGGAGTCTTAAATTTTGAAGGAGAACTAGGCAGGTCAATTTGGTAATTAGATACAAATAGGAAAGTGGACCAATCCTTCCCTTCCTTCTTCAACTATTCAACAACTATGAGTTTTATTAAGGCATGGTGAAAAATGGATTTTTGAAGTTTATCGGGATTTCATTGTGAAAATGAAATCATCCTTTTCAAACTCATAAAAAGGAAATAAGATAGGTCAATTTCCTTCTTACCAGTGAAGTGGAGAAACAACTTGAAATGATACTGGAAGATCCAACTATACCTCCCTTCACAAGTGAAAAATATTTGAATGATGAAAAACAACTTGTCATATTCCTCTAGAAGCCAATTCCTTGGCACTCCCTTCACCAAATCATCTCCCCTATGCTCAGGTTTGAGCATATCTTGACACCAGTCCTCCTTCTCTAATTTCCTTTCCTTAAACCAAAGTTCTCCTAACCTTGGAATCTCAATTAATTCTGCAATTAAGTCTACTATCATCTTAATCTCCAAGGGCCCAACCTGAGTTTTACCTTCCTTGAAATTATGCACAAAATCTCTTGGCAGCTCCAGATAATCCCCTTCTAGCTTTTGACAAAACCTATATCATCCCATGTTCTTGAAGGAGTCCACATGGTTAGGGTTTTGTTCAATCAACTTGGTATCAATGGGTTGAAATCTAACCACATAGCCTGACCTCTTCCTGGGTATGTGGTCTTTCCTTGGAGCCATTGGATATATGAATACTTGTTGTAAACACCTCTTCACAAAGAAAATTAGAAGAAAACTCTAAGGACAAAATATTCCTTTGTTTCTTTACAAACCTTAGTAGTTTTCCTTTGATGGAGAGTTTCATATTTAGAAGAGAATCTCAAGACTTTGATGATGATTTAAGAACCTTAAAACCCTTCTTTATATACCTTTTTCACTTCAAAAGTATTCAAATTTTGAAACAAATCTTTTCTCATGAGTTGGTAGCGCGCCATCATGCCATGTAGAAAAATGATGAGTTGCACTGACAACGTTTGTTGAGTTGGTAGCGCTTTACGTACAAAAGTGACCAAGTGCACTACGAACTTGTCATCATGGAGAATAATGATAAAAAAAGGTCAAATCATGAATTGAAAGTAATGATGGATCTTTAAGGACCAAAACTGACTCTTTATAATCCCTGACTCACTTTTAGGATGTAAATGACTTGAATTTAACAATGAAACTTAGGACAATGACCTTGATGACCACTTAGTCATCTGCCAACATCATTTGACATGACCAAGACTTGATGACTGGACTCAATGAAGGAAATAATATGTTTAATGACTAAGGAAAACAAATACTCAAAAATCTACCTAACTGGTGACGTGGACCTGTAGCCCTCATGCTGAGATCCACTCAAAGAATTGTTTCAAATCTTCCCTAAGCCTAAGAGGCTCTTTTGGATCCCTATCAGAACCTCAAAATTCGATCCATAGGTCCTTCAAATTCCCCACAACCTCCATCACAACCATGACCTTTTCTCGAAAAAGAGATTTTGGATTTCGGGACTCTGCGATTCCTGCTGTCGAGAGTCTCTGCCCCCTCGATCCTCTGAAACCCGATATGCTGAAATGTAGAATGTCGAAATAGGCTTTAACGACAATTATCCCTGGCCCACATCTCGTCCATGTGACTGCTTCCTTCGTGACCGCAACCTAACTCCGAAGGTATGTCGCATTTCATGACTTTGTGACTTTCGATGTCAAGTGCCTAGCTCCTGCTCCTCAGAATAGCTAAAAAACCGATCCTCAAAATCTCGAAATCCTTGGATGATTTCTCCTCCAAAGGATGCGTCACGTTTCGTGAATTCGGGACTTCTGATGTGAATTGTTCCGACTTTATGTCTGCAGGATCCCCGAAATGTCAATACTCGATATCCCGATACCAAGTGTGACCACAACTCCACTCCTCTCTATGTTACATTTCATGACTTTGGGGTTTTCATCCCCAAGAGAATGAATTCCTTGTCTCTAGGACTTCTGAAATCCTGATCCCCGGTATGTTGAAACTCGATATAACCCTTTCAAGGATTTTCCCAATGCCTCAATCGCCACCATGTGTCCTCCTGTTGGACGGTCCCGATACTCTCGGTGTTTCAAGAATTGTGACCCCAACGACACTGATCCTTGGTCCTTCAAAATATCGGTAGTTCCCCGATCACTACCACGTGTCCTCCACAGATGGATGGCCCTGATCGCTTCGGAACTTCACTAGTTGTGAAGTCGAAAGACTCCTCTGTTCCGCTCTTTGATGCCTGAATCCATGAAATACAAGGATCTTGTGACATGTGTCCTCCGTAGATAGATGACTCTGATGTCTTCAGGATTTTGTGAGCCAAGACTTCATCTCTCCCGAACTCCTACCTCTCTATCTCCCGATATCCGAAACCCTGATGGGTCCTTGGATTACCGCCACGCGTCCTCTAAGTGATGGATGGTTCAAATTCCTTCGGGACTTCGCGGATCGGGGGATCACAATGCAGCGATTCCATGACCACTTGATGCGCTAATCCCCGAACTCTGAAATCATGATGCCTCTGCCATTTCAGGACTTTGACGAGCCTCCGCTCAGCTCATATGAGAGATTAACTCACGCGCACCTTCTCCCAGATCTGATGGATATCAACTATATGGGCTAGATCTGATGGCCCAGATCTATTCTTTTTCCTTGTGCGCTCTTCTCCTGCTTACTTGGATGTAGATTCAAAGGTCCTGATCTCATTCTCTCCAGCTGATCTAATGGTAGTTGTGCTCCCTCCTAAGATTGCACTTCTTCCTAAACTTGGAAGACTTCAAATGCTTCAAAGGTCTCAGCCTTTGCTCCTACTATGAAGCCTATATCCTCAGCTCTCACCTATATTCTAAGGCATTGTCCCTCCTGAGCTTTGTCAATTCTAAAACCTCAAAGGTTTCTCGACCTTTGCACTCCTTTCTTCTATTGCTCCGTGCCCAAAGGCACTGTTCCTCCCGACCTTTTCCTCCTTGGACGTTTCTTTGTTCCAAAACTCAAAGGAGTTCTCCCTGTGCACTCTAGCACCTACTCAATGCCCTCCTGGCAGAGCTTCTTCAGAATCCCTCCATAATTCTATCAATCCTGTGCCCTCCTGCACCAACTCAATGCCCACCTAGCAGAGTTTCTAGAATCCTCAGTGATTCTGTCTTCTCAATGAACTTGAAATAGAGTTCTTCTCCTAATGAATCCTGTGCATTCACTCAATGCCCTCTTGGTAGAGCCTTACAAAATTATCAGAAATTATGTCTTCTCTGTGCCTTCTATGCACCTGCTCAATCACCTCCTGACAGAGCTTCTGCAAAATCCCTCAATGATTCTGGTCTGTCCTATGATCTCTTCTGCACAGTCTTACCTTCAAGGTATTCAACAACCTTGAGGATTCTCCTTGAGTCAATGACTTCAGCTGGTGCACCCTCCTGGAACGGCCTTGCCCAAATTCCGCAGAATTCAGGAGTGCATCTATGCACTGGCTTTCATAACCCACAGTGTTTTGTCACAACCTCTTGGCATGAATCCTCAAAGAACCCCAAACCTAAAATCAAAGAACCCATATATAGAAGAACCTATCTGTCCCTACAAATGCACATCCCCAGCATTTAAATAACACACAAAGACATTCATAAACACATAAAGACACACAAAAACTCATCCAAGAAATCTGTTATTTATATTAATATGAAATGCCTCCGTTAAAAGGTGTTCTTGAGATCAGACTTTGACAGAGTCTCGACTCCTTCTCTCCTCCACTCTAACTCTCTCATATCTCTCCTATCCCTTGACTCTACCTCTCAAAAACAAGATCAAAATATCTTTTACATGAGGGGGCTCTTCGAGCTCTTCCCTCAATCTCACCTACTCTATTCAATTACATTGAATTACATTGAATGGGTTGTCTAGTCCAAATCGGATCTATATCCTAGCCTTACAACCATTAAAGGCCTTCTTTAACTACAGCCTGCTCAAAGGCATGGATTTGGCTCTACTAGACTTACAAACATTTAATACAAATTTCAAATTCAAAATTTGAAACAAGAGGGTTGTGCCTCTCCTTCTTCATTGAATGTGCATTGTGCTGGCTGGCTAGTTGGCTGGCGCATGGCTGGCTTGGAGTGATGCTCCTACATCATACTCCTCTATTGTGAAAAAATCATGAGCTCCTACTCATGAGCTTCCCAACATCATTGTTGAAATCCACCTGGATCCCAAACAACTCTTTGGAGTTGTTCACTTGCTCCACTTCTCTGTTGTTGTTGTTCTGCTGCTATGGTAGAACCTCTTCTGCTCAACCTTTCTCTATTGGTAGTCTCTTGTGCTGACTTCAACATCAGCCTCCTGACCTACTCAATCACCTCGTCCAACTGCTGTCCTAGCTGGCTCTATCTTTGCAGTCTACTCGGCTGCATTTATTCTCTACAAATGGGTAGATCATCATGATCTCCCATGCCATCTTCTCCATCCCTTGTGGCCTTAACTTGCCACTCTATGGCAGATTCCAATTCTGCAATCTCATTACTAAGCTATTGCTCAACTTCTCCCTGTGACAGTGCTGCTGCTTCCATCTCTCTTTTTTTTGGCTCAATTCCAACCTCTCCCAGCTGCTCCTTGGGCTGGTATGCTCCTCCTGCATCTTCTTCCAACTTGACTTGTTGGATGTGCATTCTCTTCACCATCACCCTTCTTTCCAGGGTTTCAATCTGCTCACACAAATCATGAAAGATCATGTTATCTTACTCTTCTTCTTTTTCTGTTGCAAGCTCCAGTGCTACATTCTTCTCAGCTTCCTAGTTGAAAATGTCGAGCCATTCCTCAAAATGCTCATCTTCCTCTGCTTGGGTAGCCTCTGATGTCTGCTCCATTTCTCCGACAGTCACAGTTGGTTATCTTTTCCCTGTTGCTGCATCTGCAACACAGACTCTTTCCTCAACTAGGCTCAATGGCAGGAATATCTGAATTCCCCCAATGATCAAAATGTCCTTCTGATCTTTTTCCTTTTTCAACTCCTCTAGTTGATCTGAACTCAACTCCGATTTCATGAGACTTTTACATAGCCTCACCTCTGTTCCCCTACCCACCTGGAAATCTAGAAACTTTTTGCTACCCTCTTGGCAGTCTATGAGATCCTCGAATCCCATCTCATTTCCCTCCTGGCAACATGGAATTTCCCTGTTGTCCTTCTAACAGTCTATGAGATCCCACAACGATATCATCTCATTGCCCACCTGGCAATTGGGAATTTCTATTCTACCATCTTGGCAGTCTCTGAGATCTTCCAGTGATCTCAGTTCATCCTCAGCATCACTAAGATTCCTCCCAGTCTCTGGTTCGCATACCTGAACCATCTCCTCCTCATCATTCCTGAGGATTTCACCATGCCTCAACCATCCTCTTATCAGCATCCATTGTCTTTTGTCCACCAATTCCCTGACTGGACATTTTACCTTCGTCCTCATGGGCCATTCATACATCCAATGTGATCTTGCATCCTGCTGCATCTGCAGTGCAAGTTCCTTCATCCTCTCTCTGATCTTGGTGAGCTCTTTATACATATCAGCTTTGCTTGGCTGCTGATGGATCTTCTTTCCATCGCGTCTATGGCCTTCAGTAGCCATTTTTTGCCTTCTACCTACCCTCCTGGCAAGTCTGTTGTTGTCACTCTGCAACCCTGAGTGCTTCCAGCGTCCCCTATAGTCCTCCCGACTATCTTCTTGACTGTTTCATACCTGTGAGCAATCACCACAGAGTCTCAATAATCTGCCTTCCTCTGATACCAAACTAATGTGTATCAGAGTACTCTTTCTCCTCCCGCTTCCTCTTCCTACAATATACAAACAGAGTCAAGCTCTGATACCACTTTGACGTGTATCAGATTTTTTTTCTTCTCCTTCTCTGCCTCCTTCTGCCCACAGTATACAAACAAAAAGTAGCTCTGATACCACTTGGTGACGTGGACCTATAGCCCTCAGCTCGAGATCCACTCACAGGATCATTTCAAATCTTCCGTGAGCTGAAGATTCTCTTTCGGATCCCTATCACAACCTCAAAATTCGATCCATAGGTCCTTCAACTTCCCCATGGCCTCCAACACGGCCGCGACCTTTTCCCGAAAAAGAGATTTCAAATTTTGGGACTCCACGAGACATGTTGTAGAGACCCTCTGCCCCCTCAATCCTATGAAACCTAATATGCTGAAATAGGCTTTAATGACAATTAGCCTTGGCCCACATCTCCTCCATGTGACCGCTTCCTTCGTGACCGCAGCCTAACTCTGAAGGTATCTCACATTTCATGACTTCGGGACTTTTGATGTCAAGTGCCTGGCTCCTTCTCCTCAGAACAACCGAAAAACCGATCCCCGAAACGCCAAAATCCTTGGCTTCTTTGTCCTCCAAAGGATGCGTCACGTTTCGTGACTTCAGGACTTTCGATGTGAAGTGTTCTGAATTTATGTGATGGGATGGGATCCCCAAAATGTCGAATCCCGATATCCTGATACCAGGTGTGACCACAGCCCCACTCCTCTCTATGTCACGTTTCACAACTTCGAGGTTTTCATCCCCAAGATCTCGGATTCCTTGTCTCTAGGACTTCTGAAATCCCGATTTCCGGTATGCCGAAACCCGGTATAACCCTTTCGGGGATTTTCTCGATGCCTCGATCGCCACCACATGTCCTTCTATTGGACGGTCCTGATACTCTCAGTGTTTTTGGACTTGTGACCCCAACGACACTGATCCCTGGTCCTTCGAACTCCCAGTAACCAAACTCTTGATAGTTCCCTGATCACTACGACGTGTCCTCCACAAATGGATGGCCTTGATCACTTTGGGACTTCACTAGTTTTGAAGTCGAAAGACTCCTCCGTTCAACTGTTTGATGCATGAATCCCCAAAATACGAGGATCTTGTGACACATGTCCTCTATAGATAGATGACTATGATGTCTTCGAGATTTCGTGAGTTGATACTTCCTCTCTCCCAAACTCCTACCTCTCACTGAAAAAGAAATTCCAAAGGAACCAGAAAATCAAAATGTACAACAACAGGAGCAGCAGGTACCTCAAACACCTGCAAGTGTTGTTAGACGATCTACCAGGTTAAGTATACCCCCTGAATGATACTCTCCTTCATTGTATTATTTATTGTTGACTAATTCTAGTGAACCAGAATGTTATGAAGAGGCAATGCAGGTAGACACCAAAAAGAAGTGGGAGCAAGGCATGAAAGAGGAAATGGATTCCTTGGAAAATAACCAGACTTGGGACTTGGTTCAGTTGTCTGCGGGAAAAAGAGCATTGCATAATAAATGGGCTTACAAGTTGAAGGAAGAAGATGGAGGAGAAAAGTGGTATAAGGCTAAACTTGTTGTAAAGGGGTTTGCACAAAAGAAAGTTATATATTTTGATGACATATTTTCTCCTGTTGTTAAAATGACTTCAATTAGGACTATTTTAAGTCTTGTGGCAGTAGAAGATTTGCATCTTGAACAGTTAGATGTAAAAACATCTTTTCTCCATGGGGATTTGGAGGAAGAGATTTATATGCAGCAGCCACAGGGGTATGAGGTCAAAGGGAAGGAGAATTTGGTATGCAGGTTGAATAAGAGCTTGTATGGCCTAAAGAAAGCACCAAGGAAGTGGTATTTGAAGTTTAATAGGTTTATGACAGAACATGGTTATAGTAGATGTCATTCTGATCACTGTGTTTATTTTAAAAAGCTAGAAAATGGAAGCTTTATTATCTTGCTATTGTATGTAGATGACATGCTTGTTGCAGGGTGTAATATGCAGGATATAAATGTGCTCAATAAGAAATTACCCAATTCATTTGTGATGAAGAATTTGGGTGCTGCAAAGAAAATCCTTGGCATGAGAATAACAAGAGATAGAAAAAATCACAAATTGACATTATCTCAGGGTGAGTACACAGAGAAGGTGGTTGAGAGGTTTAGAATGTAGAATGAAAAACTAGTTAGTACACCTTTGGCCAGCCATTTCAAATTAACTAAGGAAATGTGTCCCAAGACACAGGAGGAGATAGAATACATGTCCAGGGTCCCTTATTCACCAACAGTTGTGTTACACATTATTTTCGTCATCCCTATGACCGTTAATGATGTAAACCTATATGTTGCTTTCAAAGGGGTCAGTGGCCTGAGTTCCTGAAGAGAGAAGGGAGAAGAACTTTTCCTGAGAAAAGAAGTTGCATTTTCCTGTGTAAAAACCTTATAAAAAAGGAATTTCGCAGGCTGCCTATGTATTAGGGTGTGAGAATGCCTGATTCTCGCAGGCTGCATCATAGCTAGGGTGCGAACAGTTCGCAGGCTGCTCTATAGGCAGGGTGCGAGAATGCTTACATGTGGGAAAAACGAGCGTTTTCTCGAATCTTCTAGAAGGAGAAACTTCCATGGTAAGGTGGCATCCGAATGGTTTGGATATTACTCACTTTCATGATTTAGTGGGATCATCCTAACCTCCTCACCTTATCCTCTTCAAATTATAAAAGGAGAGGAGTTCTCATAGAGAAGGGGTTCTTAAGCTTGAGCTTAGCTTTAGTTCTTGATCTTAGCTTTGGTTCTTGA
>ML785783.1:245103-261389 GCA_009831015.1 Picea engelmannii | reverse complement strand
ATAATAATAAAGGAAGGACCTGGCAATTTCTCTGGTGGACGTAGCCCACACTGGGTGAACCACGTAAATCCATGTCTCTCTTGTATTGTGTATCTTCTGTGTTTTGTTTCCGCATTTGTTTTATTTTATTGCTCCACGGTCCTATTTTTCTAACAATAAAGACACACAGAAACTCATGCAGGAAATCTGCTCTTTATATTAATCTGAAATGCCTCCTTTACAAGGTGTTCTTGAGCTCAGACTTTGACAGAGTCTTGGCTCCTTCTCTCCTCCACTCTAGCTCTCACAGAGATCTCCTATCTCTCGACTCTACCTCTCAAAAACAAGATCAAAAGATCTTTTACATGAGGGGCCTCTTTGATCTCTTCCCTCCATGTCACCTACTCTACTCAACTACATTGAATTACATTGAATGGGTTGTCTAGTTTGAATCGGATCTAGATCCCAGCCTTACAACCATTAAAGGCCTTCTTTAACTATAGCCTGCTCAAAGGCATGTATTTGGCTCTACCATTCTTACAAACATTTAATACAAATTTCAAATTCAAAATTTGAAACGAGAGGGTTGCACCTCTCCTTCTTCATTGAATGTGTGATGTGCTGGCTGGTTGGTTGGCTGGCGCATGGCTGGCTTGGAGAGATGCTTCTACATCACTAAGGGTTAAATAAAAGTAAATTTTATTGGGAGATAACACCTGGGTCATCGGGACAATAGGACCTAGGGATTTTGAGACATCAACCACCGAGGTTTTGACCCTTTTTTCATTTCACAATGCCCCAAAAATCTTGATCTGGGATGAGTTGGTTCCCAATGAACATGTCCCCACCACAATAGGCCACCTATTATGATATGAAGCCACACCATTGTCTGCCACATTGAAATGACATGTGGCACCATCGATAGGTGACACATGTCTCTCCCACGCTACGACACATAGGTCATTTTTTATGCGACACATCAGCACTAGGAATCAGGACCAGGGGACCTTGTCTCGTTACCAATATCGTGAAACTAAAAATCCTTGTGGTCCCTCGTCCAAGGATTTAGGAATTAATTAATTACGTTAATCCCATGGAATTACGACTCTCACACTTATATGAATATCTATGGCCAATATCTCTTGGGTGGTAGATCTAACGGCTAGGGTTCAAAGGCCCCAATTCTAGGCCTCCACATCCACTTGGACCCACATTTGACACATGGACTCCCACGTGGACTGACGTGGTGTACACATTGTGACAATATGTTTGGTCCATCCATCTAGATGCAGACACTTGTCCACTCAATACTGGTTGGGTGACGTCATCTCGAGATATCGATGACCAAACATCAAGCCATCATAAATTTACCAACCCCTCATACCCTTAACCTTTCTGTGTGGTCCGATATCTATTTTATCTTATCATAAGGATCAACAGTGAGGATCTTATGATCCTCGGATCTGATAGCTCAAATTATAAGGTTCTCCTCCAAAGGATAAATCCTAACAGGGGTCCACACTTTACTTTCCAGTGAATCAAACACTAACAAGTGTCAATCCCTTGAACCCCCTGTCTTCCAAGATAGCATGACATGTCACTCTCTCTCTCTCTCTCTCTCTCTCTCTCTCTCTCTCTCTCTCTCTCTCTCTTGTTCGTATGATTGTATATATTTAAATAAATGGTTTGGAACCCCACTTAGGAACCCTACCCATCGAGTGTTTTGTTGAGGTATTACATTCGAACCTCCTGAGATCCCTAGAGTCGATACGCAGGTATACCAATGTGAACCCATTCCTGAGATTTATATAAATGATCAACCGTTGGTATCCAACCATCCTCCGATCGAACGACCACATTCTTGCGTGGATTTATAAGGGACTAATATGGGTAACCAACCAATATTTGGCCAACTAAGATTGACTCTCATATTACATATCAACGGTTGTTGAGTCTCATCGATTCCATTCAATATTAATTGAATTGTAACTTAGGATTTTTTACTTAGCAGTCCTGAAGCCTCTTGCTACATCATTCTGTTGGGTATGTTAACTCAAATTCCTTAGACCTTTACTCCATTTATAACAAGTAATAAACTTTCTTTATAAAAGTTGATTGAGGATTTGATTCCTCACAAACATTATGTGTTAAGGAGAAGGGAAGGATACATAGTTTATTGTCCTTCTAGGGCCTGGCACTTTGTGATGTCCCCATTACTAGCAACTCAACAAAAATTTCCCTGATAACCATTTTATCATTCCCAACTCAATATGAGAAATACCAAAACAAAATTACAACCTCTGATACCATCAATTTTATTGATAATAATTCCCTGCATTTGCAACAATATGAAAAACTAAAAGCATATAGTAATTCATGTATTCATATACAATTTCAACATTATTCAAGCACACGACCTTGAAATGAAAAAACCATTTTATTCATCAAACAAGTATACACAATCATATATGTAAATACAGGCTCTTATCCATTCATTCAAATTAATTTACACTGAGTAAGAAAGATACTTATCTTATTAAATAAGACACCAACAACATCGAAACCTTCAAATTTCCTCCCATCCTTAAACTCTACTACTCATAACCAATAGGAGGTCACCCAGGAGCTAGGGATTAAACTCTACTATGGAAAGGTCTCTCAACAACATCAATATTCTAATTCATGTACCAAGTTTAACAACTAGCCTACAGTCTCTCATTCCCCACATGCTTGTCCTACTCTAGGAAATGTGCCCCTTATCTACTCAACAATCCTTCAGATAGCCCACTTCCTTTATGGGGCTTTAGCAATAGGCCGAACAAGAAGTCTCAGAGCCTCGTAGCTACAACTTGGTACCTTGGGAAAAAAGCTACTAGAAATTCTCTCACCTAGAGAGAATTCTTATGGGCCTGACAAACTATCTCTTCAACAATACATAGGCATGAAGACCTACCTCTTCAACTTAATTACCATCAAATCTCTCCTAAAATGATCTCAAGAAAGTATGGTGATGGTATCAAGTACAGACAATAGCAATAACAAGAGGGTATGAATGATGGAGGGAAGGAAAGAGTGATGGAATGATTAAAGGAATGCCCCAAAATGCACTAAGTTTTTCTATTTTATTTTCATGCTCAAGAAATTCCACTTGTCAATTCCTAAACTCCCTTTGAACCCACTTTGTGGTTTGTCCCCCCTCTCCAAAAACTTAGGAAAAAATCATATCCATCCTCCCTTTAGAAATATTTTTAATAACTTTCCTTGGCCTAATCCCCCATGGCTTATCCCTCTTCATAGACCCTTGGCCCCCTTTCCCTTCTAATGGAGTTTATCCCCCCATATTCTTTCTGTCAAGATGGTCTGCAACAGTGGATTTTTTCATTAAAATTAAAATCGTAATTACATAATAAAAAATAGGTGCATTATCCCAAAAAACTCATGGCTCTCCATCATATGTGCACAACTGTAGATTTGGCGTTAAGCCTAGGGGTATTACATTCCCATCCCCCTTATTTATGCACTGTCCTCAATGCAGTATATACACATATACAATCAAAAGTTCAAAAGTTTACAAAACAATGTGGGTACTCTGCCTGCATAGCATCCTCATTCTCCCAAGTTGCCTCTTCAAGACCGTACCAGGCCCATTGGAACTTTACCATATTTATAACTCGATTCTGGAGTTGCTTGGTTTTTCAATACAAAATGCATACTAGTTGTACTTGTAATTCACCCTTCGGCTCCACCTAAATCACATTCCAATCAATGGCATGATTATCATACATTACATAATTTTTAAGCAAGGACACATGAAATACATTATTTATATGCATGGATTTGGGTAGTGCAAGAACATATGCTATAGGACCCATCCTTTCTAGGATTTCGAATGGTCCATAATATCTCGCTGCAAGTTTTGAGCACTTTCCAACCTTAGGGAACTTCACTTTTCTTTTACTTTCAAAAATACATGGTCACCCACTGAAAATTATTTGGGAGTTCTATTTTTATTAGCATAAATTTTATTCCTGTCTTGGGAAGCCTTCACGTTTTGTTTTATCTTCACTATCTAGTCCTCCATGTCCCTGAGCAAGTTTAGCCCAACTATTTCCTTATCGGCTGGGTTGTCCCAACTTACTGATGTGTTTCATATTCTTCCATACAATGCCTCAAATAGGCTCATCTTTAAATATGCTTGATACCCATTTTTATAAGAAAATTCAACCAGATGTAAGTAATATTCCCATTTCAATCGTTTATCCATGACATACATTCTCAATATATATTCAATCACCTGATTTACTTTCTATATTTTCCCATCTAATTCAGGGTGATAAGTTGTGTTGAAACTTAGCTTTGTCCCAAAACCTTCAAATAGCCCCTTCCAAAAGTTTGGTGTGAACTTGGGATCAATATATGACACAATTGTTTTAGGTACACCATGAAGTCTGGATAGTTCCTTCAAATATATATCAACAATGTTGGCTACTTTGTGAGTTAACTTTACAGGAATAAAATAAGCATCCTAAGTAAGCGTGTCCACAACCACCATAATAGAATCATGCTTCTTAGCAGTGTTGGGAAGATTAGTAATAAAATACATGGTTATGATTTCCCATTTCAATTCAGGAATGGGAAAGGGTTGTAGAAAACCAGTTGGGTGTCTATTCTCAACCTTGACTTTTTGACATTCAAGACGCCTTGCAATGAAATCTGCAACTTCCTTTTCATACCTGACCAATAGTGTTTCTTTTTAATAGCTAAAATTGTCTTTTGATAGCCCGGGTGCCTAGCAAAAGGAACTTTATGCAATTTCGTTAATAGAATATTTTTCAATTCCTGAACATTTTGCACATAAATTATGTCCATGAACATGAGTATTTCATCCTCCCCTAGTTCATAATATTCAATTTTCTGCTACATTTTACCTTGCAGTAATTTTCCTTTTATTTCTACATAAATATGATATGATTTTGAAGCTTCTAATTTTTTTTTTTGCAAATAAAATTTGCACATGCTGATGGTTGTAGAATTTATTTCATGCACTCTTATGTTGAGTGCATCAACCACTTTCTTCTCTTTACCTTTGATATCATTTATATCAAATTCATATTCGATGAGGAATTCTAATTTAGGGTTGGTTGTCCAAACAGATAGTTTAGAACACTATGGTCTGTTCTCAGCTCAAATCATTGTTCCATGAGGTATATCCTCCACATCTTCAAGGCATGAACAATCACTTTCAACTCCAAATCATGAGTGACATACAATATTTCATGTTCTTTCATCTTCCTTGATTCATAACACACCACTTGGCCATTCTGACTAAGGAATTCATGAAGTCCTTCTTTGCATGCATCAATGCACACAATAAAATCCTCATTAGTATCAACAATTTTCAAAATGGGGGCAGTTGTTAGTAATCTTTTCAAGTGTTGAAAACTTATTTCACACTCAAGTGTCCACTCAAATTTTTCTCCCTTCCTCTATAGTTATTTGATTGGGTGTGAAATTCTTGAGAACCCCTCAATGAACCTACTATAATAACCTGCAAGTCCCATGCAGGACCTCACCTCAAATACATTTCTTGGTGTTGGCCATCTTTCAATGGATTTATATTTTCTGGATCTACTACTATTACTTCCTCTAATATAATATTGCCCAAGTAATGAATTTTCTTCTCATAGAAGGATAATTTACTCAACTTGGCATAAAGTTGATTCTCTCTCAATACTCGTAGCACAATCCTCAAGTACTTCGCATGCTTTTCTTAAGATTTGGAATACACAAGAATGTCATTCATGAAGAAAATGACAAACTTGTCCAAATATTCTCTAAAAATATCATTCATTAAACACATGAAAATAGTTGGTGCATTTGAAAATCCAAAGGACACCACTGTGAACTCATAATGGCCATACCTTGTTCTGAAGGAAGTCTTTCTAATATCCTCTTATTTAATCCTCACCTGATGATATCCATATCTGAGATAAATTTTGGAAAACAACTTTGCATCCTTTAGTTGATCAAAGAGGTCATATGTCCTTGGCAAAGGATATTTGTTAATTGCAGTTACTTTACTCAGCTACCTGAAATCAAAGCAAAGTATCAAGGTACCATCCTTATTTTTGAAAAATAACATTGTTGCAGCCCAAGGTGATACACTTAGACATATATACCCTTTCTTCATAATTTCCTCCAACTGCATTTGTAGCTCCTTCCACTCAAGTATGTTCATCATGTAAGGAGTCTTAGATATAGGGACTAGTCTAGGAATTATATGGATTGAAAAATCAATATCCCTTTTGGGTGGTAACCTTGGAATTTCTATAAACACATCCTCAAATTATTTTAGGACTGCATAATCCTCAATTTTTGGCACTTTTTCCTTAGTAGTTTCCTCCATATGTGCTGCAACTATTTGACATCCCTTCCTGAAACTTTTCTTCAGCTGCAGGGATGAAATTTCTCTCACGATTACAACTCTTGGGATATCATGTATTTTTCTCAATTTTCCTTCTTCATCCAAGAAAGAAAAGGCTTTATTGTAGCAGTCCATGACAACATGATGCTTTTACAGCCAATACATACCAATGAGGTAGTCATAAGATCCAAAGGGTATGATGTTCAAGTCTGGTTTTGTATTCATCCCATTCATGTCTATTGGACATGCCTTAACCATTTTATTAATCTTCATTTTAGCTCCTGTAGCTAGCTAAACCAACCAATATTTCTCAAGTTTCATTTTGGTAATTGAAACCTTTCTACCATCTTAGCATCTAGATAACTATGACTATCTCCTGAGTCAATTAAAATACCAATAGGTTGGTTGTTGATCTTACCTTCTACCTCCACCATGTGTGATTGAAATTTGGCCTTCTTGTTGTCCTAGGTTGGATATATCCTTTGTACTTTTCTGCCCATATCTTCAATTGTTTCAGCTTGTTGTACATTGTTAACACCCCTCACTTTTTAATCTCTATGGGGACATTATCAGTACATATTATCTCCATTACAACCCCAACACTTTATTGGTTTCTTCCTTGGTATTTGTCCCTAGTTTTTAGTCATCCTAAGATCCTTGGGAGCTAGTTGTCCTTAGGTATTATTTATGAAAAATGGTGTTTTGGTTCCCTTCTTCCTCTACTCCATCTTTCTTTTCTTCCTGTCCTCCCAAGTATTTTGGAAATTTGGCCTTCCTCTATGTTTATCATAGAAACATTTATCTCTCCTTATGGTCCCTTCTAGTGTCTTGGGATCATCTTACTGTATATTATCACTGATAAATGATGGCAACCCACTCAGGTACCTTTGAATATTCACATTTTCATCCTTGATAAAAGGCACATATTTCAATATCTCTAAAAAGTTTCTTTCATACTCATCTATGTTCATGCTCCCAAGCCCGAGTTCAAATAATTCCTTCATTTTCTTATCATAATAGAATTTGGTTAAATATTTCTTTTGAAAATACCTCTTGAATTCCCTCCAACTAACCTTATTTTCATCAATGTGTTGTACTTTTAAAAATTGATCCCACCACATTGATGTTGTTTCTTTGAGCTGATAATTTTTTTGTCGCTTCTTCCTGAGAAGAATAATTATGTCGCTGAAAGTATTTTCTCATACCCAACAACCAAGTCTCTGCATCCTCATCATTCTTGTGATCACCGTAAAATGTAGAAGGATTAATTTTATTCATCTCTCCATGTATCTCATCTACCCCATATCTCTTCTTATTCTCCCTGACAAGGGAAGGGCTTGAGCTACTATATGCTCTCCTAGATGGATGTTTACGTGAGTGTTTATGGTGTCTATCTTCACTCCTTGATCTTATTCTTCTGTCAGGAGACCCATAACTCTTTGTATTGATTGACTCTGACTCTTGATCCATTTTCTTCTCTATTCTATCCAATCTTTGTAAGAGCTTGAGGTTGAAACCAACTTGTTGTTCCTTGGATTTCATAAGCCTCTCATTATAATATTTATAACTTCAAACACATTTTAGCAAACTCTTGATTGTCTCCACCAAGTTTAGGCTTTCCTCTTTACCTTTATCATGACCATTGGATTTATTTCTATCATTACCCATATTGGTCCACAACCCCTTGACTTCCTCCTCATGGATATAAATCCTCTATTTATCTTCCTTTTCTTCGATGATTTGGTCTCTTCACTAGTTCTATGTGGTTCATATGTTCTTAATTCTGCAAAATGTGCAAGATGTACTATTTGTTAGATAAAAGATAATATAACAATTTGTAAATATTAATCTCATCTTAGCTTAAATACATCAATCATGTAACTAATATTTGGCCCATCCAGGCCTAGTGTTGAAACATGGCTCCAACACCACCTATAAAATACCCATCCCCCTAAGTACCCTTTTAAGGGATGGGGTGTTAATTATTTTTTTCCTCAACCTCCACAAATACCTTTCAAAAGAACACCATCATCTTTTTCTCGTCGAGATCTTTCCAACGAATGTAAGTTTGTCCAATTATGAGTTCTAGATCAAAAGTTATGGACCTTTAAATTTTTAGGGTTTTCATTAACCAGATGCCTTCATACTACCATGTGGCACCCACTTCACCCGACGTGCCACTGATATGTCACCACACACCATCCTCTGAAAAAAATGTGGTATCTATCATGGAAGTTTGTGTGGAAACTTCCATGCAACTCATCGAGCATCGACCCTTAGCCTTTTCTATGCCCAACATCAAGCTCCACATCCTCCCGAGATCCACTCTTCACTACAATTGACACCTATCCTCGGGTCATCGAAACTGTGGGACCTCAGCATCTCGAGATATCAACCACTTAGATGTTTCCCCTTTTCATTTTGCAATTCCCCAAAACTCTCAATATAGGATGAGCTAGCATAGAGGGAACATGACCCCACCACAGTAGGCCAACTATTCTAACATGTGGTCCTACCACTTTCTTCCACACTGGCATGACACATGGCACCTTTACCGCCTTGACACATCGCACTTATTTTTCATTAAAGCTCTGCCCAAAAATTCCAAAATGAGGTGACACATGGCACCACCTATGGGTGACACGTGGCCCTCCCATGATATGACATGTGGGTTCATGTCACCACTGAGCATCAGGAACACGGGACCTCAGATCCTTACCAATATCATTAAAATAAAACTCCCTGTGGTGTATTATTTGAGGATTTAAGAAGTAATTAATTACCTTAATCTGATGAGATTATGACTCTCTCACATATATGAAGATCTACAACCAATATATATTGGCTGATAGATCTAATGGCTAGGGTTCCAAGGCCCCAATTCCAGGCCTCCGTGTCCAGTTGGACCCACATTTGACATGTGGAGTCCCACATGGAATCATGTGGTCTACACGTTTTAACCAAATGTTTGGTCCATCCGCCGAGATGCGGACACTTGTCCACTTAACACTAATTGGGTGATGTCATCTTGGGATATTGGCCACTAGACATCGAGCCATTGGGAATTTTCCAACCCCTCGTACATTTACCCTTTCCCCAAGGCCCGAGATCCTATTTTTCTTATTAGAAGTATCAATGGTGAGGATCTGATGACCCTTAGATCCAATGAATCAGATTATAAGGTGTTCCTCCAAAGGATAAAGCCTAACACAGGTACACACTTGACCTGCCAGTGAATCAAACACTGACAAGTGTCAATCCATTGACCCCCTTATTTCCCAAGATGATGTGACACATCACACTTGACGTCCCTCTCGCCCTCATGATTACTCTTGTATATATTTAAATAATGGATCTCGAACCCCAATTAGGAACCCTACCCACTGGATATCAGGCATCAAGTTTTTTGGCAAGGTCTTACACTCAAACCCTCTCTATATATTGAGATTCAATAAGTTGGCACGCAGGTGTGAACTGTCTCTTGATCCTTACATAATTGATTGATGGTTCATGTCCGATCATCCTTTGATCCAATGGTCACATTCTCACGTGAATTTACAAGGGAATAATATGGGTAACCATCCCATATTTGGATGATTGAGATTGAATCTTATCTTACAATTCAATGATTGTTGATTCTCATCAATTCCATTCAATATTAATTGAATTGTGACTTACGATTTTGGAATTAGCAGTCTTGCAACCTCATGTTGCATCATTTTTTTGGGTATGTTAACTCAACTTCCTCAGACCTTTAATCCATTTATAATAAGTAATAAAAATTATTTATAAAATTGGATCGAGGATTCAATTCCTCACAAACATTATTTTTTAAGGAGAAGGGAAGGATACATGGTGTATCGACCTTGTTTGTCCTCGCACTTTGTGATGTCCCCACTACCAACGAATCAACAAAAATTTCCTTGATAATCATTGTAGCATTCCCAACTCAAGATGAGAAATACCACAACAAAATTACAACCTATGATACCATTAATTTTACTGATAAGAATTCCCTACATATGCAACAATGTGAATAACTGAAAACATACATAATTCATGTATTCATTTACAATTTCATCATGATTCAAGCACACAACATTGAAATGAAACAACCACTTTATTGATCAAATAAGCATACACAATCATATATGTAAATATAGGCTCTTAGCCATTCATTCAAATTCATTTACACTGAGTAAGACATATACTTATCTGATTAAATAATACACCAACTTCATGTAGACCTCCAAATTTCCTCCCAACCTTAGACTCTACTTCTCATAACCAACAGCAGGTCACCCCCAAGCTAGGGATTAAACTCCACTTGGGCAAGGTCTCTCAGCAACATCGATATTCCAATTTAGGTACCAAGTTTAACAACCAACCTATAGTCTTTCATTCCCCACATGAATGTACCACCCCAAAAAGTGTGCTCCTTATCTTCTCAACAGTCCTTCAGCTTCCCCACTTCCCTTCTAGGACTTCAGCAATAGGCTAGACAAGAAGTCTCAAAGCCTTGTAGTTGTAGCTTGGTAGCTTGGGAAAACAATTCCCAGTAATTCTCTCACCTAGAGAGAATGCTTACGGGCTTGAAAACCCACCTCTTCGTTAGAACACATTCATGACAACCCACATATTCAACCCAATTACCAAAAAATCCCACTTCAAGAGCTCTCAAGAAAGTATGGTGATGGAAGCAGGTACAAACAGTAGCAGTAGTAAGAGTGTACAAATGATGGAGAGAAGGAAAGAGTGATGGAATGATTTAAGGAATGCCCCAAAATGCACTAAGTTTTTCTATTTTATTTTTATGCTCAAGAAATTCCACTTGTCACTTCCTAAATCCCTTTTGAACCCACTTGGTGGTTCGTTCCCCCTCTCCAAAAAAATAGGAAAACATCATATCCATGCTTTCTTTAGAAAAAAAATTAATAATTTTCCTTGGACTAATCCCCCCTAGCTTATCCCTCTTCATAGACCCTTAGCCCCCTTTCCCTTCGAGAGAATTTTATTCCCCCATACTCTTTATGTCAGGATGTTTTGCAACAATGATGTTTTTCATTAAAATTCAAAGTGTAATTACATAATACCAAATTTGCGCATTGGCCCAAAACGTTCCTGGCTCACTAGCCTATGTGCACAATTGTATATTCGAGGTTCGACCTAGGGGTATTATGATGCCTCCTACAAAAACTTCACCTCTCTCACAAAATTTATCCTTCAACCATCAACTAGCCAACCTTCTGCGTCTCTGAAACTCTCACAATTTCTCTAATTATTTTCTTAGACTACTGTCATAATCAATCTCCTTGCATGATTTATCAAGTCTCTTCATTACCTTTCTCATCCGGTTCCATAAAATCGTTTCAGCAATTGAAACCCTCTTCAGATCTCATTCATTTCTTGTAGACTTCTTTCTTCGGCCCTCCATCTCCAAAAAATCCTTTTTTATTGACTCATGACCCTCCCATGAATCACCTACCCCTAATGCAGAGGTTTATGATACCATCTCAACTAAAGGAATAGGTAGAACCCCTTCTTCCGCTAGAAAAATATTGATCCAAAGAGGGATTTCCCACAACAATATTCCTATGGATCCTTCATGGAATATGACTTATTATTTCAAAAAAGTTGGTGGTTCTCCACAACAAACTCAATAATATATCCTTCCAACATAGTCTGCATCCAAAATTCCACAACACGTGAGATATGATGATCTAATCTCTGGAGAGATGTTAAAGTCTCAACAGTCCAGTTATATCTTTTCTTGACTCGATATTTATATTCAAGTGCTTCTTGTAGCTTCTCTAGCCACTAGAATACCTCTTCATGGAGTCAGATCCAAAATATATTGTACTGGTCACTCACGGGTTTTGAACAAAATATAACAATATTCACAAACCTCCAACTTTTGTGGTGCAAATCGACGTCTTGTTGTATAAACTCGTTGCACCATCTTTCACACCAATTCTCAACATCATATTTGAATATCCCATGAGGCATGCTCTAAAGACTCACTTTAAAGATTAGGTCCTAGAAACAAAACCATTTGTTGGTGCAAAATTGGATATTGAGGTTCTCATAGGTTTCCAACAAAAGATACAGTTGTATTCTAGGAGTGCTAGCATATTCAACCTTCTGCAAGGGAAGGAGGTCTCACCCGAAGCGTAGCCGAGACATGTGTGTGGTTAAGTGAGTTAAAGAGAATGTATCATTAGTTTAGCATCATCATATTCAGATTCATACATATATACGCAAGAAGACATTCATAAACAATATTTATATGCTAAATACACATGACAGACGTAATTGCGCAACATAGAAATCATAGATGCATGCATATTGAGACATAATTTTAGGGCCCAGCAAATCCTTTTATATTATTAGTGTCTCAAAACATGGTCATACATTGAATATATATCTTGCACAATGGATTACACAGCGTAATCTCTTCTCAAATACTCATTACAGACTCTATCTAGATGTGCAAGCACATTCATGACTTCTTACAATATCTTTTATCGATTGAAAAAATGAAAAAAATGATAATAATAGTAGTAGTGATAACCCGTCATAACCATTTTCCCATTACATCACAAGATTTATACTTTTCCCTTAGGTTCTTCTTGATTTCTTGATTCCACTGTCTTTTCTTGATCCTGCTTCCTTTTCTTGATTCTACTTCCTCCTTGCATGCACTCAAAGTTGTTTTTTTTTTCCACTACTCACCCAATTGGTGTAGGATCTGTTTTCACTGCTAGAATCTTGTTGGGCCCTTCATTTTTTATGAATAGAAGTTGTGCATGACAAATTTCATATTCATTTTGGAGAATAGAAGTTGCGCAAGTTTTTGAGGATATGGATATTGGACTAAGGAGAGAAATAAAAAGTGGTTGGAAGGATAGCACAACATCATATTTGAGGAAAGAAGTTGCAACAAGATCAAGAATAAGAGAGAACTATCAAGTTCTCAACCAACAAACCTAAAGATAATATTATATATATGAGACCGATAGGATTGTAAAAGGGTTCTTGGGCTAGAGTGTTGTTATTGTTTTCTAGGGTTGTTAGTCTGGACTTAGTAGTGTTATTGTTGTTGTTATTATTGATGTTGTGACGAGAGTCACTGTTGTAATGGTCCATACTATTAGCATCGCTGAGTTTTGGAGATCTGGGTAAGAACCAGACTATCAGTGGATAAGAGTTTGGTAACATTAATATAATTGGAGGCCTAAATTTTGAATCTATATCCCGTGTATTTAGTATTACACATGTATGGAATGATTCTATGTATTATATTTCATGTTTGATATACTTAAATACTTATTTATGAATGGCGACGCAACTCCGTCTCTTTATTCCCAGTTAGGAATTGCTCAGAACTGTTACAATTTTAATCTATCTTGCACGAGACTAAGATAAATATTGGTAACTCTAAGGTCTGTTAAGTATTCTCCTTACCCTTCAATCTATTTTCTTGTCTCAGTACGCTTCAGGTGAGACTTCTTCCTTCCTGAGAAGATGAAAATGGTATCTCTCTAGATTACTTTGGTACCTTTTGTTGGTAACCTAAGAATGACCCTGGTCTGAACACTTTCGCACCAACAAAATACTTTTGTTGCTGGGACCTATTCTTTAAAAAGGGAACCTGTGAGGAGAATGCTTCTGCGGATCTATAGATCTGATATTTGACAATGGTGAGAATGAAATTGTGATGCCTTTATATGGAAGGAAGCGGAGTTGTGCGGTAAAAGAAAAAAGGATACAAGAGATTTTGCCTTTTACTCAAAAAGATCGAGCGACTAGCATCAGACGTCTTGGGTAAAATTACCAGAAGAACTATTCCATTGGATAGATCGGCTCCAAGAAGCTCCAGAATTCCAAGAATGCATCAACAAAATATTTGATTGGGATACAGAGAAGATCGCAACACTTCATCATCTGGATCACTAGATCATACAAGCAATCGATTTTTGGGTTAATACAACTGTGGAGGGATACATCATTGAATCCGTAGCTGAGAATCACCAATCATTTTCACGGGCGGAAGAAATTTTCAAGAAAGGTGTGCGTGGAATACTGGTGAGGGAAATTGCCCTGTGGATCCACTAGATAATTTGGGTCATTTGGCGACGACTATTTCAACACTCTTGCGATGTTATGTCATGTATATTGTGACAAATCTTGAGTCTCTGAAACGTCATTTTATGGCACGTGGAAATTTCGACGAACTTGAATTAACGTCGCAAGAGAGATGACCCTAGGGAACTTCTCACAATTGTGACAAAAAAATAAATATCATCACCAATACGACAATATAGGCAAACTAAGTGAAACCAATAGTTCGTCTCAATTGCGACGACAATTTTCATTGTCTATATAGCTAATTTGTCATAGGATTTTATGTTGTCGTCGAAATTGCAACGACAACGTTTCTTTGTTTATATAGAAAATGCATCGCAACAATTTTTATTGTCGTCTCACTTGCGACAACAACATTTTTTGTTTATATAGCTAATTCATCGCAGGAACAACAACATTTATTTGTTTATATAGAAAATGCGTCGCAGCAATTTTGTTGTCATCACACTTGCAAAGACAACATTTTTTTGTTTATATAGTGAATGCATCGTTGGAACGACAACATTTCTTTGTTTATATAACAAATGCGTCACAACAATTTTTGTTGTTGTCGCACTTGCGACGACAACATTTTTTTGTTTATATAGCGAATGCATCGCAGGAATGACAACATTTATTTGTTTATATAGCAAATGTGTCGCAGGTATATTATTGTCGTCGAAATTGCAATGAAAAATATTTATTTAAAAAAAAAAAGTTAAAAAATTATTTTAGGTGGCAATATTAATATTAATATTACCATATTAATAACTATCAATAGAAAACATTGACATTATTTATTATTTATATTAATAACTTCTTTTGCATGGGGACTTGGTGTTTTTTCCAACAACCAAGNAAAAACTTATGCACTTTGGAAAGGATTGAAAATTTCTAAAGGTTCATGTGCTCAATCGTTGGTTGTAGTGAGAGATTAAAATACAATCATTAACCATATGGAATTCATTGTGTGCTAAAATAGTCTCATTCAAGGTTACAAGGTTACATATAAAATAAATAATGCAATATAGAAGATGAAATACTCAAAGAAAATGTGTCTAAACTGAAATATGTGCTCGGGTGGTACAACAATTATTTGATAATACTTATTTCAATAGGTCAATGACAATGTATGGCTTTGATGTAAGAGTTTCACATGGTGTATTTTACAAATATAAAACACAATCCTAATACTCTAACAAAACACTAATGACCTTCACTCAAATAGTTAAATAGTAATTAGGCCTTCGAAGTGCTTCAATGTATGGTGATGCAACCCACCATAGAAAACACATGAAGTCATGAGAGGCACTATGATTCCACTATAGGGGAAGATGAAAGGGGACCTATGGGAAAATAAATCCTCTATATCCAAGGTCATTCTTAGAACTCATATTCTTCTACAATGTGCCTTAAATGAAGCCATATACCTTCTTTGACTTCTCAACCAATCCTTGAATCTATGTAAGAGGTTGGTGGGGAAAGTCTTTTCACATAATAATGGGAGCATGGGTTGAGTACAATCTTTGTTCCATGGGAAGTGTAAGAGTCCTACATTCCGCTATTTATAGGTAATGTCATCCATCATTTCCACCAATGATATCATTTTCATTGAATCTAACATTGTGGGAAGCACTCTAACATTAATTCTCTACATATTTCATGTTTTATTCTCCATTTCCAACCCATACCAATTTCGAAATTAACCAAAATCAACATCAAGAAGAGGAAAATTGTAGACTTTGGATGAAATATAGTG
>ML785783.1:218903-237876 GCA_009831015.1 Picea engelmannii | reverse complement strand
ATACCAACAATTCCAACCAATCTACCAGTGTATGCAAGAGGTAGCAATGAAACTACCCACAATCCTATGGAAAAACAACCCTCCTCCATGAAATGTTTTACCACACATCGACAACCACTACAAAACACCATAATCGAGACCAATCCCAAGAGAGGAATAAAAAACATGGAACAACAACCAAATTCTAGAGTGCACCATGATCACCAAGACAACCACAACAAAAAACCATAATCGAGACCATAACCATGAAACCCATGGGAAACATAGAGCACCCACAAAACTTTAGGCTATGCCACAATGAGCACAATTCATGTCCCACTAAATTCTATAGTACAGAACGTTCTCTAATAAAACCACGACCAATCACCATATTAGAGACCGGATATAGGAAACTTCATAGTGCACCACAACAACCAATATAACCACAACCATATATCATAGTTGATAATACATCTAAAAAACCCATGACAAGAACACACCACCCACCAAATTCTAGGCTACACCATGACAAGCACGGGCCACCAAATCCCGACAACAACAAAAACACATGCTAAACCATATTGAACAATGGAAAATGAACATAAATTCCCTCATATTCATCTCATTTCCACCTCATGCATACCTTCATACATGAATTGGTAACCTACAAGTTTTTTGAAAAATGGAAAATAAACATATATTCCCTCATATTCGTATAATTTCCATCTCCTTCCACCTTCATATATGAATAGGTAGCCTCCATTTCCCTCATATTCATCTAATTTCCACCTCCTTCCACCTTCATATATGAATAGGTAGCTTCCATTAAAACTTAATGAGTTGAATAGGTAGCCTTTATTAAAACTTATAGAGTTGAAGGAAAAATATTATTTTTATATTTTGACATAATACCCTAGAAATCCCAAGAGACATTTCCCCAAATCCAATAAGAAAAACAATAAATCCACATATAAAATATTCTCAAAACTCAGATTAATATGGAATTTTCAAATGTCTAGGTAAACTTAAGAAATATTTTTCTATTTTGTAGATGTACAATTGAACCAATAGAGAGAAAGTGTACGTGTCGCAAAAACATGTCTCGGACAGGAAATCACGCAAACTGAAAAATAGGGCTCAAAGATTCCTTTGAATCTCCCAATCCGTGACACATTTTACAAATATGAGAGAGGATTTTATTATTTGTTTTTTCCTCAAAAAAAACCTCTCGGGGATTTTCAAAATTCCTCTCTAGGTGGTCCGACATTGATCTTGAAGTTGACCACTAAACCAGTAATTTGCACAGTGCGACTTTGCAAATTTTTTGACAAACCTCTAACCTTAGCCATGAAAATCATGGTGTTAACAATTGGCTCCAATGGGAATACTATCCTCCCTATGAGTTAGCAAAGAATAGTAGACAAGGTTCCAATCCATTGGGATTCTCCCAAACTCATCTTTCCAACTGCAACTTGTAACCTTCATCCTCTAAAACCCCAAAATTGTATATGCTCCAAACTGAAATCTGAAACTAAGATGAAAATGAAAACTGTAGATTTCTAAAAGAAATGCTTGTAGTACCGAGCTTATTCACACTCCTACCTACCCTAATTGCTGAAAAGGATGTCAATCAAGTGAAATCAAAATGCCAATGCAACCATGCAATAACTTTATCCACTTTTTTCTTTCTTTGCACATGCTTGCTCCAAAGCCTGTTTACTGTTAATTCCTTCAAAAATTTATCATAAATTCCAATCTCAAAAAATTAAAAAACATTGGGGTTGTTTACCGCCCCCAACAAAACTGCAAATGGATCCTCCAAAACATGCATAAAACAATAATCATGTTTCACCCCTTCCACTGCATCCCTGTTTTCATGTAATTCAAACTGTTGATTACCACAAAAAGGATGAAGAATATGTGGAGACTACTGGAAATAACAATCTTCTTAATCAGAAGACAGTGTTGGCTAAAATTAAACCCCTAGTGGAAAGCAATCCATATCTAACACTAATGTTGATTTACCATCATATTTATTTCCAAGATGGTAGTTGATCACAGGTTGCAAATCTGAACTTAAACAACTTTCCATGTAATCAACAAAAGGGTCATTAAAAGTATGAGAAGGTTTTTGTTCCTCTTCACTGATAACAATTTTCTCATGTAAAACAATGTCACTGTGAATGAAATCAGACTTCACTGCTTCCTCTGTTATCTCATGATTTACTTTCAACAATTCAAAGGAAGAAAAACATAATGGAAGGTGGTTTTCATTTGCATGTCCACTGCTTTCTTCATATTCAACATCATGCCTGGAGGATTTCTGATTTGGAACATTACAAACATTTTGCTTCAGCAATTTGAAAGAAGAAAAACATTCTTTCACTTGATTCAAAACATTCTTCATTTTCTTCTTTGTAACTGTGATATGTAGGCTAATTTCTCTCATTACACTGCTGAAAATGAACATTTTTTGATAGAGAACATGCAGCTGGTTGTTCTAGGAATTCAACATCATAATCATCATCATATTTATCATATAAATACAAATCAACAACATCTACAATGTCATCTAACAGGAAAAAGCTTGGTACATCAACCTGCTCTTCAACAAGATGATTTGCAAATTCATTTTCTTGATTGTCTACAAATGAATACATGAAACAATCGATCTCGTGCTTATCATGGAATGGATCAAAATCTAAATTAGCACCTTCTTTTTCAATAAGAGGAATATAATCCTTTGCAAAATCATCGACATTTAAAGCTTCAAGAGGACATATGAAATTATTGACCCTCTTCTCAAGATCAAAAACAATTTTTCTTTGTTCATATTTATTGCCATGCTCTTTAGCATCCAACTCCTCATTTTGAATATGTTTACATGCTTGAATATTTTCTTCAACTTCCTGAGCATTGTTGAACATATTCTACAAAGACATAGACTTCCTCTCCATCATAAGAAAAGATAAGTCTGGTTGAAAGGTTGTTACATAATGGATCATGGCAGCAACTTCAAGAGGTTGGATTTCTTTAGGCAATTTATAATAAAGACTAGCAAACCTCCTACTGAAATTTGAGATGGTTTCATCTTTCATTCTTATCATGGCATAAAACTCTAAAAGGAGTAGATCCCATGACTTTTTATCACCCCAAAACCTACAGAAAGCTTCTTTCAGTTCATCCCACGAGCTAATCAATTGAGGCTACAAATGTCTGAACCATGCTTTGGCATCTCCTTATAAGGACTGAAAAAAGGACCTCATAGACACATCATCATGTTTGATCTCAAAAAGGTCTATGAAATTCTCAAAGACTTGAATATGTTTTTCAGTTGATCGTCCATCAAGCTCTCCATCGAACCTAGGATGATACTTACAATGTTTCAGAGGAAATTCATGAAGGATGGAAGGAAATTTAAGAGGATTCTATCTTTCTTGAATCTTGGAGGGTGTAGGATTAAGAATAGAAGGTACAAGCTTAGCTTTGGTTTCATTAAGCTCAAAAGAATGATCATGAACATAATATGGCTTAGAGGAAGGAGCTTGGTGAATATTGGCTATACAAGAAGGAGGTATAACTACAGTTTGCAATGAAGGATACACAAGGGCAGATATCTGGGATTCATTTGAATGCAGTAAGTGAAGAAATATTCTTTTGAAAAAATCAGGAAAGGACAAGAAGATATTGATAACACAGAAAAGTACTTCTTGAACTAAACTTAAGCTCAAGTACCTTATTTTCCCATACTGCTCTTCCATATCTCTGTCAACACGTCTCATTCTCTAGTGGAGTCTTTGAATCACATTTGAAGCTTGATTGGAGTTGCCATGAAAAATTTAGCTCTGGATTATTTTGCCAATGGAATCACCTTCAACAGCTTTTCTGATGTGTGGAGTCACCAGATTAGAAATACAACCAATATGTTCCTAAGTGGTTGCTGCTCTCAAACCTTAGAACTAAAACAATGTCATTCTTCCCAGGGAAAGATTCATTCAATTCCATCCCCAGCAATGGCGCCAGAATGTTAGCACTCCATAAATCTATTCGACTGATAAACGAACAAAGAAGGTAAATTTTTCAACCAAATTTGAGACCCGAAACTAGCCTTTTGGATCTGGAGAGGGCTCTCTCAGAAATGGCGCGATATCCGTGTAGGATATGAATTTGGAAAAAATGGCTAGATTTAACACCTACGATAAAATGGGTTATGGTTATAATGACGCAAGGAGGTGAAACATGGGCTATGGAGTCGATTTGAGGAAATGACGGAGATAAATGACTCAGTGGTCGGACTTGAGAGGATAAGGCTAGACAAGCAACATTCTTCAATGTAAAACTGAAATGGGGTGGGAGAAAACATAGGAAATCAAATCAAGAGTTTCGTTGTGGATGAGTTCAAAGTTAGCTTGAGAGGAAAATGTTTTGTCTAAGTGGCACGAACAAGGGGCGTTGTACAACAAATGCGCAGGTTCAAAAATTTGTTCTGAAAAAGATAGTATAAGATATGAAATAAAAGATAATAGGAAACACATGCGCAAATAAAGAGACACAATACATATGACTATCACAACTAGAATCTTTTCATCAAGTCACAGGACCTTTGCATTAAATTCAGTCAAAAACGCAGATTACATACAATAAAAGTCGTTTACTCAATTTTCCAACCAACCTCATTTACATAAAAATGATCCCCATATATAGAAATCTAATGTCACCTTTGGTTGTTAGGTTCAAGTTACTCTCTCCTGAAACCATGGATTAGGTTTCTTTGAAATAGAACAATAACTTCAACGGATTCACTAAAAATAGAAAACCCGACTTTGCCAAATCATAATCATAACCAAAACATTATTTACAGTCATTGATCATGATCCAAATTCGACCATATGGTTGTGATGAGCCATCATTTTCATTGTTGGACACTATGTTATCCCTGCACAGCAAGTCTACTATGAACAGTAACCTACAGCAAAAACGCATCACAATGCGCAACAAACTGGTAAAATAGGCGTTAAAGATGACATCATATCTCACTGATAAAAAACTATTTATAGAAACTGAGAGAGGTTGTTTTCGTTAATATTTTTATGAATAAAAAACTCTCGATTTCTTGAAATTTATCTCCAGCTGGTCGGAATACGTGCCGCAAAAATTTGTCTCAGACAGGAAATCACAAAAATGGAAAAATATGGCTCAAATATTTCTTCGAATCTCCCAATCCGTGACACATTTTACAAATATGAGAGCGGTTTTTATTATTTGTTTTGTCCTCAACAAACACCTATCTGGGATTTTCAAAATTCCTCTCCACTTGGTCGAAAATTAATCTTGTTGTTGACCACTAAACCAATAATTTGTGCAGTGTGACCTGAAGCCTATGTGCAGGAAAATCCACTGCGCAACAACATCCTATGTGCGACAACATCCCACTGCGCGACAACATCCTATGTGCGACAGCATTCCACTGCGCGACGAAATCCACTGCACAAAAGAATCGTATGCTTGACAACATCCCACTGCACGAAAGAATCCTATGTGCGACAGCATCCAACTGCGTGATGAAATCCATTGTGCGATAACATCCTATGCATGACAACATCCCACTGCGTGACGAAATCCACTGCGCGATAACATCCTATGTGCAACAACATCCCACTACGCAAAAAAATCCACTGCGTGATAACATCCTATGCGCGACAACATCCCACTGTGGGACTAAATCCACTGCGCGATAACATCCTATGCACGATGAAATCCAGTGTGCGATAGAATCCTTTAGGTGGTAAAGTGCTCTGCACAGCACGTAGCAAATTTTGCAGTGCATAGTTGCAAATGGAAATGGAAATAATAAATGAAAACCTTCCTTTTGAAACTGACCCTTGGAGATGTTAGATGATGCCAGGCATAAAAACAATATGGGTGCTAACATGCATGACTTTGCAAAATTGTTGACAAACCTCTAACCTTAGCCATGAAAATCATGGTGTTAACAGACCCTTTGGGAGTGATTTTGAGATTTCTAGACCCACAAAAGCCCAAAAGATTATTTATGATTTTCATGACAATTTATGTGGGGGCATCACTTCTGGAGAACCATAGCCTACAAGATTCTCAGTGCTGGGTATTTTTTGCCTAGTATCTTCATTGATGTCTGTGAAAAGATTAGGTCTTGTGTCAAGTGTCAAAAATTCTCTCGAAAGCAGCAGCTCAAGTATTTTCAGTTGAATCCTGTGGTAGCTTCAAGACCCTTTCAGTAGTGGGGCCTAGATTTTATTGGGGAAATTCATCCTGCTTCAAGTAGTCAGCATAGGTGGATATTGACTGCCACAGACTACTTTACTAATTGGATAGAGGCCATACCCATAAGAAATGCTTCCAACAAAATAATCATTGGTTTTCTTGAAGATATTATGGCAATATTTGGTTGTCCAAACATAATTGTCATTGATAATGATGCATCTTTCAAAGATGAACCATTGATTAAGTTTTTTGAACAGTTTGGAATCACATTGATTCACTCTACTCCTTACAACCCCCAAGGCAATGGACTGGTAGAGTCCTCTAACAAGAGCATGTTGATGGGTCTTAAATCCTTTTAGTTCAACAGTAGGAACCAAACTTGCCACTGAGGCCTAATTAGACTCTACAACATTTAATAGTGGAATGGTTCTCCAGATATTGTGATCCCGCCAATTAATTGATGGGATTTACTTTTTCTTGTGAAGGCATCTTCTTCAGTTGGGACTTTCTCTTTTTGTATTTTCTCTTAGGTGGGACCGAAGTAAGATTGTAAGCTGGTATAAACCAACTTGGAAACAAAATAGAATTGAGTTTAACTACTGGAGAAGAGGATGATCTTGGGATAACCCGCTACTCAAGCATGCAGATGACAATTCTATACCATAGGCCTAGTAATAATAGATTAACCATGTGATCATACAATTACTATCTAAGATACTAATTATCAGAAAGAAAACACATATGCGATAAAAAAAAGGCAAGCAAAATAATCCACCTACTTAATCATCCATCACATAATAACACAACGATTCATCTTCATCATTAAAGTAAAGAAAAACAAAGCATTGCACCAAATAACTTGACAATAGATTTAATTACTCCTACTCATTACACCATCATTCATGAGACGAGATAGGAAATATTTCTTATCCACATCCAATCACACATGCATTTGATGAAAATAAATGTCTCTGGTCGAGCAAGACTTCTCAATTAAATCTAGCTTGGAAATAGTTATTAACAAACCAAAAAAAGAGTTTCTTGCAACAACCATCGACCCTTAACTAATTGGTCGACCTTCTTATTTATAACATAAAATTAAACTAAAAATTATAGCTAAGTGTATTTTAAACAAAACAAAATTCTCCATGTGGCATCCTCTTCTAAAAATTTCTTTAACAGTCAAATCAAGATATCACTTGAAAGGGTGACTTTTCTCATACTCTGACCAACTGATGAACAACTCCTCGCAGGTTTGGGCCCATGGAAATCTGTGTTGTTCCATTGGAGCCACATAAATTCCTCTGACCTCCACCACATGCACCTGGTACTTCACCAAACTAATGTTTAACTGTTGTAGGACAGTCCGAGCTCTATTCGGATGTTATATAAATCATTTCACTTGTCTGAGTGTAGTGTCGGTCACCTTTGCTAGCTCTTCGGCCTATAATGAATATTTCTTGGTATTCGATTTGACTATGTCGCACAAGTCGATGAAGTCATCGGGGGTGTCGAACTCGGGGAGTCCGATATTCTTTATTTCTTTGTTGATTTTATCCCAATGTTTCTCGCATTTGGCCCACTACTCTTGAATTTCCCTGTGTGGTTCCTGAGACATCTTAGCCCAATACCTGGTTTATCACTTCATGCGATCAAGACTGCTTTTCCCAACACACGGATGTTGTGTTCTTCCTTATCTTGGCCATGTTGGACAACATCAATGTATTTGATTCTCTCTACAACTTGTTGTGCCCTTTCGTACCACCACTCCATATCCTTGCACATTGTGAGTGCCATGAGAGTGTCTTCCTGGAGCTCAATTATCTTCGCAGTAAAAAGGTGTTGCTTATGTGTGAACTTGTTGTAAGCTTCTTTGAACTCGCTTCTCACGTATACTGTGGTATGAGTGGTGCCCTGATAGTATTCAGCCAGGTGGTGCAAATGTTTTAGTTCCTTCAAGGTGTTGGCTAGCTCTTTCTCATCTCTTCTAGCTCTATCTAAGGTGCCATCCGAGATCTCTCTTCCTGCGTCGATAAGTTCAGATGTTATAGCGTTTTCTATGTTTATCAACTCTTCCTCTGTAGTGGTGAGGATGGAGCGGTCCAATGTAATCCTCATTTTCTTGGTGGTTTGTTGGACAATAGATTTTCTCTTTCAATCATAATCAATCGCATATATATCAGCTACTTCATCCATAGGTTCAAGGATCTACTGATCACCCCATGTGAGTGTGTCTCCCAGACTTCCGATGGTGTATATTTGTTCAAGATCAGGCTCTTGAACTTCTTCGTTGCACTCTAAAGGCCCGGCCTCTACCTGTAGCTTGTCGGGGATCTAAGTATCGAGAGAAATAGAGGCATTGGGAGTAGACTCGATACTTACTTGTGCATCGGTCGTCAAAACGTTGATTTCCTTTTGTGGGGATCCTTCCTCTAGCTCGTCTGGTTATGACTTGTCCTTCAGACTATCTTCTCGGGTCTTCGGTGCATCGGGCTTCTCTATGTTGAGAACACTTTCATATTCTATTTACTTTTTTGGTACCTTCTGGTTTTGGACCCTGGGATCAAGAGAATAATTATCCTCAAGTCCCTTTTCTTCTTGGACACGCACAGGGGTCTCGAGAGATGCCTCTGGGCTCTCATCATCACCATATATATTTATAAACTCACTCAAAGGATTAGACACGCTTGTTTCCATGGATACCCAACCCATATATGGTTGAGTCATCACACATGTTGACGATCCGACCAGTGGCATTGTGGATTCAGCGTCATCTGACTCGTTGATGTTATCAAGGTTTATGAAATCAGGGTCATTTGACCTTGTCGGGATTTCTTCTAGGCTATCGGTTGGAAGCCTTGGCATCCTAACAAGGTCCGGGTTATCCCACATCTGATTCATCATCTATTGGGCCTATTGATACATGAGTGCCCCTCTCCCCACTACATCCTAAGCCTCGGGGAAATTCATGTTCTGTACCGGAGTTACCTGGGAAATATTTGTTGTTTCGGTGGCTTCCTGGGGAGCTTCCACTGCTACGACTGATTCATATGATATCCTTTCTTCTCTGGCCCTGAGGACCTCTTGAGCCGATTTTTCCAGGACAATTTATTGCTCATCCAAACTCATGGCCTTGAAACTGGTTTCCTTAGCGTCAGCCATCCTTTCCACCACCTCAATCCAGTTTTGAGCATTTTTGGTGAAGATCTCATCTTCAAACCTATCATGGGCGTATGGCCAGTTGTTACCCATGATTTTGGTCGTCATGATGATGTATTGATGATTTTGTACTCAGGCTCTTCATAAGAACTTTCTCCTGAGAAAAGTTACTTTCATCTCTTCCCAGAAAACTCATTTTTGAAGAAGGTTCGCAGGCTTCTAATACATTTGGGTGCGAGAATGCCTAATTCTCACAGGCTTCTTTAAGCCAGGGTGTGAACTTCTCACACTGTGTTGAATAGATATGGTGTGAAATCTTCCTAAAGCATGGAAAAGATGAATTCTCGATGTTTCTAGAAGGGAATCTTCTAGAAGGATGGGTTGGCACTAGAATGGTTATCCTTGTACTAGATTCCCAGATATTGTGGGATCATTCTTATCCAAGTAATTATCTTATTCTCTCCTATATATTGAGGGAATTATCATGGAAAAGGTTAAGCAAGATTCATTGGAGAATTAGTGAAAGAATTGTGTGAAGGACTTAGCTTGAACAACAGCTTGGAGAATCTAGCAAGTCTACCAAGAGGATTTGATCTTCTTCATGCAAGGATTGAGAAAGTGTGTGTGTGTTGGAGCCAAGAGCCATCGAAAGGAAGCTTGCGACATCAAGGCTATCAGGTTGTAATCTTTACTTTCAATCAACATGATACAGTGGCATGTCCCTTTCTCATAAATCTATTCTCACTTTATTGTGTAATTCCTTGATCATACACCTAAGTTGACTGTTGAATATATTGTGCTATCTTCACTTTGGTTGGTTTGTGCTGTCTTGATCTTGACCTCACGAGAGAACTAGAGCGAAGCACGAGCAACAAAGACCCTAGGAAGCGATATAAAGGTATGTTACTTGTTTCTTCCTACTAGCTTATTCAATGGTCAAATCTTAGGGAAAGAGCCATGTCCTATCCTGTTTTGTTCTAGATCCAGGTGGATCTAGGGAGATCTGTTAGTGTACGCACCTCTTGATTAGTCCAATAACACCAGTAGGAAGATAATTTTGATGTGTGCTTTGAGACTAAACCTTTTGGGTCGTTCTTGCAAAAGTGGCCAGTATGGAATCGAAACTCCAATTGATTCAACCCTTCCTGTTTGGCTTGAGCAGTGTCGTTTGCCATGTAGAAACCTATATGGAATACATAAGGTATGAATGCAATCTTCTTATCTTTTACTAGAGTAGCATTATAACCTTGCAGGATGGTCTGGTAACAGATTTCTCCTATTACTAGTCAATCAGAGACATGCACAGGTAACATATGGGGTGTTCTAGTGGCGTTGAAAACCCTGATGTAGCAAATTGGTGACTCCACTGGGGATCAATCCCATTTTCTTTGTGGATTTTGGTGGTTTTTCGTGGCCATTTTCTCTATTTTTACTTTTCTCCTTTCCTATCAATCTCTGAGTCTTCAGGATATCTTGATAGATCCTCTGGGTCGAGAGGCCTTTTCAAATTTTGTTTCATTTTCCAAAAATTTAACTAGTTTCAGAGTTTCTCGCACTGCACCTCACTGTAGCCTGCGACAATCAATAAAGTTCATATCTTTCCTTTAGGTTCAGTGCGAGGTTCTCACACGCTGCTCAAGGTCCACCTGGGAGAATTACTAATTCTTGCACTGTGTAGTATTGCCAGCCTGCGAACTCATTTTTTCAAAAATTTGGATTTGAGTTTTGGCATCTTCAACTGCCCAAATCAGTCTAGGTGCCTCATAAGAGTTTCATGGACCATTGATTGATGTCTTTCTTGTCTTCGTTTGCGTGCATGAACAGTCTTAGGATTTCAAGGCTCTTCTTGTCACTTTTTTCTTGACTTTCGTTTCTTGACTTTTCTTGGCAAAACCATACTCTCTGATTTTGGAATCTGAGTGTGTTTGATTAATTAAGAACTGGTGATCGGTTGAAAGTTGAGTTTCTTGGTCTTTATCATTTTCTTATTGTTTGAAAGATCATTTTTCTTATGCGATTGAAAGACTATATTGGTTTGCTTTTTATTTTTGTATTCATTGAAAGAGTTGATTGGGTTTTTGTCATTGCTTGTTCATTGGTTTTTGATTTTCAGTACTCTCACTATCATAGTGTGGGTCCTTTTTGAAAAGTGAACAAACATTTTTCTTTCAAAAAATCATTTTTGTCCTCGAAAACATTGAAAATCGATTGTTGAAATTATTGAAAACGACACAATAGAGAATTGTTATTGATGCGTGATTCGTTGCATTTGCATTTTAAAGGAAATTTTGCAGTGTAGTTCAAGGTTGATCTGGAAAACTTTCTCTTTCCCTCCCATACATAGGATTCATTGAACGAAAATTGATATATTTCATTCTCATCCATTCATTATTGGGCCAGAGTCATACAACATAAGTTTCATCTCTGTTTCCTTTGAGTAAACAATAGCTTTTAATAACACTGTGCAATTGTAAAATTTATCTAGTAACTCTTTTCTAGGGCTCTACTACACCAACATTTAGCTAGGCTAGCGCTTTGGAGTAGGAAGAGAGATACACTCTCCAAAAGCACAAAACATACAATAGCTTCTTGTGTTAGGGAGTGTTAAATTCCATTTGCAACATCTTGTCTTGGGAAGCCCTTCTCACACAAGGGTCAAGCACGAGGTCGCATTGATATTGGCAGAGTGACTCACCCTGATTTGTTGATATCGGTGTAGAGATTGCACGTATTATGGGGATCACTCGGAGGTATACCCACAATGATGAGTGGAAGCCTTTTGAGTTGATTTCAGGCTAGATACCCTGCCCTTGCGTGTGGATCGGAGTGTCGACCGTTCCCCCAGGCTTTATTGTTGTTGGTGGTGACCCTAGTGGCCTATATTTCTAGGTTCTTACTCGAGGTGACTGTGAAGGGGACAGTCTTCACAGTACCTAGAATTGACATTGACCAAACTCACTCGGGCTCCTTGGAGGGTATACCCACGATTGTGTGTGGGATCTTGCACCAGGGTGTAAGTCCGTTAACCAGGTTGTCAACGTAACTTTTCCACCTAGCCCAACCCCTTCTCATCTCATTGTTGCGACGTTGGATTTCATCACCAATTAGTGGTTTTGAAATTAGAAGGTCTTATTTGCTTGGTGTTTCTTCCAAGATTTTGTTTACTAGAGCTTGTTGTTTGTTTCTCAAAGTTGACCATAGGATTTTCTTCGCAAAGTCTGTCGCTCATTTACAATAGCTCCTCCACATAGTTCACGTAGAATGCATGGTTTATCTCCAGAGCATATGGAAGGTTCTCAACCCTTTCCCACAAGAACACTTGGAGGCTCTCCTCGACAGAGTGAAGTCCCAGTTGTCACCACACCACAAGTGGAACGAACTGACTCTCTAGAACATTTTAGAATTACAAATACTCGAGAGGACTTTCGAATTCACCCTGATTCTGAGAGACATTTTATGCGAGCAAACTCTTCCAGAGACTTAATTGTTGTATATTCTAGATCTCCGTCTGGACCTCGAGACCAATATCCTTTTTGGTCTACGGGAATTTTTAGACGGGACCTTTTTGGTCCAGGTTCACCTGTGATTTCCGAGATCAACCCACCTATGATTTCTGAAATCTCTGGTACAGAGACAATACCGGTGACTACTGCTTATCATTTTACCGTCCCTGCCGAAATGGCCTATCTCACAGCTACTTCGAGTGTTCCAACAGGGTTTACTGCAGTTAGTCTTTCTCTTATCAACACACCACCTGGATACCGTGCATTGAATGCTTCTATTCCTACTCCTGCACAAACTCCATCTGGCTCTCCTAGTGGTCCTTCTTCTTCTGGGCACTTTCTTCCCAGTTTTGTTCCAACACTTCCTCAATTTCCTTTTGGAGGACCTTCTTCGTCTTCTACTGGAAATCCTAATCCTAGTGGCACTCTTCCATCATTCAATCCAACTTACCAGATTCCAATTGGTGGACAATTTCATCAAGGTAGTATAACTCAACCCCCTCTCAGTTGGCAAATGCCAATTGGAACATTGCCTTCAATTGGCACACCACCTTCAATGGGAGGGGAAACCCCACCTTATGGGAAAAACATACCTCCATCCTTGGCCCAGTATTGGAATCAGTTGATACAAAATCCTCCTCAAACGTCTGGGGGGCAGCAGTTCCCAGCTGAATCCATAACATCCCCTAGTATGGGCCAACCATATCCAGGTTCGTTCAATCCCATTTGGAGGGCGAATGCTCAAAATCAAGCACTTGTTTCAGGGTATCCTCCTATGAGCTACTATCCTCTCCAACCACCACCAAATATGCCTGGGTCTTCACATTATATGCAAACTACTTATGGCCCTACTGGTTTGCCAACAGGGCTTCCTTCCCAAAGCCACCAGTACCCACAAGTGAATCGACAGTTACCCTTTCTCGCCACTTTGGATTTGCCGGATTTGTCAATGATTTTAAATGATCCTATTTTTCACTCTCCCCAATGGCCTATTATACCAGCCAAGCTTCCATTGGACATTCCTAAATTCGACGGAAAAGTGGGAGAGGACCCCAACAATCACGTTATGAATTTTCACCTATGGTGTTCATCCAACTCGTTGATGGATGACTCTATTCGTTTACGTCTTTTTCAATGAACCCTTACCGGTTCTGCTGCAAAGTGGTATATATAATTGCCACGGGGTTTCTTCTCTGACTTCAACACCCTAGCTATGGATTTCCTTATGCATTACCAGTTACCAATCTGTTATGACACAGGAACTGAGATTTTGACTTCCTTCAAACAGAACAAAGGCACTCATATATCTGATCACATCCATGAGTGGCGAAGGAGACGACGTCTCATTAAACTTGAGCTCCCCGATCAGTTGCTGGCAGAGTGGTTCACAAAATCATTTGTGAACGACATTGGTAAGGACATTGCCATGGGTGGCATAGTCATGGAAGAGCAAGCTATAAGTCATGCTCAATATCTTGACCTCGTTTACTCACAAACGGGAACTTTTTACTATTTACTACCTGAATTACCTCGTCCTAATACTTCCAGCACTTCAACAACTCCAGCTACCTCGTATACAGCTGATGGTGTGATTGGCTCTACCCAGGCCCAACCACATTCTGCCTCAAGCAAAAACCCTAAATCTACTTCTTCTAATGTTCAAAATGCTCTGTCTCCTGCCCCTCCCACCGGAAAGACTTCTGAGGTAAATGGCATTCAATCTACCCCAGCCGGTAATAGAAAATCTAAAAAGGGGAGAGGTAAGAATAAGGAGGGAAAAAATAATTCTCAAGCAGAGGAAACCAAAACTACCCCCGTTGACGATCGGGATAAGCGCAAACCACGATACCCTTGCCTTATCTGTGGTGATGATAACTACACGAAGGATTGTCCACGACATGCCGAGGTCACTAAGTTCCTTCAAGGAGTTCCAAAACCACCTGCACCATTCGTTTTTTCCCAACCCTTCCCGTCTCAACAACAGGCTCAGTTGGTCATCCATGACCAACCTTCATCTTCTACCACCTCCTATGTTTTGATGTGTACTGGCGATTCTAAGAAAAACAACATTGCGCTCACTACTCGAGCCAAAGATTATTCTCCCTCTAAAGAGAAGGTTGATGATTTACCCCCTTCTTTGGTACAACCCTCTCCCACGACTCCACCTACTAATGGTCCTCTTCATCTCGAATGACCAAGCCTCGATACAGTTCTGCGACCCCCCCAAAAGGGTGTCATTTAGAAATCGACTTTCAATCCTCATGCTCGTGCGGCCCAGAACTACAACATTGTTGAAGATATGGCCCAAGCACCTTCTGCGATGTCATCCCTTGAAGTCCTTCAAACTTGTCCCACACAACGGAAGCCACTGTTGAAATCTATCGGTGGAATTGATCTGATGGATACAAATTTAATAATATTTGACTTGGAATATCACATTCCAAGGTTACCCCCTCAACTTTCATTCCAGATCCAAGTGGTTTTCTCTGACAAAAATATTTTCCGAATCGTTATCGACGAGGGTGCCTCGACGTGTGTTATGTCTCTTGCTTGCTGGAAAGCCATTGGCTCTCCTTATTTGAATGAATCCCAGAACACTCTTAAAGCCTTCAATGGCTCTGATTTTAAGCCCTATGATGTTCTTCCTTCATTGCTCATCACATTAGAAGGGAAAATGGTCCAAGTTGAAGTGGAAGTCTTTGACGCTCCCCTTGATTATAATCTTCTGCTTGGCCACAGCTGGATCGATTCCATGCGCGCAGTTTTGTCGACCCTTTTCCATGTGTTACGTTTCCCACACCAAGGTAAGGTTGTCACCGTCGATCAACTAGCCTTATTCAATTTTGATACCCGTACTAGCAATGTACCGTTTATCGCTAAAACCCCACCGGGTTATGAGAATGTCGGTGTAGGCTTTCTCAAGGATTCTTCGTTAATGGGTACTTTCCCCATTTCCCTGCCCGATGTTCCATGCTCATCTGTTGCTTCCATCAACACGATATCCACCTTGCCTCATGAAATTCCTGCGTCTCACGACCCCTGGATAGTCCCTGACCCTGGAGATCATCTTCGTTTTGGTGATGAAATGTCGTTAATTCTAGTTGAATCTGCCTATCAGGCTATTCAATCGTCAACACCTTCTACCCCTTCTCTTGGTGAGTTATCTCTTGATCCTTTTTGTGTTGTTTTTCCCACTGACGAGATGATCATGTCCATCATGGAGGACACCCCTTGGGACAATGGACATCATCGTTCCATCCTCTTTCTAGAGCAATGTACCCTTGAGAACTACCAACGGATTTCGATCCCGTCGACCGTTGTCATCATCTCGACCGTTCCCGAGTCTGCACATGATGTGTTTTCCGAAGGGAACTTAAGCAATATCTCTCCCACGATTCCCATTGACATCTCCTCCAAACTTGGAATCGTCAAAAATGTCCATATTGGAGCTTCGTGTTCCCCTGACGAAATAGTCACCTATATGTCCCTTTTCAAAGAATTTTGTGACATCTTCGCCTGGAGTTACGAAGAAATGTCGGGTATCGACCCTGAGATTGTGATACATGAGATAAAGACATATCCTAATGCTAAGCCCATTCGACAATGCCTTCATCCAGTTCACCCACGTAAAGCGACTACTATAAAACTCGAAGTCGAGAAGCTTCTGAAATCCAGCTTTATTTATCCAGTGTCTCTCACAAACTGGGTTTCCAATCTTGTCCCGATTGACAAGAAATAGGGCACCATTCATGTATGCGTTGATTATAGGAATATTAACAAATCTTGTCCAAAAGACAAATTTCCTACCCCCTTCGTTGATCAGATTGTCGATGACTGTGCCGGAAGTGAAATATTCTCTCTCATGGATGGTTTCTCCGGATATAATCAAATCAACATTGTTCCCGAGGATCAACATAAGACTTCTTTTATTTGTCCTTGGGGTACTTTTTCCTATTGGAAACTTCCTTTCGGTCTCAAGAACGTTGGTGCTACTTTTCAATGCACTATGTCTTATGCTTTCCATGATATCAAGCATATCGTTCAACCTTATTTGGATGATTTACCCACTCATTCAATGCACAGAGTCGATCACCCAACCCACCTCCGAGCCATTTTCGTTCGTTGTCGGTTCTACTGTATACGTTTGAATCCTCACAAGTGCGTTTTTTGTGTGGAATCCGGCCGTCTTCTAGGTTTCATCGTTTCGCGTCAAGGGATCTGGGTGGATCCTTTAAAGGTTGAGGTGATTCTTAATCTCCCTCCTCCTTCTACACTTCGCCAGTTGCATATTTTGCAAGGGAAAGCAAACTTTCTTCGTTGTTTTATCCCAAATTTCACCGAGATAACTCGTGGATTTACGCGGCTATTAAATAAGGATTCAGAGTTCGTCTGGGATACCATTGCCAACAACGCTTTTGAGGCTTTGAAATTGTCCCTAACATGTGCTCCACTTCTTTTTCCCCCCGATTACAGTCATGATTATTTCCTTTATCTTGTTGCCTCGGAGTACACTATTGGTATGGTTCTCGTTCAAGAGGATGATGCTTACGATGAAAATGTTATTTACTACTTGAGTCGAAGTCTCACACTGACTGAGATCAAGTATCAACATGTTGAGAAAATGGCCTTGGCTTCCGTCCAAGCCATCCAACTCTTTCGGCACTATATCCTCTCATGCAAGACTACAATGATTTCTCATTGCAACCCTATGCAACAGATTCTGACACGTCAATTGCTAGGGGGAAAATACTCCAAATGGATTGTGATACTCTAGAAGTTTGACTTGGAATTCGAACGCGCCAAGTCCAAGAAGTCCTTAGTTTTTGCTGAGTTGATATGCGACTTTCCCCATTCGGCAACGGAAACTGTAGCAGTTGATTCATTACCCGATGAATCTCTTTTCCTTATTAGCACTGATTATCTTTGGTATGGGGATATCATTATATATCTCCAAACCCAGAATTTCTGGCCAAATTTGTCCAGTATTGAACGACGTAGAATACGCTATCAAGCTCATCAATACATTATCCTCGGGGATACTCTTTATCGTCGGGGGATTGACTCTATTTTTCGACGTTGTCTAACGTTCGATGAAGCCAAGAAAGCTCTGAATGACTTCCATTCTGGAGCATCTGGTGGTCATATGTATGGGTATGCTACTACCCAGAAGATCTTACAGGCAGGGTATTTTTGGCCTTCTTTGTTTAATGATTGCATCATTGTCGTTCAGAAATGCCATGCCTACCAGACCTATAATAACAAGATCCGGTCACATTGTTGGCTCGCCGAATTGATACTTTTTGTACCCTCCATATCCATTTTTGACCTATTCATTTGAAATCTTTACTCCATAAACTCATCTATATCTTCACACATATAACCAAATGCCAGCAAGTATAGTAAGGTATGGTCATTAGTCAAAATTCTTTAATTTCCTTTTATTTAATGATTAAATGAAATTCTTGGAAGCTCATGAATGGTTATATTAGATTTTGCAGCATACTTTGATTTCAGCAGCAGATTAAAATGGAAGATTTTCTACACTCCAGGCGCTGCCATCTTGCTCAAGCAAAACCAATTATTCCAGCCTAGCTCTCGTTGATGACTCATGGATAATCAATGAGATCTTCATCTATGGGCACTACGTGCCATAGAGATAAAGATTGGTTATTAGATAACGAGTTTTTCGGGCATGAGAAGTACCCATTAATTGAATGAATCATTTACCTTCTGAAAACAGTTATGTATTAAATAGAATATAGGCTCTGTTGCTAGAAAATCGGGATTAGTTATCTAGATCCCGAGCTATAAAAACAATGGAACGAAATGTAATAGAGGACGAATATGATATAGAAGAATTGCGTTGTTCAAGTGTTGGCTTTCTGAATTTGACAGAGATCGACTCATACAATGTTGTTTCTATTATTTTAAGATGTTTCTTTAGATTGTAATATGATCCATTTTCTATTATTAATGTTCTCTTTTATATATCTGTAGGTTAGAATTTAGTCTGCAAGTCACAAAGGGACTTGTGGTTTTCTTGGCAAGGATCCACCAAGAAGACCATGAGCCTCTCTTTCATAGATTTA
>ML785783.1:191962-214617 GCA_009831015.1 Picea engelmannii | reverse complement strand
GGTCATTAGTCAAAATTCTTTAATTTCCTTTTATTTAATGATTAAATGAAATTCTTGGAAGCTCATGAATGGTTATATTAGATTTTGCAGCATACTTTGATTTCAGCAGCAGATTAAAATGGAAGATTTTCTACACTCCAGGCACTGCCAGCTTGCTCAAGCAAAACCAATTATTCCAGCCTAACTCTCATTGATGACTCATGGATAATCAATGAGATCTTCATCTCTGGGCACTACGTGCCATAGAGATAAAGATTGGTTATTAGATAACGATTTTTTCAGGCATGAGAAGTACTCATTAATTGAAGGAATCATTTACCTTCTAAAAACAATTATGTATTAAATAGAAGATAGGCTCTTTTGCTAGAAAATCGGGATTAGTTATCTAGATCCCGAGCTATAAAAATAATGGAACGAAATGTAATAGGGGACGAATATGATATAGAAGAATTGCGTTGTTCAAGTGTTGGCTTTCTAAATTTGACAGAGATCAACTCATACAATGTTGTTTCTAGTATTTTAAGATGTTTCTTTAGACTGTAATATGATCCATTTTCTATTATTAATGTTCTCTTTTATATATCTGTAGGTTAGAATTTAGTCTACAAGTCACAAAGGGACTTGTGGTTTTCTTGGCAAGGATCCACCAAGAAGACCATGAGCCTCTCTTTCATAGATTTAGTTCTTAGATAGATTACATTTGTCGTAGTCAAAGTTACATTCAGAATAGTAAACAGTAGATTTACATTGCTCGAAGTTATTGTTAGCATTCGTTTATTGTTAGATTAATGAATAGGTTAAAATTAGAGCATCTTACTCTGTTTTCTGTAATGTTATATAGTTTTCTGTTACTTGGTTTAGTTTCTGAGTCACATTAAAATAGATAAGTTTTTGATTAGGTAGATGTTTTAAATCAAAGTTACTTTTGAAGATAGTTTTAAAAAGTATTTCGGTTCCATAATTAGTATAGAACTTAGATTCGTATGCTTCATAGAATCTAGATATTTAGTATTAGAATTTTGAATATTGAATAGAATTAATGAATTTGAAATCTTTGCATCAAAGTAGTTTGGATGATTTTTAGATTAGAGAAGTAAGAATTTAAATGGGAAAGCTTTAGTTAGACTGCTTTTGTTTAAATTAGAATAAATGAAATAGATTAGAGATAACTTAGGCTTAGAGTAGAGTAGACAATTGGGTTCCAGTCCAGCACATACGGTGTTTATGCCTCTAAGTTTACCTCCCTGGGTTGACATTTTATGTAATCTATTTATAGAGATATAATTAGCCCAACACACATCCCACTCCTCTTCACCCCGTGGTCTCAGTTGGTCCCTTTGCGAAATGGGGCATCGATTTCATGATATGTCACCCTCACTCGGTGCCGGGGCATGGTTACATCATTGTAGCCATTGATTACTTTACGAAATGGGCCAAGGCGATGTCGACATTTGACAACACTAGAAAGACCGCAACATTGTTCATTTTCAATCATGTCATAGATCGTTTTGGTGTTCCCCAAGCTATCATCACTGATCATGGTAGCCACTTTAGGAATTTTATGATGTCTGAACTTACTGAAAAGTTGGGTCTTCACCATGATAACTCAATGCCCTATTATCCACAAGCCAATGGCCAAGTCGAAGTGATTAACAAATTTCTCATAACTATCCTCCGATGAATGATAGGGATTCATAAAACAAGTTGGCACACAATGGTTTTTTCGACATTGTGGGCTTACCGGAAATCCGTCAAGTCCGCTACTAGGTTTACACCTTTTCAGTTAGTCTATGGTGTGGAAGCCATTATTCCTATTGAATGTGAGATACCCTCTTTAAAACTAGCTGTTGAACTCCTACCCAACACTTTTGCCGAGGAAGAACGTCTATTATATCTTATGCGATTGGATGAAACTCTGCACGATGCCACCCTAGTCATAGAAGCTCAGAAAAAGCGTGTCAAGGCCCAATACGACAAGCATGTCAAGCCTCGTGTTTTCTCCAAAGGTGAGAACAAGATCGAGATATGTTAGGAGCTAGGAAATTTGAACCCATGTGGCGAGGTCCTTATATCATTTGATGAGTTTTGGAAAAAGGAGCTTATGAGTTGGTAGATTACGATGGTATCCCTTTGAGTGAACCCAGGAATGGGTTGTACTTGAAGAAGTACTATGCATAAAATCATTTGTGCACGAGTACTTGTATTTTTATTATATCATACTTTTTGTGTGTTACTATAGCTTTCTTGTGTCATTATCTGGTTTCTCCCGTTATGTGACATTGTGATTTGATTTTTAGATGTCGGAGTCTTCGCTACTCTATATTGGCTTCACTGATGGTGCTAGTTGTAGTACTCAGAACCTTGCTTCCACTGTGTGGGCAATTTACGCCCCTACAAATGAACTTGCTTCCTTACAAGGTGTGTGCCTCGGCTGCGCAACCAACAATATTGAAGAGTATAGCGTCATTATTGAACTATTGGTTGATGCTATCTCGCTTGGAATTCTTCATTTGGTTGTGCGACTCGATTCGTAGCTTGTAGTACTACAGTTAAGTAATGTCTATACTATTCGAAGTCCTACTTTGTTACGGGTGTATTTGCGAATTTGCCTATTGGAGCGTTATTTTGATTACATTGAATATCAACATATTCCTAGATGTATAAATACATTAGCAGATGCATTGGCTAATTATGTATTAGACAGACATTTGAATCATTTATAAATCAATCACATCAATATTCACACATGTGATAAACCGGTAGAAGTCATCTGTATATATAACGATCAAAAGAGTTTTTTACAAAAAGTTTGTCCAAAGACCAAAATGTCAAAATATGAAGCTCATAGCTTCTACAAAGTGACGTCATGGATGACGTTCACGGTAACACATGACTGCCCGAGAAACCCTATGGAGCAGTCAACGCATGGATCCTAACACTCCTACAGTATGATGCTGATCGCGTCGTGGAACCTCTTCCAGAGGCATGTCTGGAATATCTGCGGTCAGGCCCTCTAGATTTTGTTCCACCACCTGATAATCCTCAGCATATTGTGGCATTGCCGCTACCTCTCCTTGTCATTGAATGGGAGAAATACCAAGATATCTGTAAGGTACAACATCTATAACATCAACAACAATTTTGTATTTAGTCTTTGGACGAACATATAAAACAAAAACATTTGAATATGATAAAAATTCACAAAACATTTAAAAAGAGAAAAATGTGTGTACTTCTTACCAAGTTCTCCCCACTGAGCATCCTCTGGAAGTACTAAGTCTGGGTCTCCTCAAAAATCCAACCCTGCATAAGCATATTCGTCAACCATCAACATATGTGGTTGAATCCATTCAAAAAAGGTATCATCATATTTGATGATCAATCCTGCTATGTGTCGGGCCATGAGCCGACACCATCTCAGCATCCTTGGATCCCTGGGAGATGATAAATTCCACTCAACCTGCAGTCTCAGTAAGGGAACCCTCTCAAGGAAGAAGGAAACTAACAAATATCTGTACCCAAATTGCTTCATGTCGCCTCGTCTGCATTTGGTCAACTGCTTTTTTATACTATGAAGCACAACATCTGCCCAGTTAAACACCCGAGGTTCAGTACACTCAATGGCATACTGGAAGTAACTCTGTAACGCCATATGAGGAGCAGAACTCCCAGCCATCCGAGCTTTGGTGAATAGGATAGTACGGAGGGTCAAATATTGTACCCCTCAAATAGCTACATTTCCTTTCATTCTCTCTGCCTCGGGAACGTAGTGTAAACGGTAGTACTCACTCATGGGCAGCCCACCACCTCTGCCACCAGTCAGGATCACATAGTGCCCGCACCATGAAAATCCAGTCAAAAAGTAAATGTTCTCAATATCTAAGGACAGTGTGTGGACCCCCACATGAAATACCTGCTGATCAGGGTCCCACATACGCACTAGGTACTCTAACAACCTGACTTGGGCCCTCATGCTCGGGATACGAAAGTACTTCAGGAGGCCACAATTTCTCAAAGCAGCAATAGTAGGTGGATGATTTTCAGCAATTGCATTTTCTTCTTCGTGTTCCCTTTTGCGCCATTCAAGAACCATTTTGATGGCCAATTATCTGCATAAGGAACAGAAAAAGAAGATTAGCAAATTTTTTCATGATTTGGTTCTTGTTCATTGGGTAAATTTTTTATAAAAAAATTGAGCTTTTCGGTTCTCGCAGGTGCCCTGTGTGCACAGTGCAAGAACCTCGCAGGCTGCTATGGGCTCACCTACGAGAATGCCCCATTCTCGCAGGTCCCGTGTATCCCACCTGCAAGAATGGCAGCGCGCAAGTAGGGCTCCTAAAATCAACTTAAAAATGAAATTTTAACCAATGGAAATGCAAAATTAAACCATGAAAGTGTAAAGGACAAAGAGCCTACCTCACTGTCGCTGACGGCTCGCTGAATGGACGCTCGTAACTCCCGCAATCTGATGCCGAACTTTGAGGGTAAAAGAGGGGTTTTTTAGCTCAAATAGTGGAAAGGTAAAAATGATATGGTAAAAAGAGTATTCAATCCTTTTTATTTACTTTTACTATGTTATTTGGTTTTTTATGATTATTTATTTATTAAACCCTAATCCCTAATGTCATTTTGAGTGTAACTTTTGCAGGCGTAATGATTTCGATAATCAAATATAGGAATACGGACATGTTTTTCTTTGTCATTGCGTGATTTGATTTTTTTTTATGGTTTTTGTATAAAACCTCGAGCGTGGTCTTTGTCCATTATTATGCTCAAAAATACACAAGAACATGATCGAGCATACTTTTATCACTTTTTCAGGCTCAACAAGGTTATACGAAAAAGGAACCCCCCTAGAGTCCTCTTTAAGCTCTTTTCAGACTCTCTAAACATGAAAAGATAGCCGAGCGACCTTGCTATTTTCACGCTCGATAAAGTATTTGAAGTAAGCGTCTCGTGAGCGATAATTTATCTATTTTTCGGTCTCATCCAGACTATTTTACAAAAAAGGAACTAAGAGAGTTCTCTTTTAAAGTGTTTTTCCAGACTCTATAATCATGAAAAACCTTCGAGTTTTCTATCTTTGGACTCGTTAAACAAACATCGATAGACCCGTAATGCGACCAAACCAATCCTTCTCAGGGTTCGTTAAACAAACTCTGAAGGACTTATTTGAAGGATAAGCTTATATCAACAAGCATATGTTATCCTCCTCAAGCTTGTGTAAAAATAAAGAGGTACTCGCCAGAAATGGTGGGGGGAAATTTGGGAAAGGGATATGTTTTCATCTTCATTTTGATTGGCAGTAAGTGTCGCTCTTGAACATGACACCCCCTATTCATTACATTTGAAGCTAGTTTGGGAAATCCCTTTGTCTCTCATTCGATTTGCTACAAGGTCATTCCCTGTGTCGTCTTTGAGTCAATGATGCCAAATCATTGGTCGTGTCATTCATATGTTCAAGAGAAGTCCATATGAAACCTATATTGAGTCGGCCATCTATAGTTATCCATTCTCTCTATGTCGGCCTTTCCTGTGTCCAGTTCAATTTACATCATACTCTGTTTCACCTTCAAAATCTGTTACTCATTTCATGTCATTGATGGGGGATACATCAAGGCCCTCCTGTGACGAGTTTTGTTCCGTCGACTTCAGATCATTATCCAGAATCAAAGCTTAGAAATTCTTTGGTACCTTGGAGCTTGCATGCCTCAATGGCAGGCTTCCTCACTTTCGATAGTGGGTTTACATCATTGACCCCTAATCAAAAGATTTTGTCGAATGTTTGACTTCAACTCATTCATTCACACTCGATAGATTGTACTAGTGTACCTTGGGAGTCATTGACATCAATGGTGATTTCCCTCGCACTTGTTAATAGTTTCATTAATGACCGGTAATCAAGTGGTTTCTGCCATGTTCGACTTCGACACATGTAATCACATGGTTAGATTCATACTTTGGGTGACAAGATTGAAGACCCTGGATATCATCTATTTTGTCCAGGTTGTGATGGAGTATGTATAATTTGTGACACATAGATCCAATGTGTATGTCTCGTGGTTATGTCATCTTAATTTGAAATTTCTCGCATAGATCCACAGTGTATTCCTGGTGGCTATGCTATATTTTGATGGCATGGATCCACAGTGTATGATTGGTGGCCATGACCCATGTCTACAATTTCATCAGTCTGTGATCTGAGTATGGGAATGCCTACCTCAGAATTAATATATATGATATTCTACAGATGCTTGGTTGTTTGCAGGTTTCTGATTAGGTGTGCTCCTAGTTTTCGACACACACATGCAACTTACAAAGTCTTTCGGTTGTCACTGGTTCCAACCACATACTTTGGGGGGTATCCTATTACCCATGATTTTGGTCGTCATGATGATTTATTGATGATGGTGTACTCAGGCTCTTCATAAGAACTTTCTCTTGAGAAAAGTTACTTTCATCTCTTCCCAGAAAACTCATTTTTGAAGAAGGTTCGCAGGCTGCAAATACATTTGGGTGTGAGAATGCCTGATTCTCGCAGGTTGCTTTAATCCAGGGTGCGAACTTCTCACACTGTGTTGAATAGCTAGGGCGTGAACTCTTCCTAAAGCATGGAAAAGATGAATTCTCAATGTTTCTAGAAGTGAATCTTCTAGAAGGATGGGTTGGCATTCGAATGGTTATCCTTGTACTCGATTCCCATATATTGTGGAATCATTCTTATCCAAGTAACTATCTTATTCTCTCCTATATATTGAGGGAATTCTCATGGAAAAGGTTAAGAAAGATTCATTGAAGAATTGGTGAAAGAATTGTGTGAAGGACTTAGCTTGAACAACATCTTGGAGACTCTAGCAAGTCTACCAAGAGGATTTGATCTTCTTCATGCAAGGATTGAGCAAGTGTGTGTGTGTTGGAGCCAAGAGCCATCGAAAGGAAGCTTGTGACATCAAGGATATCAGGTTGTAATCTTATCTTTCAATCAACATGATACAGTGGCATGTCCCTTTCCCATAAAGCTATTCTCACTTTATTGTGTAATTCCTTGATCATACACCTAAGTTGATTGTTGAATATATTGTGCTATCTTCACTTTGGTTGGTTTGTGTTGTCTTGATCTTGACCTCACGAGAGCACTAGAGTGAAGAAAGAGCAACAAAAACCCTAGGAAGTGATATAAAGGTATGTTACTTGTTCCTTCCTACTAGCTTATTCAATGGTCAAATCTTAGGGAAAGAGTCATGTCCTGTCCTATTTTGTTCTAGATCCAGGTGGATCTAGGGAGATCTGTTAGTGTCCGCACCTACCAATTAGTCTGATAACACCAGTAGGAAGATACTTTTGATGCGTGCTTCGAGACTAAACCTTTTGGGTCGTTCTTGCGAAAGCGTCCAGTATGGAATCGAAACTCCAATTGATTCAACCCTTCCTGTTTGGCTTGAGCAGTGTCTTTTACCATGTAGAAACCTGTATGGAATCCTTAAGGTATGAACACAAGCTTCTTATCTTTTACTAGAGTAGCATTATAACCTTGCAGGATGGTCTGGTAACAGATTTCTCCTATTACTAGTCAATCAGGGACATACACGGGTAACATATGGGGTTTTCTAGTGGTGTCGAAAACCCTGATGTAGGTATCGTGCTCATATAGATACCAATGGCCAGCTTTCTATATAATCTTTATGGATGCATCCGATAGACTTGGGCACTCTTTCTTGGACAAAAGGTAATAAATATGTGCAATGAATTGATCGCAGATGAGAGAGTAGGATTTATTGTACCTGTTCTCCCACAAGATTCCAAAATATACATGGACCAAGAGTTCTGAGGTGTGCCAGCTCAAGTTCATTTTGGAAAAGACATTTCTAGCATAGATGACATCCAATAGATAAGATGCCATGTAAAAATATGGAGTGTCTCCTTCCTTTGGTGTTTGATCTTGCCGTATGCAGGTGCTCAATTGTTTGGAAATGATGGCACACCAGTTAAACCCTATTTCATAAATGGCTACTGTATAATATAAAGGCATCCAAGCCTATGAAAACCTAGAGCAGTCTTTATCCCCATGAAATCGGCAGAAGAGGGCCATTAGATAGATGTACGACTCCCTTCGGTTGGTTTTCAGGTACCAGCCAGAGGTCCGATTGGTAAAAAATTTATCCTCTCTCCACCACGACGCCAACACCTTGTCGGTATCGTGTTTCTCATATAAGCTTACAAGAAAATCGATGTTTAGTCGTTCTTCCAAATCTCTCAACTTGTAGTAATTTTTCACTTCCACTGGAAGGAAAACCCCAACACACCCACCATTGTCGTCATTAATCAAGCATCTTTGCATGTCAGTGTGATCAATAAGACACTTTAGGAGTTCTATGTAAGGGAATACCAGAGTCATGCTTGCCACCATGTGAAGATACACCTTTCAGACATTCAGGAGGAATTCATCATCAAGTTTTCTTGTATCAGGATCGTTGTGTGGGATATATTTGGGGAATCTTTCCCTCTTCATTTTCTTGAAAATATCTTCCCAGCACGGGAATATTGTCTTGGTCCTGATGTTTTCCTCTGTGTCTCCAAAGTTTGGAGGCTAAGAGAAAACCTCCTTGGTGGATGTCTTGATGATGGGCACCAGTTTTGAAGCAAAGCTAAGTTGTTTTGCGACCATTGGGGAGGATCCTTCTCCTACCTCTGGTTCCTTTAGCTTTGGCTCTCTCAGAGATTTCCTAGTGGTAGGTTTCTTCGAAGGCATCGTCCCTATAGTGCTTGTTGATTTTTTTTTAATACTCAATAGACCTTGGAATATTTCCCTGGATTGCTCATCTTGATCCTCTGGATGTTCCGAACTTCGCTGCGCATAGAATAATCTTCTTTACAATGAATCAAAAGGATTTGACATGAGAGATCCTACTAGTCGTATCAATCAATTAATTTGAGTGATGGGTGAAATTCAAAAGAAACTACTATTGAATATTTGCAAATAAATTCTACATGAGTTGATAGTGGGGACGCGGAGGGTGATTCACTGTATCAATACGTTCATACGGTCTTTTTTTATTCACGCATGAATTAGAAACTAATGCAGGATTTTGGAATTAATTAATTCTTTAAATGCTTCGGATCCATCATATCTTGGAGCTAAAACATCCCATAGCATCGCTTTCTTAGTGGGTAGATCAAGAATCGACGATATCCTTGTGTATATTCTCGTTGGCATCCTCTAGATAAAACACCCGATGTTGACTGATTTTTTCGTATGGTGCTGATGTGGTCGAACTGATTTGGGCTACGTTGTGGGTCTCGAGAGTTAGTAACGACTCAAGAAAAACTATATTTTATGTCTAACTACTTGGGCAATGACAGGTGGCAAAAGAGAATAGGTGGTTTGGCCATATATCTCAGTCGGATTCGGGTCTTTCGACAGGAGACATGTATTAAAATAAACCTGTGATTGTCAAGGCCGAAAGGTGTCGGGGTTGGTGATCGGGGATTGAATTATCATGGTCTCTACAGGATATCCTTCTAAAATCTCGTCGATGTATAAATTTATCGGGGATCGACTTTTAGAGATAGATCCATCGCGTAGTTCCCTTGTGGGTTATCATCCTTGGAAATTCCCCGATACTGACGACATCCCGGTAGTCTGCGATCGGCGATATCTTTCCTTTATTCGTGCAACACCTACTCTTTTCACTCCTTACCGACCTCGAGGGGAATTAGTTGTCGGAAATATCCTTGCATGATTCTTGTTGAGAAAGAGCATCTTCTATTTGTTGACGCCGATGAAGATCGGCACTCGGCGACCTTGGTTCTCTCAAGTGATTTCTTTCACACTCAATCCTTCCCAATGTCAAATTCCTTAAGCATGTCGAGGAAAGTTTTGACTGTCAATTCTCTAATTTAGATGTTAGTCTTTAAAGTTATTTGTTTTCTCATGCTCGAGCAAACTTTGAAAGACTTAAATGGAAAATAAAAGGATAAGCAGAGGCAACATTTTTTCATACTGAGGTCGAATTAGACAGTGTAACAGATCAAGTGGTACCCAAAAAGTAAAATTTGACATGGGATTTTTAGGGTTTATTGAGTGCTCAAAAGAGCCTTATTAATATCATCAAAAGATTGCTAGAAGACAACAAGAAATCTTGGGATTCAAAGCTTAAATATTTTTTATGGGCTGACAGAGTGACAACAAACAGATCTCTTGGTGTCTCTCCTTTCCAGTTGGTGTATGGAGTTGAGGCCATATTTCCCTCTCAACTCGCCTTACCTATGGAAAAACTATTCCAAGATTATTAAGGAGAACCAGATGATATGATCAGAAGAATACAGTAGTTGGTAGAAGTGAAGCAGACAAGGGAGAAACTATTGGACAAAGCCCATGACCATCAACAGAAGATCAAGTAGGATTTTGACAGAAAATTAAGGAAAGACGATTTCCAGCTGGGAGATCTAGTACTCAAGTTGGATGCACCTAAACAATATAAAGGCAAGCATGGTAAATTCGAGGCCTTATGGATTGGCCCCTTCAAATTTTCTGAGATCTTTTCAAATAACACTTACAAGTTGCAGGATTTGTAGGATGCTAAATTTTTTAGTAGCCATGTAAATGGGCATTTTCTAATGAAATTTTTTACTTAAACCATGAGTGGCTTCCCATGTCATTGTAAATATCATTTTCTTTCAGTTTTGGTTTTTATAAATGACTCCATAACCCAACATCTAAGGCACTGGAACTACTTTTTCTTGGTAGCTTGCAGGGAGAATGCCATCCCCTGTGGAGCCAAATGTTATCACATAAAATTGTCAGAGTCCCGTGGGTTTGTGATTTCTACTTAAGTATGTAATTTTGCCTCGATCTCCCTGTTTTCCCAGCCCATAGCCATTCATTTGAATCCTCGATCATGCAGGTCGCATCCATGAACACAAAGAGCAACTTTCCTAACAGTCCATTTCAGGCTTGAAGCACAAGCAAAAGGAAGTTTTAATCTTGCAATGACAGGGATCCATCAGGAGAATCGATCGACGACGTGCATTCTTTTGGAATATTAAAAGTTGCAGGAAGTTTTGCGCCAGAGAAAAATTTTGAAGTCAAAGGGTCGAGCAAAGATTTAATCTGGGTCATAGATCTCATTAGGAGAGATCAACGGTGGAAAATAATTGTGGGAATCAAGAGTTTGAAATATAATTAAAGTTGTTAGTCAAAGTTCCAAACTCCCGAAACCCAAAATCAACAGGAGTCATCTGATTCAGAGGGACGCATGGCACCGGATCTGAGAAGTCATGGTTTCGCAAATCATAGGTTTTCGCATGGAGCACGACGCAAGTTTGCGAAGTGATAAATCATGAAGCGCATAGGAATTGGTCCCATGATCATAGCCCATGGTCATATGGAAAGAGGGGACATAAATAAGGGTAAGAGCCTATTGAGCAGCTCATGAATGGGGTTTTTAGGAAGAAATCTTGGCTGTCAAATTAAAAGTGAGTCCAATCGTCGATCTGAATAAGGCCATTTTGCAATTTCGGGCATCGAGATATTTGGAATCAAGTGGAGTGGAGACTCTTGAAATATGAAATCCCAAAGCGCCTTTGGATATGAGCCCCAATTCATGGCCCGAGTTTGCATGTGGGATGGAGTGATGGAAAGGAATTGCGTCAAAGTATGAAAGTGCCCATATTGGTCACAGAAGAAGATCTGCATGGCCTCGAGGCATCGGGATTGACTCGAAGAAGTTGTGGGAGCCACCTAGAACATTCATGGGCGTCAGGCCTCATCTCGATCCCAATGAAGATATTTAATGGAAAATGGAGGAGGTGGTTGAAACCTCGTCTCACCCCATAAGTGGAAAGCAGGCTAAAGACAACTGTGATTGCATATTGGCAATACGAAGTTTCCTTCTAGACAGATTTTATTGAAACACACATAACTGAGGCAAGCTTGCGTCTGACATGAGAAGGTCTTCATAGTCTGACAGATCAGGAATCGACTGAAAGATTTAAATGCAGAGGTTTGATCATGCTCCCGGTGGTTGCAACATTTATGAGTGTATATATAGGCAGTTTTAGTATTTTGTTGTGGTCGGATGGTTGATCTAGGCTCCCTGCTATTGTAATATTTTGATGAAGAACACTGGTTCTCTGGTTATGTACTTGATTTGAGACTTATGGATTAATCTAAGTCAATTTTATTACCCCATCTTACTCACCTCTGATATTGAGAGAGTTCATGAATGACTAATTCACATGAATTGTTGTAACTATATTATGATGAATGTTTGATTATATTGTTATTATGATTTCTCTCAGTTTCTTTGAAATTTGAATCCAAGAGGATCTTGTGTTTGAATTTTTCCTCCTTAGTTTGCTTGAAGGCCTGATGTCCATAGCAGACCTCTACACCTTTCTCACCAAAATCTTACTTCTACTCACCTTTACTCCAACTTACTGACTGAAGTTGATTCCAGACCTCAATTTATTGTGTATGCTAGTCCAAATTTCTGAGTTAGAATGTTATTATCATTAAGTCTTCTCCATTTGACCTCTTAAAAATCAATTACACTCCCATAAACTGATGGGTACTGGTCCTACCTTCTATGCAATCTGAAGGTGACTTCTAGTGCTAACAGAATGCAGAGATATCAAAGTTCGTGAACTTGGCGCTAGGTCAAGTACAATAGTTCAGGGAGAACTCGATCAAGGCTTAGACAGTATTACAGCAGTTAAGTGTTAAAATAGTCAAGTATCGGGCGTGGGCAATAGAATTAAAGGAGATCCTTTCAGCCCCAATGGATCAACATGAATTCAAGTATGCCAACACATGTGAGGAACTCTTCATCAAATGGTCAGAGTATGAGAAGAGTCATCCACTTCAGTGAAACCATTTGATGAATCTTAGAAGACAGAGAGATGGAAGCACCATGTGGCGATGTTTTGTTTTACTTAGATTGCACTTTTGATAGTTATTTTTAGTTAATGATTTGTTATAAATAAGAGGATCAAACTTTTAGAAAATTTCGATGGTTTTGGCAAAGACCCTCATTTTTGGAATTGTAATGAACTATTTCGGAACTACCTTAATTTAGAAGTCTTGTTCAGGACCGAAGAAAAACTTATGTTTTTCATCAACGGCGTGTGTGATTGGACCTAAGGAGGAATTACTTTCGACTTTATCTCATGAATGGATGTTGTAATGAGTAAGAGTTTTTGAATCTATTGATAAGTTAGTTGATTCAATATTTGTATAGTTCTTGTCTCTAATGGTGGAAAGAAAATCATTGTGTTAATGTGTGATTAGTGATTAGAGCTAAGGAAAATAACTTTCTTGCCATCATTTTATTGCATGTATGTTTTCTTTCAATAATTGTACCTCATACAATAATTGAAATACTAGCAAGTTGATGTATTAGTACTAGGATTGCCACGGGTGTGTAAATCTTTGTCTGCATGCTTGAGCACAAGGGTTATCCCAAGCTCAACCTTCTTCAGTAATTAAGATTTCCCCTTTTACCTACTGGTTTATACCAGCACAAATATTTTTATCAAACCCATCTAATAAAAGAAAATACAAAACGGAACGTTTAAACTGAAGGAGGAAATTTCATGAGAAGATATTTGTTGGATTACTGAGAGGGGGGGTGAATCAGTAATAGAGAAATTTAATCCTTTTTAACCATATAATCCAAGTGTTATATCAATGTATCATTATCATCCAATAATTGCAAAGAAAATAAGCAATGAACAAATGAACAATCATACACATACACAGTACACTAGTGTTTTACATGGAAACTCAAAGCGAGAGAAAACCACAGAATTTTTTTTCTTATATGTCTTGAAGAATTACATTCATTGGAAGCACCAAATTCCTTTGTTTTCCAGCTTCAATTGGAAGGAGGCTCCAACCCCCTATATTCTCAGGTTACAACCTTAGGGAAGCTCCAACTACCCAATTCTCTGGCTACAACCAAAAGGAGGCTACAACCCACTATGTTCTCCATCTACAACCGGGAGGTCTCTAAAACCACCTGTCCTTGCCCCGTACAACTGACCTGAACTATAAGTAGAATTATGGAAACACTCTCACACTATCACTGTGAGATATACTGCTGTAAACCTATACCAATCAACCTGCACCAAATAACCTGTACCAATCAACCTACACCAAATAACCTGTACCAATAACATGAACCATGCATCAACCATGCATCAACCTGTACCTCAACCTGTAATCAACCTGTACCATAAACAAGTGCATCAACCATGCACCAACCTATAACAAATAACCTGTAATCAACATGTACCATAAACAAGTGCATCAACCATGCACCAACCTTACCTCAACCTATACCATGAACAAGTGAATCAACCATGCACCAAACCTGTACAAATAACCTATCACAACAACCTATCACAACAACTTGTCCAAACAACCTATCACAACAACATGTCTCATCGATCTTATCAACCAAATCAGATCTAGTCACCAAGATCAATCACCAAGACAACTCTCAAAGATGTGCATCAACCAAGCATAACACAACAACTCATAATCATCACCAACAACTCAAAATAATACAAGTATGCTACATCATCCTTAGACCATGTGTCAACAATACTACTAACAAGTGCCTCCAACCATGTATCAAGTATGTACCAATAATGTATCAACTACTCATCAAGATGTACCAACATCATCAACTATACACCTCATGTATGTGCCAACTCATCAACTACTTGTCTCAGCCATGTACCTGACATGTACCTCAACCAAATTCCCTCATCAATTTCATCATTCGAATCTTATTTTTAACTCTGTAATAGACCTAGTTTATATGATCACATACCTGCAAACCTTCCTTAACTTTAACAACAAGAGACTAGCATTTTCATCAAACTTTTCTTTAGTCTCACATGACTAGTTTTGGATTAGTCAACAACCCTAACTTGAAATAATCATGACTTTGTACATGTAATGAATAAAGATATGAAACTTATACACAATTTTCTTCAATTTGTTATGTGAAATTCCTCCATTTTTGACTACTTGGAACGTCTCAGAAAAGGAGTTATAGTAAAAATGGCATACCTTGTTGAATTTTGTCTTATTCTATAGAAAGATATTGTAGAGCGTTACCTGCACATAATATTTGTTGAATCGATCTAAAATAGTTAGAAAGCATACTACAGACTGTACTCTAACCAACACATATTTTCTTACTGAATTTGGATCTGTTATGAAGAAGTTATGACGTTTTTACCCGAAACACTTGTTTTAGACTAGTTTCAAGACTAGCCACAAACCCTATTTTCCATGGAGTGTAACTCCAAAAATACAACAAACCACAAGCTGATTTTTTTACCACACATACTTGTATATGTTTCCTCAATGGAATATCAATTTCACGGTCTGAATCATTCTATAAAAAAAATTATTTCTAAAATGGTGACATGACCTATAAATAACATACCTTAGAAAGCATCATCAAAAGAATTTATCCTCCCTTGAATTTCGGCCTTCTTTTCTTCACCTTCCCTCTAAAATTCATCTTATATATCTTTTGGTTACCTCAGAAACCTATAGATATTCAATATTCTCAAGTTTTATGTAAAATTAGAGAGCATTTCCTCTTATTTATACTCTCCAAGTAGCTTCCTTAAAAACATCTTTTAGGTCACTTTGCCCACTTTCCTTATTTTAGGGTTAACCCACTTCTAATTTCTCCATTAAATTTATTGTTTAAATAATTTATTTTGTATTCACTTTGAATTATAGTACACTCATCACTTCAATTTATTATTTACCTTCTAAAATATCTTATACCACTTTGACTACTTTGACCTTTTGGGGCTTCTAGATGACATATGAGGGTCCTCCAACTTCGTAAGGCCATAACTCTCAAACCATGAGGATTTATGTGACGTTCCACATACCACAAAAAATGGAATGACATGTAATGTCCATATATAATAGTATTACCTGAAAATATATCAAAACTCATATTGTTATCCATCAAACAAACTTGGGTCCATTACCCAAACCTAGGTTCTCCAACTTCTCATGGCCATAACTCTCTAATCGTGAGGAGTTATGTGATGTTCCACATAACATAGGAAATGGAATGACAAGCACTATCCATCTAGGATAGTTTCATTGACAAATTCATTGACCTTCATCTCATTATTCCATAAATAAGCATGGGTTCTCTAACCATACTTATAGGATAACTCAATCTGCAAAGCGTCTTCCCGTGAGGGATTTCACCATAAGGGGACCACTTTGGAGTTCATCCATTTGTAATTATTATCAACCATGACAAGACAATAATGAGTCATCTTTACATCAAACAGACTTGGGTCCATTACCCAAACCTTTTTTCTACCTGAATTCGCTACTGGACTTTCTCCAAGGGTTGACATCAATCTACAATATCACTCTCCAATAGTTGACACCAATGAAAACCAACTATCCATCAACATAAGCCAACTATCTGACAATATCATGTCAATCACTACGTAAAGCCCATCAATTATTTGGTCGGATTGATAGATCTGGAGAATCATTACACTATCAAACGTTGCAGAGTGTAATTGGGCTTCGGTGGCGGGTTTGGTTCCTGTTGTTGAGTTAAAGGGATTTAGGACCCCTCAATAGAATTGGTGCTATATGGAGGTCCTGAATGAATGAATGGCTAGCAATATTTCTGATATTATATTTCACACAACTTGTAGATTCAAAATAGCCCACATGCATGGCTAGTCATTCTCAAGACAACCCACATACACTGAGTACTCCTGGAGATAAGGATATGGAGGTTTAATAACTTAACAGGTCAAAGGGTATGAGAATACCATATGTTTAACACAAAATTTATATGATTCTTAATAAAAATGAATAAACATTGAGTCGATACCTCTATTACCTGAAATGTATTAGATCAATTAAAGAAATATCAAATATAGAACAATGTTACCTGAATTCCATCATCAGTACCATATCAGAGACTTACTACCAGATCAACACAAAATATCGTTTTAGTACCAGACCAACACAGAGAAATGATTTAGTACCGAACCAAGACAGAGAGACAATGTAGTACTAGACCAACACATAGATTATTTTCTAGTACCGAATGAACTCAGAGACTGTTTCTTTAGTACCGGGTGAAAATTTAGCAAAGTACCTAGAATCTTGTAGGCTTGCTCTTTGTGTCTAAACATGTTCTGAGGGTCAAGTTGAAGTAGAGGTTGGAACTCACTAATTTTGTATGTGAATTTTTTCTCCTAAATGACAATGTTGAAAAAGTTATAAATATCACACTGGTACAGGGAGGTTCAAAGTGCAATGGAAGTATCCTTAAATGCGGAAAAATATCCAATGATTGGGCTCCAAGATCTGTAAAAAGAAGGCAATTGTAGATGGACATCCCCTTATCGAGGTGCAAAAACCTCCTCTTTTTGGAACCATACAAACCACTTCTTTTTCTACCACTTCCATTTTATTGCAAACAAAAACCTAACTACTATTGTCTTGTGGATTGTTCTCACGCCCAGGTCAGTTAATGCTCGTCAGTATTTTCAATTTTTAGGAGTTTCAAAAACTTAAAGAAAAATCCATATATTGTTCTGTGAATTTTTCGCGAGACCAGATTAGTTAATGATTGTCGGTGTTTTCAATTTTTAGGAGTATGAAAATCTTAAAGAAAAAACCATTAGGCTCCTTTCCCATGGGTAATCTACCAGGGTTGGGTAAAGGAATAAACTTACACCTAGAAGATGTTCTTATTATTTATTATCTACATCATAACACAATCAACTTATTCTTTTGTTAGTAATACCAAAAAAATCACTACCTAACACACACCTATATACATATATATACAAATTTAAATTAAATCACACAACAAAAACTTACAGTGGTGGTTCAGTAGGAGGAGAACTCCTCTTGATTACCAATTACATTTCATAATTTTGAAGATTTTTTTTGATAAAATCCTCTTTTGATAGAGGCTTATGATAAACTTTCAATCGATGCCCATTTACAACAAAGGATGTTTTATATTCATCAATAGTCTTTATCTTCAATGAACCATTTTCATAAATTGTGTCTACTTCATAGGGTCCCAACCATCGAGTGGACAATTTACCTTTGAAATTATTGGACCTACTATCATATAGAAGGACCCAATCACCTGGCTAAAGGGATTTCTTCTTGATGTACTTTTCATGCCATTTAGTCCTTTGTTCTTGAATGAGTGTAGTTTTATGAAGAGCATCTTGTCTGATTTCATCAAGTTCATTCAGCTGCAATATTCTTTGTTTATGGGCTTCATCCAAATCCATTCCCAATTGCATAACAGTCATGAAATTTTTTACATGAAATTTTTTACGTGAAATTGTATGGGAAGCAACACCTACTTCCCATACACTAATTCATAAGGTGTATGGCTTGTTGTATTTCTCTAGGTTTTTCTGTAGGCCCATAAGGCCTCAGGAAAATGATTCACCCAATATTTGGTGTGTAACTAAATTTTCTTGGTAAGTATAGCCTCTATCACCTTGTTAGTTGATTCCACATGTATTCTTTCTTGGGGGTGATAAGGTGAGGATTTTCTATGTTTATTCTAATATTGTTCAGTAATGGATTTGACCAGATTGGATGTAAATTGGGTTCCTTGGTCTGTCACTATTTCTTCGGGCACACCAAAATTAGTAAAGATGTCTTCAAATAGAAAATCAACAATAGATTATTCATTTGCAGAGTACAAAGATTTAGCCCCTACCCATTTAGTCACATAATATGTACAAACTAGTATGTACCTTCTTCTTCGATACATGGGGTTGATAGGTCCTACAAATTCCAAAGCCCATTTCTCAAAAGGTTCAATTACCACCTAAGCTTGGAGAGGCATCTCATCACTTGCAGTTGGTTTCCCCATACTCTGAAAATCATCACAACTGGCCACATACTTCTTTGCATCCCTAAGACTAGTTGGCCAATAATAGCCTGACTGCAGTATTTTGTATGTTGTCACTATTAAATTTAAACATTTTTTTGACGAAGCAGAGACGAATTTTCGTCGGAATAGAGTCATTTTTGTGACCACGATGATTTTTTTTTCGTCGGAATCCATTCGTCAGTCTATCTTCCACACATGGATCTTAGCCAGTCTAGCGACCGGGAAAAGAAGCCTATTCACAATAGGGAAAAGTTCAGCTAGCAACAAATGTTAGTCAAACGACTAATATTAGTCGCAAGAGTGACCAAGAAAACCCTAGAAAACTTAGTCAATAAACCACCTTGATTCGGTAGAACAACGAATATTAGTCGCTAGAGCGACCAAACCATCAGTTAAAAAGGTCAAACGAAGGAGGATCAGTTAGTCGCTAGAACGACCAAGTGACCTAGTTTGCAACCAAATGGAAATACAAGCGACTAACACATTGGTCTCTCTAGCGACTAACACATTGGTGTTTGTGACCAAATGGAAATACTAGCGACGGACATGTTAGTCGCTAGAGCGACCAATGTTGGGATTTTTTTTTTTAAACAATTATGCCATTCACATAGGAATAGAGCAGAGTAGCGGGTGTGTGAGGAGAGGATGATTGTATGCCTAAGAAAGCTATTGTAGTTCTCCCTTGAATAAGAAGAAGACTGATAATAATTGCCCGTGGTTTTTTCCCGATTTGGGTTTCCACATAAATCACTGTGTCAAGTGTATGAATGATGTGCTTGGTTTAATGTGTGTTTCATCTTGCTTGTTTTATGCTCTCTTATATGCTATGTTTTGCTTCCACTGACCAACAAAGGAAATGGTGTTTTTGGTGGACAACAAGCATTTGTATCTCTAATTCTGATTTCGTTCACTCTGAGAACTTTAAATAGACTTGGGATTATGGCTATGGTGTGGAATGCAGTGAATAAAACAGTAGAAACTCGAGGTATGTTGATCAACAACACACAAAATATCCCATGGATTTCTCAGTTACACACAAAATTGCTTGGCTCTCGCACACAAATTTCAATCGGAAGTTCAATCATATTTAGAAACTCCAGTTGTATGTGGTCTCCTCGAATGGAATTGGTTTCTTTCAGTTCAGTTTTGGCAGGAAGAAGTTAAAAACATCAAAGAAGATTTCAAATTGTTGTTGTCATCTCGGACGGTGTATTATGTAGCCTTTAAAATCTTGAATTTTGAACAGTACCATCAAATTTAGTACCTGGGTGTTGTATCATCGTGTTAAAATATGAAGAAAATGTGGACAATTGTTTCACATTAAAAGTGTTTTCTAGTAATAAACTTGTTGTTGTAATAGGACACTGGAAGGGAAGGACAAATTTTTATGGTTTCACAAATATTATGTCACACACTCAAATCCAATTTGTCAAGAGGCATGGTTGGTTCATTACAGGGCGTCATTGAGGAGAAACATCATCCAAGAGTGCCAAATCATGGTTGAACAACAATTATCAGAATGTCAAACAACGCCCAAGTGCTAGTCTAAAGGAGTGAAACAAATAATGCCAAGGGAGTCAGCTCATACAATTTCAATTTTAAAACCAGTAAAATTAGCAACCCACCGAGGGAATTCACAAATTCTTGGGAAATTGCAATTTTTAAATCAATTAAAGGATCGTGATTAAATTGAGAAAACCAAATTTGTTCTTGAAGTCATTTTCAAGCGTAGATGTTGATGAGATTACCAATTTTGTTTTGGGAGCCGACATTGACTAAAAAGGTAGATTGTATGGAAGGGCCTTCTATTAAGGAAATCCCTATTGTGATAGGGATTCAATGTTTTATAAATATGGCTATGAAGTGAATGATACTTATGGTATGAACCCTCTATCAGTTCATCAGCTAACAGGCCGATCTGTGCCACCAATTTTGAAGGAAACAACTACAATTAGAAATGAAGATAGTTACTTTTGGGTGAAAAACATAAATAATGGCTTTAATGCCTTCATCAATCTGATAAATTCTTAATCACATGTATTGATGATTTATTACTTGAATTAATTGTTGATCACTCCATAAACAATGTGTGAATAATGGTAACTAATAATGAGCAGTTATGGATAAAAAAGATTCACCAACCCTCCACCATAGTAAAAAATTTAAAACATATTTTCCACGAATGAGAAACGACTGTGAATCATCGACCTATAATATCACTATGAATATCGACAATGTTGGCCAAATGCAGTAGCAAGGAAATTGTTAAGAAATAGGCAATAGATTTCACAAAATGTGGGTTATTGTAGAAGTGGAAATCAATTGTGGAGTTCACAAAAAATCACGGGAGGAACATTGAACATATGAGATCCTATAGATATGGATTTAATAAAAAGTAATCCTAACATGTATCATATATTCCAACAAACAATATGGATGGAATTATTTTACATACTCATTGGATACATCAATGCAATTACTATAGATTTTGCTCAATATTGCACAAAATGCCATCGTAATTCAAGGTTTTTAGGTTGGCACAACATTTTAAGATCTTGGAACATTAGAGACATTGGAGGATCATTTCCATTCCATATCACTTAATGAATTTTCTCCAAAGGATGGATATAGAAGTCCAATCGAGAGCATAAGAAGTTGTAGCACATCATGAGTTGATTAATCTATTTGTTTTCGATGAATTATGAATAATACAACCATATGTCACATGGGACATGTTCATTATTCATCTTGAAGAAAATGTAGCATAAAAACCATGTATTGAAGACTTAGCACATGCTTTAGAATATGTGCCAACACTAGTAGGTGAAGAATCCATGGATTCTACGGAGCCTATATCAACTACTGCATAAGAAGTAGCAGAGTGTGAAGAAGGAGTAGGAGGATATATCCTCAATAGATTAGGAACTAGAATCGAATATATCTAGGGATGCAAAGGAAAATACCTTAGCCCAAGCTAAGAAGCCATTTGATATTCTAGATTCCCCATAGCAAGAAGATCCTACCACCCTATTAGGGGTTCCAATTGTTAAAGGAAAAGAAGAAATCAACAACCTTGTTGATGAAAAAACACTTGTGATACATGAAGAGAGTAGCTATGTTATTGAGCATATTTTGAAGAGGATAAGGAGATATGGTTCGAATAGGATGCAAAAGAGGATTCTAACACACATTGTGGCCACAAATTCAGTTAAAGTTTTGATGAGACAGTTTTTTATTGCTCAAGGTGAAGTAGCAATGGAAGAAACAAGAAGAATAAAAAGGTGAGAACTATTTTTTTGTCATTGAGCATAACCAAGTAATCACTTTGCTGGAAGAGAAATTTTCTTTAACCTCAATAGATTTTAATGAAAATTTTAAAGTCCTCGGTAATGAAAATACCAAGATAAAAATTGACCTGGTAAAACAAATGCAAGAAACTACAAAAAAGGATTAGGAAAATGCAATATTAACATATGTATGTGAGGAGATTATTGAACAACCTTACAAAATGTTGGCACATACACCACTTGCTAGGTTCTATGCTTTATACTTAAAATATCAGTGGTACAAATTTAACATTGAATGATACATATCTCTTATGAAGACAGATTTCCAAAACACTTGGAAATTTTGTGAATTGTATTTTGATATCACCCCTAAAAGGAGAAATCTCCTTTGCAAACCTTACCTACACAACTAGGCGTT
>ML785783.1:174980-185626 GCA_009831015.1 Picea engelmannii | reverse complement strand
GTAGGTGTTGGGCCAAAATTATGTGGGAAGACAGAAGAAATAATTTAGAATTTCCCATCTAATTTGTAGCCCACCTCTAATTTATGAGAACCCATGAGGGATTTCATCATGCTAGTTAGTAGGTTATATGGTGAAAAGGATTTATCTTATATGCATAAGCATTAGGTTCCCTTGATACACCAAATGTTGAAGAAGGTAGTTGTAATATAGATGACTAGAGAAAATGATTGTTATATTTGAGTAGAACAAAGGTAGAAAAATACCTTATAGAAGTTTCATGGGTTTATAGAAGTTTCATGTTTCGTGGGTTTATATTACATCATGATCTAAGTAAGCAATCCTTACCCTTCTTGAATTCATGCTACACATGTGGGGTGGAACCAGTGGTAGAAGAACCTTGTTTCTAATCCAATGAATTTTGGTGACACTAATGATTTTTTTCATGGTTCCATTTTGACCATAATTTCAAGTTTTGGTACCTCCAAGTTCATCCATATTTTACAAAAACCTAAAATCCACCAAATTGATTAGAATTACCAAAAGTTGAAACCCAATTGAAATTGTTGCAAGAGGGTTGTTTTGTGTATATATTGTTTGACTTTGTATTAGGCCATTATATAGCACMACAAAATCCAACAACCAAGAGAAGAAGGCTTTGCAGCAATAGCTTCAAATAGATGGCACAAAGATGCTTGGTATTGTTCTTTCTTTCTTCAATGTGTTCATAATTGTTACAAATTGATACCCATAAAGAAAAAAATGATTTTTCCTCCATATGATGGGAAACATGTCAAAATGATATTGACATTATTTGTTAAGGTAAAAGGATGACTCGGTTCAACTAGTTAATACAATTCCATATGTAAAGGATGAGATAGAAAATAATTCCGACTCACAAATTTCCTTTTAAATTTGAATTGAATTAATGTTTTTGAAAGCGTTCGATATTTAATCATGGCTAGTTGTATTATCTCAACTAGTGGGCTGCTAGAAATTCTCAACGAACAACATCCGATGCTCAAGCTTCATGTGTCTACAAATATCAAAATACTTGGAGACAATTTTTGGCTAGAGATTTCAACCAATGTCTCTATAATAGAAATATTACATGAAGATGAAGGTTTTGGTCAATGACAGCTCGTTGGAATGGTAGCTTCAAAGGTTTTTTTATTACCTTGGTGATCTCAACGAATCCTTGTCAAATGCATTATAATAGAAATATTATATGAAGATGAAGGTTTTGGTCAATGACAACTCATTGGAATGGTAGATTCAAAGGATTTTTTATTACCTTGGGTGATCTCAACGACTCCTTGTCATATGCACTAGGTGTTGGACCCTTTTTTAATGTATCAAAGTATTCAAATTACAGGCATGCTTTACTTGTTAAATTCATATATGAGTATTCCACTCTTTGCATGAAAGATGCGGAGTCTGATAAAGATTTAGTGGAGATAGACCCTAGACTAGAGGAAATAGTAGAAAGAATGTTTGACAAGTGCATGTTAGATGGAAAGTTCCAATAGGATTTGGGAATTGCATTGGAGTGTCAAGACTTAAGTTAGAAGAGTTGATATTAAGTTAGAGGTGATCTACCATTTCCTGATTATTTAAGCATTTGTTAGCGCCTCATGTTTCTACATGAGTTTGTGACTATTGCAAGTATACTGGAGAAACTCCTAAGAGGGGACAAGGATGTTACCTTGTTTTACTTTGAGATAGGTTTTGATTTTTTTGAAAATGAGGATTAGGATTTCCTGATAAACGTTAGAAATCAACTTCTTGAGCCCAAGCATCAAGGCACTAGAAGTGCAAATCTTGGAAAATATTTGGTCGTGCAAGGTGATGTTTCTAATAATGTAAACACTACTTTGGTTCAAATTCCTATTGCAATGGATACCTCTAACGATGTCCACATGACAAGAAAAGAAAGGAGGAAACTTTGTATGAAGAGAAGATGAGAAAGAAGCATAGTTTGCCCATTGGAGTGCAACATTCTAGAGAGCATGTGTGTGTGCACCCATATATAAAAAATTGAGATTTCATTTAACCAAATGGAAAGTAAATTATTTATATTGAAATTTGTCTACAACGAAAACAAGAAGCAAAGTCATTTGGTTGGAGTTGAAGATTGATAGGATTTAATGTAAGAGGTCCATAGCCAAAGTCCATTTCAATATTTTGACTAATATACTTGTAATATTAGTAAGGCTTGTATATTAAGGCTAGAACATGGACAAGTTCAATGTCTCCATGCAAATTTGTAATGTCTTATAGTTTAACTACAAGTTGCACTCATTAGAATTTTTCATTTCTTTTGTAACTACACAGACACATTCACTTTCTTCGCTAGGGAGGGGGACACATCCATACAACTCAATCAACTTAAGATTTTTTGTTTACAAGTATTGTAAGGTGCCAGAATAGAACAATATAGTGTATTAACCCCAAGGGGTTAATACAAGATTCAAATTCTGCGCTCCAACACCCCCATTTCAAAAGTTGTTTTTGACAAAAAATCAACCCAAATGTTTGGACTAAAAACGCAAACCCTTTGAATTGGGTCTAGAGAGGCCCTTATTGAAATAAGGTTATTTACCTATTGATAGGGTATAAATGGCCTGTTAAGCATGGGTTTAAACCTGCAAATTAGGTTTAGGGTTTAAAACCCAAAATGATGGTAAGAAATCAGTTCCAAACACTATTCATGGTGTATTTGTCGAAAGTTTAATGTCAATGTAGAATTTCACGCACTTAAAAGACAACAAAAACAATAAGTTTTGGTATCTTGGAAGAAGAAGCAGACTTACCATGGTTTTTTCCTCCTCCTCTTCCTCCTTCTCCCCTGCTATCGACCTCCACTCTGTCGTGCGTGCCTCCTTCTCCCCTGTCGTGCGTGCCTCATTCTCCCCTGCTACCCTACCCTCCTTCTTTGCGCGTCATGAGTTCCTTCTCTGCTACTAGCTTCCCCTGCATGTCATGTGTGCCTCCTTCTCCTCCTCCTCTCCCTCCTTCTCCTTATACTCCACTCTGTGTGTGTAGACCGCGTGTAGCTACTCGGGGGCCAGCTCAAAAATTATGAGCGCGATTTTCGTTTTCATTTTTTTAAATGTTGTTTTTTTTTTGTTTTTTGTTTTTGTTTTTGTTTTTGTATTATTTATAATATATAATATATAGAATTTATATAATATATATATATATATATATATATTGAAGGCATGTGAATAGTCTATCCAGGTGCGGGGAGTCTTCATGATCACAGTGGAAAACAAATGGTGCATTGCACTGGGGGTTAGGGGAATTGTCAAATAATCTGGCTGAAGCATACTCGTTATTATGTGGGCTCACTATAGCTAGGGAACTTGGATCAAACAGATAAAAATATTTGGGGATTCAACGATGATTATCAAGGAAACACTAAACCACTCTAATCATGGGGTGATCAAGATATAGGGCATCATTGAGTGAGTTTGAAAAGTGCTATCTCAGTTTGACAGGGCTAATCTCTTTCACATTCAAAGAGAATTGAATAGAAAAGAAAATGTCTTGGAAAAATATGCCACCACATTCAAGTTAGGAGCTCTAATGGAAAATTGTTTTTTTTCCAAACCACTATCCCCTAGATTTAATCAATGTATATGGACAAAGTTACAATTCAAATCACACAACCAATGGTCATCAATGCAGGTCAACTCTGCTCAATGCTATTGGAGGTTGAACAATTGATGCATATGGTGGTGGATCATCAGGATCTTATGAGCGCATATCCACATTTATTTCAGTTGGGAATGAAGTTAGCTTATCAAGGCAGAGCTATGGGGTGGGGTAATCAATTTGGGATCATTTTGGATGAGGGTGATGAAAAATTCATCACAAAAGAGGAAGCAAAGTGGAGCAAGGGAACATGACAATGAGGTGTGGTAGTGGTTTTGTTCGGAAATGGACAAGGGAAGGGGGGCATATGGACTGGTAGCATCGTTTCTCAATGATGGGCATGGGAGGTTGGAAATTTGGACTTGTTTTGGTGTTTCACTATTGGTAATTCGACCATCAAACTTGTATGGAATTTCATTAATTTTTAGGTTGATTTCCCCCTTTGGAAAATGGATGTTATAAGAGCCAGGGAATTTTCCTTGTACACGTATTTCATCCTAGATTGCTTGGTTTTGAGACCTCTATCTATGGAGTTGGATAAGCTTGATTGGAAGGTCGATTGGTTCACAATGGAAAGCGTTGATCTTTGGAAGATTAAGAAGATTCTATGAAGGCATGAGGAGGTCTCCCTAGGCCAACAACAATGTCATTCTATCCCTTACCTCTAGAGTTGCAGAGATAGAGCACTCCTTTGCATCACATAATATCAACCAGACAAGCCTTATTTCACCAAAATGCATAATTGACACTTTTGAAGTAGAGTGTGGCATGCTTAGAGTTTTGGTGGCTTCACGGAGGATGGAGAGTCTCTCATTGTCATCCAACAATAAAGGAACTCATAGTTCTATTCATGGAGGGGATATTGAATAAAATATTGTTTTTCAAAACCAAGTGCCAATGGATATAGGAATAGGCTACTAATATACATACAAGGAGCACAAATATCAAAAAAACATGTAGTTTTAATACATTTTGTATGTTTTTTAGAGTTCGATGTATTTTGAGTCAATTTTATAGGAAAGCATCATATAAGAACACTTGAAATGTTGGTTTAATGTCTTTTTTTATCATAGATATGAATATAAAAACATGCTCTATAAGGAGAATCTATGTAACAATAGAAGTACTCGTTGTTTGCCTCAACACAATATAAATTAATATATTAATAAAAGTTTAATTCCAATTAAAAAAATATTGTAGAAACATATATGTTTATAACTTTTCCAAACATATTCCACATTTATATAATTTTTTTTAACTTCCCACTTTTTCTTAAATAAAAGGATATAAAATTACTAAAATGGACAATATTTTACTTTCCTAACCAAAAACATGATATAAACAAGGTATAAAATGTCATGCCAATTGAACATATTTTATTCCTTTTAACTCTCGTAAAAGATATAAGTGTACTAACAATTGAAAACAATTTTCTTTCCTAAGTAGCATGTGTGTTTTCTTTTGATAAATAAAAAAAAATTGTTTTTATACTCGTATATTCCCTTGATATGTATGAAATATTGCATGAAGACCATTACTCCTTTGAAATAGAAAGTGAAAGTTGGATAAGACTCTCGATATCGGCGGGAAGACTGAACCAAGAGTTGCAGCTTTAATGGAGGTCGACCATGTACCTTTAAAGGTTTAACTAGAGTATAAGGGTGGGTAAAGGTTATTGTAGGAGACTTGAAAGGACCTCCTTAGGTTGTTCTGTATTTTTTCTCCATGGATTACGAGCTTTTGTGCGGTAGTGGAGGGTGATTCATAGATACTTTGGATAGTGGAGTTAGTCCTTTAACTAGTACATACTCCTTCCTTGTCTATTTTAGTGGTTAGGATAGCTTTTAATCCTCTAGTAACTTCAATGACTATTGTAAGCAAGGAATTCATCTAGCCTAATGAGCATCCATTCACTAGGAACAAATCGAATACTCCACTAAATTAGGGTTTATGTTTTACATGATGAATTGATGATGGAAGAAAGTGGGTGTGCGAGTCAAATTTGAGTCCAAAAACCCTCCCATGTCATTTAGGCATGTGAATAGTCTATCCATGTCAAATTTCAATGCATTCGGAAACAGTTTGAAAAACATTCAACATTGGCCCCATTCACAGGTCACTGTTGCTCATGTCTAGTCCTAGTACAATTTCCTTGTAAAATTTGTATAAGATATTTGGAGAATGATAATTTTGAAGTTTCTAGGCCTATTCCTACACACCACATCCATATCATCTCTCATTGACAATCCATGTATTTTGAACTGAAATTCATGGAGGGGCTAATGGGGCTCTTGGGTATAAAAGAAAGGGTTAGCATGGGCACCAAATGGAAAAAAGAGGTGTTAACTATACCAACCCTCTATTTTAGTGGTTAGGATAGATTTTAATCCTCTACTAACTTCAATGAATCTTGTAAGAAAGGACTTCATCTTGCATAATGAGTATCCATTCACTGGGAACAAATCGAATACTCCACTAAATTAGGGTTTATGTTTTACATGATGAATTGATGATGGAAGAAAGTGGGTGTGTGAGTCAAATTTGAGTCTAAAAACCCTCCCATGTCGTTAAGGCATGAAAATAGTCTATCCATGTCAAATTTCAATGCATTCGAAAAAGTTTGAAAAAAATTCAACGTTGGCCCCATTCACAGGTCATTGTTGCCCATGTCTAGTCCTAGTACAATTTCCTTGTAAAATTTGTATAAGATATTTGGAGAATGATAATTTTGAAGGTGCTAGGCCTATTCCTACACACCACGGCCAGATCACCTCTCATTGACAGTCCATGTATTTTTAAATGAAAGTCATGGAGGGGCTAATGGGGATCTTGGGAATAAAAGAAAGGGTCAGCATAGGCACCAAATGGAAAAAAGAGGTGTTAACTATACCAACCCATGAAAGGTAGGAAATAAATGATTGTTGAAAGCAAGGAATTCATCTCGCCTAATGATCATCCATTCACTAGGAACAAATCGAATACTCCACTAAATTAGGGTTTATGTTTTACATGATGAATTGATGATGGAAGAAAGTGGGTGTGTGAGTCAAATTTGAGTCCAGAAACCCTCCCATGTTGTTAAGGCATGCGAATAGTCTATTCATGTCAAATTTCAATGCATTCATAAATAGTTTGAAAAAAATTCAACGTTGGCCCCATTCACAGGTTATTGTTGCCCATGTATAGTCCCTATTACAATTTCCTTGTAAAATTTTTATAAGATATTTGAAGAATGATAATTTAGAAGGTGCTAGGACTATTCCTACACACCACGACCAGATCACGTCTCATTGACAGTCCGTGTATTTTGAACTAAAAGTCATGGAGGGGCTAATGGGGCTCTTGGGAATAAAAGAAAGGGTTAGCATGGGCACCAAATGGAAAAAAGAGGTGTTAACTATACCAGCCCATGACAGGTAGACACTAAATGACTATTTTAAGCAAGGACTTCAGCTCGCCTAATGAGCATCCATTCACTGGGAACAAATCGAATACTCCACTAGATTAGGGTTTATGTTTTACATGATGAATTGATGATGGAAGAAAGTGGGTGTGAAAGTCAAATTTGAGTCCAGAAACCCTCCCATGTTGTTAAGGAATGTGAATATTCTATCTATGTGAAATTTCAATGCATTTGGAAATAGTTTGAAAAAATTTCAACGTTGGTCCCACTCACAGGTCATTGTTGCCTGTGTCTAGTCCTAGTACAACTTCCTTGTAAAATTTGTATAATATATTTGAAGAATGATAATTTTGAAGGTGTTAGGCCTATTCCTACACACCACAGCTAGATCACCTCTCATTGACAGTCTGTGTATTGATCCCTTTTAGTTTTGGGTTGTTATTTTTTCCAATTGCATGCACTGTTAGCAGGTGCCATGAAAAATCCCTTTATACCTTTTTTCCAAAATGCCAAGAATACCTAACCTTATTTGTATTTGTGTGCAGGTACTAGCTCGGGGTGTAGGAACTTCGAAATAGAAATTGGCTTTCAGGCTAAGTTCTTTAAGTCAAGTCAACTTTTACCATGCCCAAAACCGAGAGCCAACTTAGCTTAAAATGCAAAATTTGGCTCAAAAAACCAAAACTTTTATGAGAAAACCTCGTTTTTCATGAGCTTCTCTTGGTTTTGAGAATAGTTCATTCTCTACTCAATAGGGGCAACCACGTGAAGTTGTAATATCTTATTATTCCCCCCCCCCCCCTCACATCACTCTCAATTTCCCCATACCCAATATGAAATAATAACGAACATGTAAAATACTATATTATAAAAAATAAAAACATATAAATATCATCATATAAAACACATACCTGTATATATCATTCATCTTCTTCTTCATCAAAATCAACATCGTCAATATCATCTTCATCATGAACATTGTCATTTCCCCAATACCCAATCTATCTAGATTCAACAACTATAATTAAAAATGACACTAAGATTACATGAAAGAAAAAAAACATAAGAGATCTATAGTACAAATGACTCACCACATGTAGGAATATCATTGATCTTATTCTTCATCCAACTCACCATATTTTGTATCATCATCTGGTATTTCATAATCATTGTCAAATGGATTGACCATATCAACATCATCATCAGTACTGTCATAATTTTCCATAATATCATCAGCAGATATAGCGTCATCGAGAACATTATCATCTACATCATATGGTCGATCAACTTCTTCGACTTTGTCATTTGACGATACACGGTCTACCTCCTCATGTTCCTTTGTATCACCTTCTATTTCTTGAATATCATCTTCTTCTGGTACATTATACTTTACAAGCCTTCCTCTTGGATCATATCTAACAACCAACAACCAACCTAGTTTACCAGGAACCTCGCAATAGAATACCTGCTCACATTGTCTTGGAAGAACATAACTTTCTAAACCTGACTCAAATTTCCTTATATTAACCATGGTAAAACCATTGTCATGTTGAATAACAGTTCTTTCAGGATCACATTCATTTATCCGTAAATGATACCATTTGACCTCAAACAGGATTATCTTGATGGATTTGAAGTCACACTCGATTATATCATCCAAATGTCCATAATATCTATTTTATGTTAGTCTTGGATGTTTTTCACTTCTAGAAGAAACATTAGTGACTTGAAACACTGCAGTTATCCCTGAATCGATGGTTTTCTTCATGTCATCCACCCTTTTGACGCGAAATTTCTGACCATTATACCACATAGCTATGTGGTGCTTCAAATGCAATATTCCTGACAAGTACAAAATAAATTAATAATTAATAAATGTATTTAAACTTAATAAATATTAAAAAAATAATACATGAACATTTTGTATAATAATAGAAATTGTGGGTAAAATTTTATATGCTTACATGTTTATCTTTTAAACCATATGCTAAATCAATCTCCCTCTACGTAAGATTGTGATCTTCATTACGATGAGATATTTTAATTAATGTAGCCACCCCTTCGCATGATAACCTAACATGATGTTGTTCACATTGTTCTATCCATAGCTTCATCCAATCAAGATTGTTAGTAATGTATAAATGTAGTGCATCCCACACTCGACCAACTGCAATGAAAAAAATATAAATTAGTAAGAATAATGAATAATAATAGTTGATGGAGGTATAATATAAATTGAATAAATACAATATAGATAAAAATCAAATAATATAATACCTTTCACTTTCCTCATTTTACCATTCCCGACCAAGACCTCCACTTCAGATATTTTGACGTTATTGACACCTCAAATGCAATGCATATTAATTTTCCTCCCTAAATCAGGAAGATAATCGCTAATATACACTAATGTTTGATATACCATATACCCCTCCACCATAGAACCCTTGGGATGTTCTCTTTGTCTAACTAAAGCCTTCAATGACTACAAGTGTCTCTCCACCATCCACATTGACCTTGTGTGTACAGGTCCACACAATTCAATCTCCTCGACCTGGTGTATGAGGTAGTGTTCTTGTGCATTGAAAAATGTTGGAGGTAGATACTTTTGTATTGCACACATTAAACGAGGAATTTCTCTCTTCCAATATTTTATATCTTCCTTATGGATTTCTTTAGATGACAACCACCTACAAATGTTATGAGAAAAAAATATGTTTCAACAAAGACAATATTGTATACATGAATATTACAAGTAAAACACATGTCAGCAACAACTTCTACAACATTTTTATTACATATAAATAATAATATGTAATTCATATGTCGTTATTTACCTCATGTATTTTCCAAGGTCGTATATAACTTGTTTTACATTGTTGTCAAAGCTGTCGGGCAAAGATAGAGGTAGCACATACTGTAAAAAAACAATGGCACATTAATAAATTTCCGATTTCATATTAACAATATATTTACAAAATTTAAAAATATTACATCGATTCTTACCAATACATAACAAATATATGAAAGAAATTACCTTGATGAAGGTATGCCAGTCATGAGTTTTTAACTCGCCAAATTCACCTTTCTTTGTTAATATATTCTTGATGTTTGAAGCAAATCTTGTTGGAAATCTAATTTTTCGAATGAGCTCTTTTACAACATTGTTTTCATCTTTTTTAAATAACCATGGGAGGCTATTTCGATCGACTCCATTAGTCCTATTTAAATCAATAATATTTAGCATTGCATGATTGGCTTCTTGAATGTCACTACAAATTTTAGATTTTTTTTCTTTGTCACACCTTCCATCTAAGATTCTCCACAACATTTCTGTTACGTTCTTCCCGATATGCATTGTGTCAAACAAATGAGTTATTTCTAGCTGCTCATAGTAGGGAAACCTACTGAATTGTTTGGGGAAACTTTTCATTCCTTGTGGAACTAGATCAATGCCTTGAAGACCAACTATATGTTACATAAATGAAATTAACACAACAATTGTTAGATTATACACAGTAGACATGAGAATTCAACACAATTAAAAAATGTAATATATTGCATACGATGATGAAGATTGACTTACATT
>ML785783.1:115586-174667 GCA_009831015.1 Picea engelmannii | reverse complement strand
ATATATACATTCATATATTTCACTTGGTACTTACCTAAATGGTTAAAAAATACACATAATTACTACACCTTGTATACATATATGAAATTGTGCAATGAACAAGACAAATGAAATGTTAAACATTAAAAAAACAATATCGTTATTAAAATATACCTGGAACAATCATTGCCAACATTGTGTGCTCTCTCTTAATTGACATCCAAGGAGGAAGGTTATTGTTTATAACAAAAACAGGCCACACCGAGAAGATGGACCTGAGCTCACCAAATGGATTTACACCATCATCTACCAATGAAATCCTAACATTACGAGGTTCTTCTTTAAAAATTGGCCATCTTTCTTAGATATTTTTATATAAAAAACCATCTGCAGGCATTCGAAGAACATAATCTTCACTTCTCTTATGTGCATGGTAATCCATAAACTATGCTATGATCTGACATCTAAATAGTCGTTGCAGGCGTGGAATTATGGGAATATAACGAAGAACCTTGTGAGGCACCTTTTTTGTTAACTGATCAGTTCAATATCTATTGATTTGACATTGTGGGCAATTCAATTCAGATGCATATTGTCCATAATATATTATGTGATCATTGGGGCATGCATCAATAGCCTGATATTCCATTCCAATTTCTTTTAGAATGGTAGATAATTCTTGGTATGTGCGAGGTAACTTATTTGGTGATGGTAAGAAATATTCACCTATCAACCTACAACAACAATATACAAAAAAAAAAAAATCAATAATGAAAATTATATTATTCATTATAAATATTGCATCCTTAATTTAGACATCAATTGACACTGAAAATAAAATAAAATAAAAGTTGAAAATTGCATAAAACTGTAAAATTATGTTTATTACCTTAGGATATGTGGCATACATGTGTTTGACAAACCATTTGATACCTTCAAGTTGACCAACAACATTATAGTAGAGAGAACACTTTTTTTTGTGCCTTCATATAGGGATTCAGTGGCATTTTGAAGGATAGTTTTATCAAAAATATATTCATCATCATTGTCCTCATCACTATCATCATTATCATCCTACAAGTTGTCCTCCTCCATGTTGACATCATCATCCATTGGAGCATTATAAATGTCTTGTATCAATCTATTTGTCCCATCATCATCAATTGTATTATTAATATCATCATTTTCCATAGGAATAATGTGATCTCCATTATCCACACGATTAGTTCATCTTGTTCTTTAGTATTATCTCTATGAAAACGTCTCATGTTAGGCGACATCACATTCTTAGGATGATTTTTCTTTAATAAAAACAATGGAAGCAATAAAATACAGTTAGAGTATATCACAAATATTATTTTGAAAGATAAATTAAAAAATAACAATTAATGTATAACACCCTTAAAGATCTATAATAACTAATTACTTATCATGGGACAATATTCATTGCCCCCTTCAATGTGCCCATTCTCCCTACAATGTTTTTCAACTATTTTTAAAGGTAGTCTTCTTCCATTAAAACCCCTGCATTCACAACAAGGGCAATAGCATTTCCCATCACCATGGATCACCATGTGCCGCTTTAACATAACAAGCTCTCTTTCTCGTCTGGATTTGACATTGTAATTACCTATTACAACAAATCCATTGAAACATTATAAGTACAATATACAAATCTATTCAAATAATTTGGTATATATTTAGATATTTGTAATGAAAATTATACAACATGTTCAGAAAAAATAAGGGACAAAGCATGAAACATTAATAAGAGGAGGTAGATCTATTATCACCCAAAATCACACTATATATTATTAAGTCCCTAATAAAAAAATAGGGTATCTTTAGGGATACACAAGAGTATTGATGCCCAATATCAACAAAAAAGCCACTGCTCTTCACTTCTAGTTGGTTCTTTTCCAACTCAAGGAGGAAACCCTAAATGTAAATTTACTAAGGCAAGGATACTTAGATATTCAAGAAGTTCCATGAAATATAAGAACAAAATTAGAGTGATTGAAACTAATTAGAGTGATTGTAGCTGAATCAGTAATCTTTTTACTCTATCAAAAGTGGATAAACCATAAAATATTTCTAAGGAGTTAAAATAAACCATAAAATCTGATTTAAGGAGTGAAAATAAACCATAAAATAGTTCAATAGCACCAAATTACTAAATCACACAGAAAATTTTTAAATACTGACCTTCAAAATATCAGATATGTAGAGTCTGATCAATTCAATGTTTCTCTTCTTGAAAGAGAATTGAAATCAAGATTTCATAAAAAACCAGAACACCATTGCATCAGAACACCTAAATGATTTTCGCAACTGTAGAAAATGATTGTCGCAACTATAGCAAATTTGTCATAATTGAGATATATATAGGATTGATTTGTCATAAATGACCGTTTTATTCTCACGCGTGCCATTATTGGTCTCTATAGCGACTAATTGGTGGTTGGTCGCTCTACCGACCAACTTTCATCATTAAAACGACCAACTTGGAAGGTTGGTCGGTAGAGCGACCAACATTTTGACCCCGAAAAAAAAGGTATATTTAGTCCAAAAAAAGAAAAAAAAAATACGACAAAATTTTAAACTGTCGTAATATTTCGTCGTAATTTGCACCCAATGTAGTAGTGTGTCCACTTATCAACAAAATGGCCTCCAAATGGGACATCATGGAAGGCTTTGAAGATGTCATACATCTCATCCTCTCGTACGCATCTTCCAATCACCAAATCAGGTCCTATGCGGTATCGCAGTCATCATGCCACATATAATTTGTACTCAGTTGGATAATCCGCTATTTTTCTCAAGGGGACATATTTTGAGATAATTTTCCTGTTACAAGATAGTTAGCCACTTCTGCATACCATGGAATGTAAGTAGAAACAACAAACAGAATTTCATCTGGAAAATTGCCATCCACTGGAGCATTATCATTTATATGAATAAGTCTAGATAGGAAATAAACAACAAGGTTATCTTTACCAGGTCTCTCAATGATAGTAATATTGAATTCTTGCAATAGTAGCAGCCATCTAGTAACTCTAGCATTTGTCACGGGTTTATTCATTAAAAACCTAATGGATGAGTGATATGTGTATACAAAAACCTCATACCCTATTATGTAGTGTCTGAATTTATTAATGGCATGAACCACTGATAAGAATTCATTTTCAGTGACAGTGTAATTCACTTCATTAGGGGAGATTTTTTTGATAACAAAGTAAATAGCATAAGGAAGTTCATTTTCTCTTTATTCTGGAACAACTCCTAAACCGGTATCTGAGGCATAAGTGCAGATATGAAAGGGAAGAGACCAGTTTGGTCCTCTTAATACAGGGGCACTAGAAATCTTTTTCTTTAAAATTTCAAAAGAAATCTGGCATTATTCATCCCAATGGAATTCAACCTCTTTTGCTAACAATATGAATAGTGGGGCAGCCAAGTTTGTAAAATTTTGAATGAATCTCTTGTAATATCCAGCATGCCCTAAGAGGCTTCTAACTTCTTTCTGTGAGATAGGGATTCTCATTTGAGAAATAATGTCAATTTTAGCAGGACCTACCCTTATTTTGGTACCGGAAATATGATGGCCCAAGACAATCCCTTCAGTGAGCATCATTCTATATTTTTCATGATTGAGGGAAAGATTAATATCTCTACACCTGATCAATACTTTCTCCAAATTGTCCAATGCTTGATGGAAATCATCCCCATATACTCTGAAGTCGTCTATATACACTTCTACATAGTCATGGGTTAAATAAAATAAAATATCTAGGACAACCCTCTGAAAGGTGGCAACAACATTGCACAAACCAAAGGGAAGAACCCTATATGCGTAAGTACCCCATGTTCAAGTGAATGTGTTTTTATGTTGATATTCAGGGGCAATTTGAATCTGGTTATACCCACTAAACCCATCTAAGAAAGAAAAGTACCTCTTCCTACAAAAGGTTTCCAAGACCTGGTCTATAAAAGGAAAGGGAAAATAATATCTCTAGGTAGCCTTGTTCAACTCTATGAAGTCCACACAAATCCTCCATTTTCCATTCTTCTTAGGGATAATAACTAATGGGGATACCCACTTGCTATCTGAAATAGGGTAAATAAAATTGACATGTAGGATATTTTGGAGCTCTTCTTTCACTATATCTTTTAGGGATGGATTCATTCTTCTTTGGGGTTGCCTAATAGGTCTGATTTCATCATTGGTGTAGATATGGTGTGTACATGTATCAAGGTGAATTCCTTTCATGACAGAGTAATCACATGCAAAAGCATTGGACTACCCTTGAATCATTTGGATCAATTTTTATTGTTGATCTAATTTCAGGCTAGAATTGATATATAAAGATTTTCTAGGACTGATTTCAACAGTCCAAACAACTAACTCTTATTATACACTTATTGTTGATATAGTGAATAATGTAGAAGTGGAGGGATGACAAACCTCCTTACATTCAGGGATGAAAACATGTGTAAATTCTAGAAAATATTGAGGATACTCAATACATTCTATATTGGCTAAAAATAACCTTTAAATGTGTTCTTCAATTTGTTCTTGAACTCCCTTTTCATGCTCAAGTGTTAACAGGAGTTGAGAACAATTCTCCTCCCCATAGGGATTCTCCAACCATAAAGGAACTTCAGTGGTTGGTTGGGCAGGAGGAAAGAGAATAAGTTTCTGACTATGGGTCCCATTAGAAATTGTCATCTCTCCAAACCGAAAACTAATAAATGATTCAGCAGTGGCCAACCAAGGTCGACCAAGCAGAACTAGATGTCCAAGTTTGGAGGATTTTGAATGAATTACCAATAATTCCACAGGATACTCCCAGGAGGCTAAGGTAATTGTTACATCATCTAGGCTTCCTGCTCGGATAATGACTGTTTTGTCTTCCAATTCTAGCAAGGTCTAAGTTGGCCTTAGATGATTTAGTTGCAATGTTCGCATAGTGTCAACAGTTATAATAGTTATTGTTTCTCTTAGATCAATAAGCTTATTTGACAAACAAATACCATTGATTTCTATAGTCACCACTAGATTTCCTGGATCATTATATTTAGATGGCATTTCTGATAATTTGGTTTATTCAATACCTTACCATATATTAATTAAATTTCATTCAGTGAAGCAGGATTTATCACATAATTTGGGAAATTATGTACTTCAAGATTCTATACAGGTTGTGTAGGTCTAGTGTTCATATTAGGGATGGGTTGTGCCAGAATAGGGGTAGGCCGAGGGGGTTTGGATTAGATGCAGCTTGCATTTATTGTTGTTGATTTGGGTTCAAAGGCAAGGTGAGTTGTTGTTGCAGTTGGGAAAGTGGAGATAGATCAGGTGGATTAAACCCAAGTAACAACAGAGAGATATTTGAAGGATATTGTGGGTAAGTAGGAAAAGTTAGTGGTTGAAAAGGAACATTACCATATGAAAGTCCCCTCCATCCTTGTTGCCAAGGTTGAACATGTGGTTTCTGATATTTCCATTGAGGGTAAGGAATTTGAGGAATCCATTTTTGTTGTGAGTATTTTGTGGTAGGATCATAAAACATATTAGGATTATGTTGTCTCCATGCTCTCTTAGGGGGATATGATGTTTCCTGAGGTTCTCCTCCTCCCTTAAAAATGCATTTTAGTCCAGGTAAGGAAGGGCACTCATTGGTAGGCTTATCCTCTATAAAGAGCTCACGAATTTCAATGACATTAATAGGACATTATTTTTTAGGGTGCCACTTTCTACATCGAGGACAGAAAATTGCTAAAGTAGCATTTTCTTCTTATTATTTCTTTTTTATCTTCATGGTGTCTAACTGGGTGTTGATTGTGTTTAGGATGTTTGTTTTTAATTTTTCTAGAAGATTCCCTAATTTTATCCTTGTAACACCTTCTGGAATAGGTTTGGTAGTTCTTCTTATAGGATCCCTTACACTTTTTCTTGTTTTGGCTCGGCTGCGAGAGTACCTTTTACAATACTCTGCAATGTCTGCAAATGGCTTCTGAAATACATCCCCAGAAATCATGAGGTTTAGTACCTCAATACAATAATACCTTATACCCTTCAGGAAGATGGCTCTAACTGTTCTTTTGTCTAAGGAAAATTGTTTTGTCTTTTGATAATTGTATAGGAATTTTTCTAGGTAATCTTCCAAACTCTCCTCCTCAAAATGTTTTATTTTAAATATATCATTCCTAGCATCTCTAGGTCTACAATAGTACTGATATTAATGGAGGAAATTTTCCTTCATACCTTCCCAATATAACATAGTGTGCTCTCCTAGACTCATAAACCACCTTAATGTTGACTCTTTGAGTGTGGTTGGAAAGAGTTTTAATTTTTATGCAGTATCAGTATAATTATAACTCCTACATAGTATATCAAATTCAAACAAAAATGAATCATGATCTTCTGTTGACATACCATGGAAGTGAGGTAGTGATGAAAGTGGGATATTATTCATAGAAACATCTCTGGTAATGTCTAATATTGGGAATCCAAATGTCTTTGTTTCATTATTTGTATCCCCCTCCTCATCTTCCATATATCCAAATAGTAGGTTATTATATGCAAGTGATGTGTCCCCACTAAGTGATGGTTCAACTAATGGGTTGGTTGGGATATCCAATTGTTCCAATACTTTTTCTGTCACTCCAATGGCAGATTCAGCCTCTTCTAGAACTACCTTTGTCTCTTTTCCAGCTCTTCCTTCAGATTGGGTCGCCAGTGCTTCTCTTCCTGCTTGTTGTGATATGTTTTAAATCTGAATAGTATCTTAATATTTAGTAACTTTGGTTGTAGTTTAAATTACTTCCTTTGAACACTACCCTCTAAGAATTTCTCCTACACAAAAATTAGTTGAATTAGTATGGGGAGTTTTTCTTGATTTTTTTATAACTTTGGCATGTTTTCTTGAATTTTCTTCAATTTTGAATGCAACAAATCTACCTTTGTTATCTCTACGTCTACGCATAAAAAAGAAGAAGATATAAATACTAACTCAACACAAAATTTAACTACTTAAGGTAAGAGGAAAACCTAACTTTAGAGCAACCCCACTAAAGTGGATGTGTGGGATCTTCCCTCACATCTTACCATCTTCTCTCTGCCCTTGGGTCGTCCTTAAAACCACTCCAAAACCATAAAAAAATCGAATTCAAACATTTCCTAATACCATTTACAACTCTCCGACAACAACACCAAAATGTTGGTGCAATTATATGTTCAATATATTGCAATCATTTAATATGTCAATCCAGTTTCGTAATCAATAGAGTAGATGAACTATATGTGTCGATAACTGATAATTTCCTATGTTTTATGATTATAGTCTATATAAGAAAACACTTTCAAACCAAATACTCTATACTTTTCACACTTTTCAAATAACACTCTCCACACAGTTCAAAATTCAGAAAGCAAAACTCGTCAACAAGCATATAATCTAAATTTCTTTCTCAGGTGATGGATCTGTTCATTGTTGGATCATCAAAGGTAAATATGAAATTTGATTCTATATCCTAGAGGAGCTACACTGACAATAATTAACACTCTGCATTCTTTTAAAAGAACACTCAATCACGCCTAAAAGAAATACTAGGCAGAGTAAAACTCTCCATTATATGTGCATGTAGGGTGAGAGATGGAGGTCTTGACTGTGTCTGTGTTCGCAAGATGTAGTCTAATCAATTCTGGAAGAAAATTCTGAGTGTGGTGGAATACTCCATTACAGGATCATGTATGGTGAAAGATAGAGATCCAACTTGTCCCTAGATTTGTTGAATAAAAACAAACACTACAACATTTAGTCTAGACAAACACTAAAGCATTTAAATAAAATAATTATTCTCGTATACTCACACAAAGATGACAAATAATTACTCAGAAATCATTGCACTCAAAAATATCACATCACACACACAACTCTCACTCACTCAGAATCGCCATGCATCTATATTGTATGCTATCAAGTGTGTCACTGAAACATACCAGGTATTAAGTTAGATTATGTGATCAAACATAGAATTACTCTATCCACACACACAGAAAACCAAATCATATTCACAACTAAATACAAAGAGGCTTACCTTGATTGAGTTGGTGGGCCCTTGTCGTACCAACAGGGTAGATCTTAAAAGAAACTTACAGAAGAAAATATTTAAACACACACATAAAATCCATGAACTACAATTATATAATTACTTCAAAAAATAGAGGTACAATCCATAGTCCTCAAGAACCAATATTATAGCGTAACAATGCTTAATTCTATCTATGTATATGTATATCATCTACAAGGATCTCTCTTTAAAGAGAAGTAGTCGTTACAATCAAAGTTTGGAGATAACATCAAATATTTGTACAAACATTACAATTGGTTGATGTAACTATTTTTAGGGGAATGATTTCATCCTCATGACATGAAGTGCATGAATGATGAAATGTATCATGGTCTTTAATGAACAGAGAATGTTTGAACCAACAAATCCCTTGGATCCATAGAGAATAAACTCATTCAAACATTCAAGCCTGCAAATATGGAACAGGTATAGGACGCACACAATTGGAGCAAAAGACTGGTATAGGATACATATAGTCACATAAATCGGTACCAAACTAACACAGGAATAGGTATCGAATGGTTGTAGAAATAGGTACCGAACGGGATGAGTATTTTTATTGGATGATCGTGAATATAGGTACCAGACGAGCGCAAAGATAGTTACCAGACAAGATGAGTATCAGATGGATGCCGAAAATGGGTACTGGACGAACAAAATGTGTTGTCATAAAGTCTTCTTAGATCATTCAAAGTAATTAGAGAGATTTAAACATCAAATATTCAATCCAAATCATTAATAAATCATCATAAATCATGATTAAGCATAAGTTACCTCATTTGTACAAAATAATGGCTAAAGGACCTGTCTATTGAGGAAAATGGGCAAAGAGTGCATGTGTATGAGGAAAAATAGGTCAGGATATGGGAAAAGCTAAGGAAAATGGAGGTGAAAAAAAGGAGGTTCAACAATGCCTTACTGGTTGTGAGGTGCCCAAGTCACAAGAAATACAATCCACTTTGCAAGAAGTAAAAATGACCAAAAATCACATTTCCCAATGCAATATTTTATTTCTCCAATGCAACAAATCAATGATTATTGCCTTTATTATTCGGTTAATGGAGTCACAAGGAGCATAGAGAATCTACCTCGTTGGGGGTGTAATCCCTTTTACTCCCCAAGGAAAGTTTCTCTAAGCTAGGGCTTAAGCTAAGAGGGTGTATTCCCTTATACTTCTCTTATAAAACCCTTAATCAATGAGATGAAGAAAATAAAATGATGAAGTCTATGGTGGGGGTGTATGCCCTTATAATTCCCACCTATCTCCTAGCATAACAATAGTTGAACTTGAAAAATGATAGCAGAATAGTAGAAAACCATACAAAGATCAAGAGAAATGCCAAGATAAATCACCACAAGAGCTAGAAAGCATCATCAAAAGCTAGCGCTAGACCTTCCTACATAAACCATTCATCAACATAGCCATAAACAAGTGCACAAGATCTAAAAATATCTAAGTGTGGCGCAAATTTCAGACCAAGGCATGTCATAAGAGGGAGAGTTGTGATTAAAATGAGATCTTGTGATCTCTATTTATTCAAAATGTAGCTAACATAGATTTTCCACAAAATAAGGAGTAAAAAATAAGATTATGGCTCAACATCCCTAATATTTCCCCCTTAACAAAGTAATATTAAACAATTCACTTAAAATTTCACTTTTTGCACAAATAAAACCTTAATTTAGGAAGATGTCACCCCTTTAGGGGACGTTTTGCCACTTTGAGGAAGTCGTTGGTGTTGGAGAAGAATGGATAGGCCTCCAAAGGCCACATGTCAATAATATAAGCATGTTAATCATGGTGAAGACCCTTCTCCTCCTCAAACGTTCAAGTGTCAAAAGAGTGGCACCTCACCACCATGCCCTAGCCCCCAAAAGTATGACATCAAGCTCAAAAGTAGAACATTTTTCCCCTCCTGGGAAAATCGTTTGGCAAGTAATGGGTGGGATAGGTTGTCCAAATCATCATCAAGGTCATCCAATTCTGATCTCTCTCATATGGCATGTGGGCTCCTGGCATCCAACCAGTGGGCTTGTATCCCCATGCAATCCCAATGTAGGCTTGTTCTCCCAAAACTGTCCACCAACTAGGTCCTGCAAAGACAAATGAACATGCCCAAGACAAATGAACACGCCCTCCAAGGATCTAAAGTCATAACATCATGATAAGTGAATCCATTCAATAAATAATCCATCTAAAAATGTGCATCAAAGATCACTATATCAAGCAATTAACAACTCAAAGACACTCTAGGACTTGTCAATCTTAAATATGAGAGGGTTGATGAGGTATAAAATTGGGCAGGTCTTGCCCTAGGTCGAGGAGAACTTCCAAGATATCCCTCTCTAATCCATGTAAATTGGATGAGGTGGTAAGGGTCAAGACACAATGGGCATAGGGCTCATGACATACATGGGGTCTTAGTGTCTCATTCATGGGTTCCTTTGTAGAGGGTGTGGTACCTTCATCCGCAATGCACTTTTTCCAAGCCCATCAATTGTATTTTATATTTCTTTCTTTATTTTCTTTCAGTATATCATAAGGAGAGATTGAACATCACTTCCCTAGCGTGGTGACCAGGTGGTGGAAATGTCACCCACAAACACCTAATGTAAATGAGAAGGTTGGCTCGTGATGAGACCCCCTTTCTCTCAACCATGCAATTGAGAGTCATTTCCCTGGTTTGGTGACCAAATGATGACAATTTCATACCGTTAGATATCCATGGACATGATAGGTCAGCTCATGATGAGACCTCCCATCCTTCAGCTAACTGTTTAAGCATTCTTTATTATATTGTGGGTCCCCTTTATTCAAAGATAAGTGTTTCATTGCTTTCTTAGGTGATCCTTGGGAGAAGCATATGGAAGTTTTATATAAGGATTTTATCTTTTACCGAACACCAACCCCTATGGTATTTTATCCCCTTCTTCCCATAGAATGAGGGGAAACCCCTTCTTGGGTCAATACACCCTAAAGTCCCAAGAGATAAGGAAATGGAGGGGGGAAATGAAGGAAAGTGGTAAGTATGGTCGAGAATGGTATGATGCTTCATTAAGGGAGTTCCCAGTAGGAAATCGGCCATCCCCAAGGAAAACCACTTACTAGGGCACAATGTCAAGCACCAAGGTGAAGCAAGAAAAAATTCATAATGTTCAAGCACATATCATGAAATCTAGAGAAATCTAAGACACAACATAATCAAATGGATTGAATATTGAAATGATGCTCACCATAATACTAACTTGTACCTCATGGAGCAAGGCCCACTGCCTTCTGGAAGCCAGCTAGTGTGGTGGATTCCATCTGCAAAGTTGTGACCATATGTGGTGGTGAGTGGGTTTCCATCTGTGAAAAAGGGTATTGTTGGTCATGTAGTCTCTAAGAATTACATATCTGCAACCTGAGGGCCTAGAGACATGATCTCCTTAGTTATCCACAAAATGGGGATAACAGACCTCATGTTTGACTCTTGTGTGAGAGGATAATTATGGACTAACATTAATTTCTACTACTAGATTTCTCTATCTCTAGTATTCTACAATTTCGTTCCTATGGCCTTGAAGAGTTAACTCTCCATCCTAATATCAAGGCCCTAAAATCCTAGACTTTTTGGTTTGTTATCAAAGAAAACAAAGTATAATTGATTTTAGATTATGTACCTCATTCCTATTAATGCTTGTTGTTGTTAGGTTTTTATCTCGGGAGGTACTCCACATGTTTTGTCTTGTATGCGGATGTAACCTTATGTTGAAACTACTAAGAACTTAACTTTCTAATAGGTTTTTATAAAGTTGTAAAGTGGTTCTTTTATTAAAGTGACTTTTTAATGAAGTGTACCTTCTAATATTCAAGTGACTTTATTTCATAAAGTGCACTTATGTAATAAAGTGAAATGTACTTTAATATTTTAAGTGATTTATTTTGGAGGGAATGAATCATGACCCTTGATATTGTAAAGGCAAGATTAGATCTTGGCCTTTGGATTTAGGGTTGGGGAAGGTCAAAAGACACTTGGGAGGTAAAAGGTCATCTTCAATTTTTTAATAAAAGAATGCATTGGGTAGTGTACAAGACACATTAAGGAGGAGATTGAGAGAGATTTTTTGAGTAAGCTTGAGAGAGGAAAGAGGGAAGCAAAGAGGGCACATTTCCCAAGAGAGATTGGGAATAAATCCTAAGAGAGTTTTATGTTTTGTGAGTACTATAATTTACTGTTGTGAGGGAGGTCATACTATATAGATCCGTACAGTCCATACAACAAAAAAGAGGGCATGGAAATAGAGGCAAGTGTTGGCACATAAATCAAGGCAGCTTGGGATATTTTTTGTTGAAGGACAGTTCATACAGCAACAGTTTGGATCTGTTTTCGAGGTGCTATTTTTTTCCGGGTGGTTCGTACAGTAGTACAGACTTGGCTCGAAAATCGAGGCAGAAATTTTTGGGATAGTTTTGGGTGTTGTGAGGTATTTTTCTCTTGTCTAGAAATTGTATTGTTGTTGCTGATATGTACTTTCCTGAAGCTGAATAATAATATCTCTCTCTCTCTCTCTCTCATTGGGTTTTCCCACATTGGGGTTTTCCCTGGCATTTGCCTAAATTTCTGAGTTATTCATGGTTGATTGAATGTTGTTCATTGTGTTTATTCCACTGCTAAATTTCTTAGCAATGTGTATTTCTGCATATGGTAATTTCTGAATGTGAGTTTATACATATCAGAGTTCATTGATGACAGTTATCTTTAGGTTTCTAAGTGTATGACAAAATTATTAGCTTGTTTATTTTATCATTAAATTTCTACATGGTATCAGAGCTTAGGCTCTGAGTGACAGTGGGAAGTGTGATTTTTGGGCAAGTTTGAAGGGGGTAATTTTTTTATTGTTTTCCTTGAGCTGTGACAGGGAATATGGTTGCATGTATTAGATTTGATGATCGGTTGGATGGCATTTCCAACTATTTGCAGTGGAAGTTCTGGATGTCAAATGTTCTCAAGGAGAACAAGAGTTGGAACTATGTCAATTATGTTGTTGTGGCTCCCACAACAGATCCTATTGCTTTGGATTTGCATGAGGTCAAGGAAGCCAAAGCTCGAAGGATTATTTTGGATGGGGTGAAGGATCACCTTATCCCACACTTGGATGAGAAGAAGACAACCAAAGAGATGTGGGATGCACTTAAGAACTTATTTGAGGCGAAGAATGAAAACCGGAAGATGGCCTTGAAGGCTAAGCTGCATGATACCAAGATGGGTAAGGAGGAGAGTGTTTCTTCTTATCTTACCCAGGTAGATCAACTGAAATTTGAGTTGGCTACAGTTGGAGAGGTCATATTGGATTCAGAGTTGGTGAGGATAGCCTTGAAAGGCTTCACCAAGGAATGGGAATTTTCCGTGAAGTGTGTGGTGGGTCGTGAGGGAATTTTCTTTGGTTACTCTAGTTTCCAGTGTCGGTAGCGGAGGATTTGGGGGTGATATCAGATGTATTTTGGATAGTGGCGCCTCTTTCCACATGATGGTAATTTGGAGAATATTCCTAATTACCATAGAGACAGGTCCTGACTGAAAGGTGGTAAATGAAGGTGGTATGGCGCAAGTTGTACTTGGAGTTGGAAGGGTTAGATTCTGACTCGAGTATGGAGGATTCCTGGAGCTTAATGGATTTCTCTTTGTTCCAGGGTTGAGGGTTAAATTGATCTCACTCTCAGCCTTAGAGGATGTAGGATATTGTACATTGTTCAAGAGGGAACATGTCTTTATCTATAGTGAGGGAGTGGACCCAGTAGAGCTGCAATTGATCAGTGATCGGGTGGACAGGTTGTATATGTTGTGAGGACAACCTTCAGGGTATGATTCAACGTCAAATGAGGAGCATGAGGAGGCTCTTGAGACTGCGGTAGTACCAAGTATTCAGTATTTCACTCCAAGAGAAGAGAGGGAATCTCTTCTGAGCACTGGCAAGAGGCTCAGCCAGTGTGATCAAATCGATGCTCAGGGTGGACTGGATTCTCCAAGGAGCTCATGGTTCTGGATAGTTGTTAGGATAATATCTTCTAGTTTCAGTTATATGCAAGTGTTGATAATAGCTCCAGGTTCAGAGGGATATCCTACTGAGCATAATGTGATGGAACCAGATGATATTGATTGAAACGAGTAATTCCCTCGCTAAGAGGGAGTGTTATCTTTTTAGCTTGGGAGGTACTCCGCATGTTTTGTCTTGTATGCAGATGTAACCTTATGTTGACACTACTAGGCACTTAACTTTGTAATGGGTTTTTATAAAGTTGTAAAGTGGTTCTTTTATTAAAGTGACTTTTTAATGAAGTGTACCTTCTAATATTTAAGTGACTTTATTTCATAAAGTGCACTGATGTAATAAAGTGAAATGTACTTTAATATTTTAAGTGATTTATTTTGGAGGGAATGAATCATGACCCTTAATCTTGTAAAGGAAATATTAGATGTTGGCATTTGGATTTAGGGTTGGGGAAGGTGAAAAGACACTTGGGAGATAAAAGGTCATTTTCAGATTTTTTATAAAAGAATGCCTTGGGTAGTGTGCAAGACACATTGAGAAGGAAATTGAGAGAGATTTTTTGAGTAAGCTTGAGAGAGGAGAGAGGGTAGAAAAGAGGGAACATTTCCCAAGAGATATTGGGCACAAATCCCAAGATATTTTTTTGTTTGGTCAGTACTATAATTTACTGTTGTGAGGGAGTTCGTACTATACGGATCCGTACAGTCCGTACAACATAAAAGAGGGCACAAAAGTCGAGGAAAGTGTTGGCACAAAAATTGAGGCAGCTTGGGATATTTGTTGTTGAAGGACAGTCCATATAACAGCAGTTTGTCTCTATTTTTGAGGTGGTTTTTTCTAAGTGGTTCATACAACAGTACTGACTTGGCACAAAAATCGAGGCAGATATTTTTGGGACAGTTTTGGGTGCCATGAGGTATTTTTCTCTTGGATGGAAAGTGTATTATTGTTGTTGATATGTACTTTCCTGAAGTTGAATAATAAGAAATCTCTTTCTCTCATTGGGTTTCCCCACATTGGGGTTTTCCTTGGCAATTTCCTAAATTTTTGAGTTATTCATGGTTGATTGAATTTTGTTCATTGTGTTGATTCAGCTGCTAAATTTCTTCAAAATCTGTATTTCTACATATGGTAATTTATGAATGTGAGTTTATACATATCAGAGTTCATTGATGGAAATTATCTCTAGGTTGCTAAGTGTATGACAGAATTACTATCTTGTTGATTTTTTCATTAAATTTCTACAGTTGTTTACTCAATAGGGTGCAAGAGGATGAAACTAATGATGTTACGACTTGACTCCAAAACCATGCAAAAAGAATGAAATGAAAAAAATAAAAATTCGATGAATTGTTTCAGAGGAAAGGAGAGGAACTCGTTTTCCTTTTAACACAAATAAATGCCCAAAACTCCACCTATAAAAGTACAAAGAAAGACTTTTGTTTTCTTCTTTTCAAATTACATGAAAACTCAAAATAAACTCTTCTTTGCTTTCTCTTTCAATTGGAATGAAAGAACTCAATGACACTTTCAAAGGATACCAAATATAAATAAGATGAAGAAACAAAAGCACCCATGGAATAAAAAATTCAATAGAAAGAATTCAAACTTTGTTCAAACAAGAACCCAAAACGCAATGTAAAGGAAAAACCACTTTTTGAAACCTCACAAGATCAAGTAGAAAAATAAAAAAATGCAAAGTTGCAACAAGTCCAAAGAGCTTAGGAGTACACTCAAGGGATCAGAAATTTTCCCAAGAGGAGAGAAACGAGAGACTAAAAAACAAGGCTTAATGCAACTTAAGCAACCTCCAAATAAAAGAAAAGGATACAAAAACCAAAAAAGTAAAACACTTGGAAGGTTTTGGAATCAATGTAACAGAAGTTTGAATACCTACAACTAATGAGGATCAAACTATTGATGGTATGGACTAAGCTAAAGGATCAAGTTGACCTAGGGCAGTTATGTGCAGTTCATAGTTTGAAGGAAATGCAAACTCAAAAGAGGTAATAAAACATGTGATAATCACTAAACTTAAATCAATCAAAACCACAATCAAGAATGGAGGATTCTCATGTAAAGGTATAAGACAAAACATTGACAGAAAGGAGGGAAAATAGGCTCCAAATTCACCCAGAACAAGGACTATCTTCCATGTAACCATGCAAATAGGGCGATGATTAGGGTTTCATCGCTCCCCAATACACTGATAGGGAGGGATAATAATGGTTCCATCGCTCTGTGCTCCCTTATAGGGGGGCGATGAAGCCTGTAAAGTGGTGAAAAACTCAAAATTTACCTAGATCTGAGATAGCGTCAGGTGTTTGGCTCAGAGAGATTCACAATGATGATGTGAGAAGGGGAGATATCAAAGAAGAAGCATCAAAATAAAAAATATCAATTAACAAGAAAGAATCAAAAGGCTGAAAAACACCAAGTAAAGGCTTAAGAGAAATTTCCCTAGTGGAGTCACCAATTTTATATTGTGGTAAATTTTCCCCTATAGATATGTGAGGACCCCCTTGGATCAAGAGCCCTCTTTGATCCAATACAAAAGGAAAAAAAATATTGCAATACTTTCCCCCTAGACCTATTTCAAGAATTAGAGTGAGAAAGATGGATGACTTACCTTTTTACGTTGGTTGTCCTTGTTGCTCCATCCTTTGATCTTGATGTCCAAAATACTAGGTGCAAGAAAATTCCTGCAAAAAACAAAGTGAAACCTCCTTCTTCCACACTATATTGTTAAGTAGAAATAAATATATCTATGATTAATTGGACAAAAATAGACAGTCATATATTGAACACATAGGCATGAGAGGAATAGGCCAAGTTATGTATTAATGGAAAGAAAATAAGAGTGAAGCACTTGCAATATCAAGATCATTGTTACAACAACTCCTAGAAGCTCTCCTTTCCATCCCCTTGGATCTCACACAATCATAAGTATGATGATCTCAATTCTCTTCCATTTTCACTCAAGCATGGCCTCCATTATATAGGCATTGAGGAATCACAACCATAAGATAGTTTTGAGGAGAGGATGTGGTCAAGTGAGGATTTGGTTGAACTAACAAAGTTTTATTTCCTTGAATAGAGTTAAGCTTGAACCAATCCCTTAACCAACTAATATCTTTCAGAAACAACCTCACAAATCAAGTAATAAATGTTTCAACTACTTCATCGCCCCCCCATAATTGTGAATTGGGTGATGAACAAGGGATTATCGCTCCCTAATACACTCTTAGGGAGAAAAGATAAAGTTTTATCCATCCTTGTATATGGGAAGGGGGGATATGAATCTCAAACAAGGCCAAAATCTCAAGGAAAACGGTAGTATTTCGACCTCAAACTTCCAACTTGTCTAGGGGTCATGACAAACACTTCTTCATGGTGATGAAGTTGCAACACCTAAGTGCGAAACTTAATTTCGACACTTAGGTGCGACAATTGGTGTGAAAAAATTAAGTGCGACAATTGGTAGTGTGACACTTAGGTGTGTAACATTACCTTCCATTCCCCCTGGCGAAGGTGTAGGATTTGTTGCAACTATTTGTTGTTGAGAAAAATAGTTGGTTGGCTTGCAGAAATAGACAATTAAATAATCTTCCCAGCCAAATAGACAACAAAAGTATTAGATAGAGAACCAACCACACCATCAACATGGGTACTAGGTTGGGCCTAACTAGATCCGTTGAAGGCTTCAGAGAATGATAAATTATGTCATACAATGGATTCAACTATGACTAAATCAAGTCTAAATGTTGTGCACGTAAGATCACCCGCTCCTCAGTAACTAACCATGACATAGAATCATATTTGGCTATGGGTGGTAACAATGACTTGATGAACCAATCTACCAAAAGTGGATCTAGAATATTATCTTGAACAAGCCTATGTTTCCATCTCCATTCATGAATATGATCGGAAAGGTGAGTGGAAATGTTTTGAATTAGTGACATCAAAAGATCTATTCTAGTCTCATATTGAATAGGAAATGGGAAGTGTGTTAGGAAAGCCATGGATAAATATGAAAAATCATGATATGTGGTTCTTGATAACTCAATGTACCATTCGCTTATGCTTCCTATCAAGGTTCTCTGGAAAATACTCAAACGTATACTATCATCCACTAAGGATTTCAAGGAACACCACACGTGATATTTCATGACATATGTGTTGATGTTTTGGCATCTACGGGAGGTATTCCCTCCTGGACAACTTTTCTTACAGAAGACGAATATTCCAAGAAGTCAAAGGAAGAGCATTGAACAGTTGAAGAACACCCCAGAAAAGAATAAATTGAAATAGAAGACCACAGAAGAGAAGTCATCCCACAATAAATAATAATAAAGTGGAAATATATTTTCCAGGAAGAGAAGCCAACCCACAGAAATAATAAAGTAAATATGAAGACCCAGAATAAGAAGTCGGCCCCAAAAAGGCACCCATATTACTATAAATACAAGTTTGGGTCAGTTCATTTCTACAACCACACAGTTCTCCTTCTATAGTGTGCACTAGGAAGATGCAGTTACAACTACAGTTGCACTTTCACTATTTTTGGTTTCTATTTCTCTTGGAGAGTGTGCCCCTCTTGGGGAAGGATATTCTTGGTGGTTCTTGGTGTTTTCTCTTGTGTGATACCTTTGGAGGAGCTGCGCTAAGGTTTTTTTGTGCTTCCTAGTTGCTTCATGCTAGTTGTCGTAGCAGTTATAGTTGCAGTTGTAGTTACCAACTACCAGTGGCACCAACTTTGTGGTGCCATCTCTGTGGTGTCAGTACTAGTGATGCACCTATCTTGGTGCCATCTCTATGGTGTGTTATCTTGGTACCAGTCCTTTGGTGTTGGTTAGTTTTCAACCCTCTCTAGGGTTTGACAAGAAGAAGAGATAAGTATTTGGTTCTTCATTTTTGCTTTTCTCTTATGATTAGAGAATGTTCATGGTTGTATTGGAATATTCTCTCTAAGAAAAGTTGGTTGGGTTTTTCCCTGAGTTTGGGGTTTTCCAAGGATAAATATTTGTGTCTTCTTGTGCTTGTTTATCTATTGCTTATATATTTTAGTATATGATTAGTGAATGTTAAAAGAAGATAAAAATGCTATGGAAAATATAATGTTAACTAAACTAATGAAAATCTGACATGGTATCATAGAGAGGTTTCCTTCAAAACAGTCTAACTGCTATAAGGAATATCGTGAGATTTTCCACATTGCTGAGAATTGTTGTTGCACATGCAATTTGTCACTACATAGTTTTACTTTTAAAGATCATTGGGAACTTGTTATAAAGTCGATTGGGACAAATTACACCACTGATAAACTCACCCTACTCTAGCACACCTATTGCACTTCTTATATTGACTTTCCATCAAAATTAAATTTTTAGGGTATTTAGGCTTGTTGACATTTTCCTAGACATTGAACCTTCTGATTCAGATTTCTAACTTTTTCTTATTGATGTAATGTCTCAGATTAGAAGACAAAGTTGGATTTTTTTCTTGTATATAAGATGAGGGTGTTTGCAAGATATGTACACTTATCCAAGCAATGACAGCAGATCCAAAGGGATCTTAGATCTAGTGCACTTAGAGGAAGCCCAAGAGTTGGAGGAGGTTGTGACAATGTCTCCTATAGTATATGACAACTCAAATGGGACAACAACAACTAGACTCCAGGTTTGCATATCAGGTTTGATATTTTATATTGTTGCAACCTAAGTAAGTGTTGTAACTAGAATAACAGTCTTTAGAGTTTTATTATTGATATTGCTATCAAATGTTTAGTAACACTTGAATATTGTTGGTATTACGATCATTAAGTAAAATATCATTGTTTAGTATTAATGATGGACTTGTTTACAAGATAAATTGATCTCCTCTAGGAGATGTTCTTGGTTGTTGACCTTGTTCTAGGTAAGTTATCTTGTAAATTCCATGGAGGTTACCATGCAGATGTTGTTTTTCTTGTTTCTTGTTCCAGGCATGTTACCATGGAGGAACGATTGGTCACAACACTGGAAGAGTGTTGAAGAGAATTTTTCTTATTTATTATTATTGTATTTTTGTTTTTTCTCTTGTTCCATGCAGGTCACAAGTGATATATCTGAGGAGTTACTGTGATGATTGTTCCTATTCTTTTTTTTATTATTGTTCTTATTATAAGAATATTATTCTTGTCTTTTTTTTTCTCATGTTGTTTCTTTTGTTCTAGGAATGTCATAGGTGATATCTTTGATAGGGAGCTATAATGATGGTTGCAGGAGGCAACATATTAGATGGTATCTAGTTGATACATGGAGAAAAATAACCAAACATAGAGTTATTTACATGATCGTACACATCCTTGTAACGAAGGAGAAGAGGACGAAGTTAGAACCTTCTAGAAAGAAGGGAACTTTTGATTCTCATATAGATATTGATTGTAAGGAGCATAAGGCTCTGAAGATGATCATAATGATCCTTTTAGTTCATTTCATCACTCTTTAGATCATCACGAACAGTCAATAGAGCCAAAAGGGTCTACCCACAATCATTGCAGTAACAAGGAAGAGACCAGCTTGGTCCTATGATACTTTGCAAGATGAAAAGAGGATATAGATATATGGAATTAATGAGCCATATAATGAGGAGGAGTAGATGGCTCCACCAGTGGTGAGGCAAGTGGCCCCACCAAGTACCAGCTCAAAAGGAGCTAGAGTTCAGAGGGATTCAACCATCAGGATCTAGTAGGGAGGAACAGCCTCCCCAGGACAGTTCATAGGAGATCAAACTTCAGAGTAGATAACTCCGAAGATTATATATACTCAGAGGGATTCAAGCTTCAGAGGGAGAATGAAGACCTAGTGTGAGCCTAATCTCAAATAGATTCAGTGGTGTATTCCTCCTCATATTCAAATGGGAGAGAGAGACGTCTTCCAAGACTGACAAACATGTGCCATGATTTGAGAAGGCTAGATAGAATCTTCGGAGGCTTCAAGGAGATATGAGACCTCCTGGTAGGATTCCCTTTTTTTAGTGACAAAGGAGAAAGATAGTCAAAAGGACTCGGATATGGATTTTTCCTTGGTTCTGATACCAGAAGGGAAGTTAGTGGTGACTTCCAAGTTGATATAAAAGATCAAGTATACTACAAATGGCAGCATAAAGAAGTACAAAGCAATATTTGTGGCTAGAATATTATCCTAGAAAGAGAGAGAAGATTATGACGAGACACTTTCTATAGTATATAGAATAAGTGTACATAGAGAAACCATAAGATACATGAGAAGGAGTCTCATGTCTGTATATTAAAAAAGGGTTTGTACGAGCTTAAGAAGGCACCCAGGGTAGGATATTCCAGACAGTTATTTTGATGAGCTTGGGGATGGTTTCCCCTTGATATTGGATGACTTGTTTCTTACAGGGGATGAGAAGCTCATAGATGGGTTCAAGAGGGAACTCACTTCACAGTTCGAGATGAAGAATCTAGATCTGATGCATTATTTCTTGGGATTGGAGGTGTGGCAGAGACCAGATGATATTTTCCTTAGCCAAGGAAAATATACTATTGAGATCCTATAGAGATTTGGGATGATGGATTGCAAGTTCATGTCCACACCTATGACGAAAAACTTGAATCTCTTGAGTGACTCATATTCATATTTGGTGGATCCCACGATGTACAAAAAGTTGATCAGATCCTTGATGTACCTGGTTAACACTAGGATGGACATATGTTTTGCAGTGATCACTTTGAGTCAGTACATGGTTGAGCCTAGACATGTGCATTGGATAGCTGCAAAACATGTGTTGAAGTACATGTATGGTATGGTTGGATATGGACTTAGATATGACTCGGATGGAGAAGTGAAGTTGCAAGTTTATACAGAATTTGACTGGGTGGAGCGTGCATTTGATAGGAAAAACACATCAGAATGTTGCTTCATATGTCAGTGGCACTTAGTACAACAGAGACAGAGTATATAGCAGCTAGTGTTGCAAGTCGTGAAGCAGTGTGTCTTTGGAAGTTGCTTGCAGGTTTATTTGATCTAGAATTGGAGATCAAATAACACTTCATCCGAGACATGTTGTAGAGAGGAGCAGTGGAGCTCCATTACATATCCATGGATGAGAAGATAGTGGACATTTCTCACCAAAACTCTGTCTAGATTGAAGTATGAGTACTTCAGAGACAAGTTTGGAATAATGCAGAATGTACACCCTCATTGAGAGGGAGGTGTGTTGTTTCTCCTCCTATCGGATAAACCATATGACGAAGTGATCCAGGTGGAAATCGGTGGCCACCCACCTTTTCTGACTCGCTAAAAACAATTTTCTAGCAATTTTGGCAATTTACTATTTTTAGCAGTTTTTAACCTCCAGGGCCATTTTGAGGGCCCAAATGAAGGTTTTTCGAGATTGAGTTTCTCAATGATATCCAAAGGCATAATTGAGCCCCCAAAATGAATCTCCTCAACAATACCTTTCCAAAGAGCTATCACACACCTAAAACGGAGATTGTATGAAAACGTTACGACCCCAGGAAGTTGATGTACTCAATTACCCAAACGGGGCCCACATGACTTTTAGCGCTTCCTGTCCTAGGGTTAGGTTTTCAGATGTCTAGGGTTTTTGGCGTTCCTGTTAATTGTAAAAATTCCTTCAGAGCCTCATTGTAATCATCTTCTTGCGAATTTGAGTAGCCATCACATCTCTTCTCAGAGATAAGCTGCCACCATTCTAGTGAGTCTTTCACTCTGTATTTTTACAGTCTATGTACATTTCTTTCATTAATAGAAATATTGTATTATTTTATATCTGTGTTTATGGTTTCATCTATGATACATTTATGTTATCTTATTGAATATCTGCGATATCTCTGTGCTTTTCTTTATTATATCTCCGCTCGCATTTCATGCCGAAAATAATCTGGATCACCAAGGGTTCCCTAGATGAGTCATGTGAGGTGATTGAGGGGGTAATGCACTATCAGAACTGATGAGAGAAGAAACATCACACACATAGTCATGAGGACTATGGGAGTAACTTTGTGCTACTTCATGAGACTATAACTATGGTTGATGGCATTGTAGTATTTGTGTGCTACTAGGTGATTATTGCATAGTGATATAGACATCACCTATGACTATGGCTAATGGAATGGTGGTAGCTTTGTGCTACTAGTTGATTGTTGCATAGTTATAGACTATGAGTATGGTTGATGGCATGGTAGTAGTTGTGTGCTACTATAAGTTTGTTGCATAATCATAGGGGTTGTAGACTATGATTATGCTTGATGGCATGGAAGTAGTTGTGTGCTACTAGATGATTGTTGCATAATCATAGAGACTGATGGATTGCATGGTGGTAGCTTGTGTAGCTACTAGTTGATTGCAAGATATGACTATGGTTGATGGCATGGTAATAGTTGTGTGATACTAGTTGATTGTTACATAGTCATAGAGTTTGTGAATATGGTTGATGGCATGGTAGTATTTGTGTGCTACTAGTTGATTGTTGCATAGTCACAGAGATCATAACTATGGTTGATGGCATGGTAGTAACTTAGTGCTACTAGTTGATTGCTACATATTTATGGAGACTATTGGACTGCATGGTAGTAGTCTTACGACTACTAGTGGATTACAGATCATGACTATGGTTGATGACATGGTAGTAGCTTAGTGTTACTAGTTGATTGTTGCATTGTCATGAGAGACTAGTGGATAGCATGGTAGTAGCTCAATGCTACTAGTTAATTGCTATGTACTCATGATAGCATGGTAGTAGCTTAGTGCTACTAGTTGATTGCTACATAGTCGTGGAGACTACTAGATTAAATGGTAGTAGTTGTGTGCTACTATTTGATTGCAGCATAGTCGTATAGACTATGGCATAGGACGAGGCTATTGATGGCATGGTGGTATCCTTGGGGATACTATATGATTGCAAGGTAGTCAATGGACTACTAGAAGGAAACATCATGGAATAATACCTCCCTAGATAAGAGGGAGTGTTGATGTTTTGGTATCTGCGGGAGGTATTCCCTCCTAGACAACTTTTATTAGAGAAGAATAATTTTCCAAGAAGTCAAAGGAAGACCACTAAACATTTGAAGAACACCCCAGAAAAGAATAAAGTGAAATAGAATACCATAGAAGAGAATTCAACCCACAAGAAATAATAATAAAGTGAAAATATAATTTCCAGGAAGAGAAAGCCCACAGAAATAATAAAATAAATATGAATACCCATAATAAGAATTCATCCCCAGAAAGGCACCCATATTAGTATAAATACAATTATGGGTCAGTTCATTTGTACAACCACACAATTCTCCTTTTTCAGTGTGCATTAGGTAGTTGCAATTGTAGCTGCAGTTTCACTATTTATGGTTTATGGTTCTCTTGGAGAGTGTACCCCACTTGGGGAAGGATATTCTTGGTGGCTCTTGGTTTTTTCTCTTGTGTGCTACCTTTGGAAGAGTTTCATTAGGGTTGGGTGGTGTTTCCCAATTTCCTTGTGCCATTTTATGTAGCAGTTACAATTGCAGTTGAAGTTTCTAGTTACTAGTGGCACCAACTCTATGGTTCCAACTCTGTGGTGTCAGTTCTAGTGATGTGCCTATCTTGGTGCTAGCTTTGTGGTGTGTTATCTTGGTACCACTTTTGTGGTTCTTCTTAGTTGTTAACCCTTGCTAGGGTTTCACAAGAAGAAGAGATAAGTATTTGGTTCTTCATTATTGGGTTTCTCTTGTGAGTAGAGCTTGTTCATGGTTTTATTGGAATATTCTCTCTAAGAAAAGTTGGTTGGGTTTTTCCTCGACTTTGGGGTTTTCCTAGGATAAATCTTTGTGTCTTCTTGTGCTTGTTTATATATTGCTTATATATTTCATCATATGATTAGTGAATATTAAAAGAAGATAAAAATTCTATGTAAAATCTAATATTAACTAAACTAATGAAAATCTAACAATCTATAGAGGGGTATTCTTCATGTGTTTTGTAAAATTTGGGAATATCCAATGGAAAATTTGTGGGAATTTTTGTCCATGAAATTTGGTGTTGGATGGGGTCCTTCATCAATATTGACAAATCAGGAAGATATTAAATTTCCATAAAAGGAAATGTGTATTGGTGAATGGATTTGGGTTCAAAGAAGATGTGTCTTGAGACCCCATTGGATATTGTGTTCCCCCTATATTATTGCCCCCAAAGGTACTAAGGACCCTAGAGACATAATTAACCTCAGGATAAGGGCCCCTAGAGACATTATTTCCCCCAACACTGGAAAAGAAACTAAGGGTAGGACCAAACCCAACATTGGAATTCCAACCAAATGGGAAACTAGCATTTGGTATTGTCAGGCCACCTATAGGGATACCATAGGAAAAAGAAAGCCCTCTTTTGATGGTAAAATCGATGCCTTTCCCCTCACTAAACATTAAACTGAATGTGGGCACTGGAATGGATGCAGTGGGAAAATTAACACTAGGGAAACCCATGGAAGGAAAGGATGGAACTGGTGGCATTCCCCACATGGAGAAACTAGATGTACTAAGCATGGTGGTGGAAGAACCTATACCACTAATTGATGTTAAAGAATAATTCAAAGAGACTCCTCACATAGCACTAGTTGATGAAGAAATGGATCCTCCCATGCTAGATGAAATAGTCACGCCTTACATTGAGTGAGAATGGATAAATTAGGAAAAGGGAATATCACTAATTCTTTTTTGTTGAATGAGTTTAGGGTCAAAATTCCCAGTCAAAGGGGGATTAAAATTTTGTGGAGGAATTTCATCAACTACTTCAATCTACACATGATCACTCCCCTCTAAATCTACTGAGTGACTTTCTAATTCAATTGGGTTAGTGTCATTCATTATGGAAAATAACATTTGCCTAGTGGATGGTGGATATTTCTCCTCAACAGAAATTCCATGTTGTCGATGAAATATATAAAGAGGTTGGTCAACCATGGTGAAAATTTATGTTTTAACCAAGAAAACATTTATCCTATGGCCAAATAGACACAAAACCCATAGATCACAACCTTAGTAAATATAGTCTATCAACAGGTAAACCTTTGGACAAAGGGGCCTTCCAAAAACCAACCCTTGGAGGATGCCAACTCCCCAAGACCCATCTAGAAAAGGTGTGAGAGACATTTACATTAACCCACACATAACATCCCTTATTGATGCAAGTACCCTCATGAATATGGGAACCCTATAGGGGACATGAAATAGGGATTTGACATCTTCCTCAGATACCATGGGCACTTCCCACCCATATCCACCTATGTGATTCCCTAGGAAAGGTCACTATGGATACCACTTTGCAATCAAAGACCTGGTAGAACATACATGGATTGAGACGACATGTATGGGAAGGGAAACAAAAACTAAAATTCTATATATAAGTGACACCACTTCCCTCCAAAATCCACGTACACATAGTCATTCAAAAAACACCAAAACAAGCAGAGAGGGGATATCACCCAAGTTTCTCTAGTGTGGCCTCGTTCTTGACACCTATTTTAGAGGTGATTTCTCAGCAAGCGCTCCTTGTTACTAATGTATTTAGAATCTCTATAATGAATTCCTAGTTTCAAATTTATGATCTTGAAGAGTTAACTCTCCAAACCTACACCAAGGCCCTGAGTCCTAAACTATGTTGGTTTTCTAAAAAGAAAAGAGTCTAGTAATTTTAAAATTAATCACTTTCCTTTTATTGGCTATCATTTACTCAAACAAAATCGAGATATGATAATGGATGAGATGCAATTCTTTCTCTTTCTATGAAAACTATATAAGGGAGAGAAGAGAAGCTTTTCTTTTACAATAAATAAACAACAATATCACATTCCAAATGTAATTACCAGCAATCCCAAAATGATTTAAAATCCTAAAGACAACAACCAACACACCGATTCTTATAAAAACACCCAAACGGTTAACCTTATGTGATTATGAGATGCAAATCTTTGTTGTTTTCACTAACAATGATAATGAAACTAAAATTTCATGACACAATCAATCAAAAACTAAAAGATAGGACTATATGATATTGGCAATGGTCACTATTTGCATACCAATGTCAATAAATGAAGAAATACCCAAAACTTTTGAAAGAGATGGCTATGCAATGAAAATTTCTCTTTGATTTTCAAATGAAAATAAGAACACACTACATAAACAAATCTACAAGTAATGCGCACAAGGATTATATCCAGGTCATTATTTTCCAAGCCACACTCATGCAAATCATACAATATAAAAAAATTAACTCAATGTGAGACTCTTAGATCCATTTGAAAAAGAAAAAGGAAGGAAACTGACAGCCAGATATGAGTGTAGGTTGAGAAAAACACTCAAAATTATCCTCTATAGGACATGGTTGCAAGTTTCCAGTGTGCAACAAGTGACCATAGCTTGATGGTCGTGCCTTTCCAGTGTGAAAATTGAAACTGATCGCTTCTATTACAGAAACAAGAGCGACTGTGGAAAACAAATTAGAGATATTAGAAGATTTATCCCTTATCTAGGGTATATTGAGGTTTCAGACACCTACATAGAAAAATAGACAGTGCTAAGCTACCAAAATATTTTAGAAATGAAAAATAACCAAGAAAACTTATCAAACTAGGGAGGAAAAAATAGTATCTCCCTATATAGGAATCTCTCATATGGATAGGTGATCTCTCACAATTATCTAACAGAGATCAAAGATAAATTGTGGATAGATCTCTATGGTCTTTGTACTCTAGATATAAATTTTTCACTCAATATACACTAACAAGATAGGAGGGTAGGCCATACCTTTTTCCCTAAGTTTTTCCTTGCATGATCTCGACCAATGAAGCCTCAAGACTTCACCCCATATCCTACAATCAATTTCCTACACACAAACAACAAATAAACCTACCTCAAACCTATTTGGCATAAAATAAATATAGATGGAAATTATATCTAGTCTACCTTAATCAACTAAAGACAAATTTGCCAATGTTTGAAAAGAAAAAAAAAATTCACAGATATTGGAGGGGGGGAGCCATATATCTATATAAATAATCAAAGAAAGTATAGAAATACAGTGTTCCCTTGAGACTATTGAGGTACTATAACGATCCAAATGCTAAAAATATCATAACACAACATAAGTACACACCATGTACAAAATGTGAGCATGGAGCACAACTCCAAGATAGATAAATTACAAATAACTCCTTAAATAATAGGGGAACCCCCTACACATAACCAATTACATTCATGCATCACCATTCACCTCTCCACAATAATGAATATATGATCTCTATATATACCTATTCACACCTACACATGAGGCCCCTTTACTATTAGGTCGACCCTATTACATATATATTTACACATTACATGTACATTTAGCCCCACATATAGCCCCCCTTGGGGTCCTATCATACACATTTAACCCCATATATGCCCCCATTCAGTCATAACATAGTGCCCTCCTTCAAAAATATTTGTCCTCAAAGCTTTGCAATTAAAGGCTTCACATGTGATGAAACCAAGTAATATGATTGTTGGATAGGCATTTTGGAAATAATATACATAAAAATACTAAGTATAAAAAATGTTCATAGAAGAAGAAGGAAGACTCAGGAGTATGCAGTTGAGGTACTACCAAGAGTATAGTGTGCAGACAAAAGAATAAAACAAAGGAATAAAATAGAGAGAAGAATAAAGAAGAGAATAAAGCAAAAGAATAAAGCGGGTGAAAAGGAAGGATGACAACCCGATGTGTTAAATGTACAAGGAAACACAAAAGCAGGAAGAACAGTAGTCAGAGTGCAAAAGAAACCTGTAGACAGAAAAGCAGGTGAAAGAAGATCGAACAATAAGTTAACTTGAGTTATCATGTATTGTAATAGGGTTTTGGGGATGAACAAAGTAGGGTTTTAAGACCTAGAATTATGTATAAATATGTACAATGGGTTGGGAGAATAGGGGTTATTCTTAGTTCCTCATTGTTATTTGTTCCCTTTTTGTGGGTTATTCTCGAGCGGTATTGTGGATATTGTCCCAAGATGTCAAGATTTATCGCCGGTAAGAAGAGTGATATGATAGGTTGAGAAGGAGAGAGTATATGTTTGAATGCTAAGGATATGATGCAAAGAGAGATAGAGATAGAAAGGATTGCACTGAAGAACGGTTAGGCTAGGAGAAGGACAAGGTAATCCTGATGTATCTGTGTAAGAACAGTGCACAAGCCTGAGACAATTACCCAAAAACATAATAAAGAAGCCAGTTGTTGTAGATGTATCCCAGAGTTGGGTGAACCACATTAAATCTTGTTTTTTGTCTGTTATGTGATGAATAATATCGTTATTCATGTCATATTAGATATGTTTATTACATGATAGTTGTGCAATGGTGATGAATATTACAGTAATGGGTTTATGTTGTAATATGGAATATAGTGGTAATATGAATCTTAATTCACTAAGTAGCTAATGAAGAAAAAAGATAGAAAAATGTGCACATAACCAATAAGTAAGAATGAATAGCATGATAACCTCCCATTCCCTCAATACTACAGAAACTCGGTTCATGTAGTTCCTATAGATATTGTTATCACATAAACTTGTCAAAGTCTTGTGAATCTGAGGTTTTTGCCTAAATCAGTAATTTTGCATGTCTCTCCTCCTTTTGCAAACCTGGTCATAATGTTTTTCCTTTTGGCTTACAGTTTTCTTCTTTTTCCTTCCTGAGAGGTGTCGACCCTAAGCCTTTATGTTTTCTCTGAGGTCGATCACTTCTCTCTCCTTGTCCCCTTCACTGATCCTTTCACCTTCCTGAGCCCCCAGTCATTCATCCAAGTACTTGTTTACAGAGGTCGCAGCCATAAGCACAAGCACAACACTTAGAGTAGTCTGATATGGACTTGAATCAAGCGAGCGAGCAAGTTCAGTTTGTCGGAGGAAATTTCATTTCGAAGTTCGGAGATTAACGACAAATTATAAGTGCAGGAATCGGGAGTTCAAAACGTTGTTGAAGTTATTTGTAATAGATCTGAATCCCCGAAACCCAAAATCAGCAGGAGTCATCTGATCCAGCAGGATGCATGGCACCAGATCCAAGCCACGAAGGAAGTCATTTCGAGAAAACTCAAGTGAGAGGTCTCGATATCCTGAGTCCTAAAATGTTGATGGCCCTAGGTCCCGAAATGTCGATATCCATATGGGTCGTCAGATCAAAGGGAACGCGTTTCGCCTGATCCAAGAGATCGTGATTTCATGACTCAGAGGTTTGAGCATGGATCACAATGGTTTGGTTAAGTCATCAAAGGCTTTCGATCAAATATGGATGAATCACACTTATGAAGTGCGTCGAGAACACCACCGGAGGAAAGAGAAGGAAGAGAAAGAAAAACGATGAAAGTAGTAGCCAACGTTATGAAAGTGGAGGAATAATGCATGAAACTCTATGAGGAAAGCACACAAATATGGATAGATTTGATAGAAAATTCAAAGATGAAGGTCGTGGAGGCAAAATTAATGGAAGCACAGGAAAAGGCCCATAAAGCATCAGAGATTATAAACACCCTTCCACCGATGAAATAGATGACGACCATTTTGGCGTAGACGCAGTCATATGTGGAAGTGGAACAGATGCGAGATCAATAGAATATCCTTCAGCATCACTTAGGACCATTGCAGGAAGAAGCATTGAGGGTGATAGGATAACTAGAAACTGCACAGGGAAAGTTGAAACAAGCATCACATGAAACGGAGGACAATCTTACGTCCCTAATTGCACAGGGTGTAGCAGAGATTGCGGAAATATAGGAAACGATACTAAATGAAGTTGAGGCCACTAAGGAAGCCTCCCAAAATTTCATCAAAGCATTGAGGAGTAGGTGACGGGCCTAAGTGTCTCGGGATGAGCCACAGGTGAGTGTTGAGGGCGTGTTGGACATGGATTTTGGAAATAATATACACAAAAATACCAAGTATATAAAATGTGTGCAGAAGAAGAAGGAAGACATGGGAGTGCACATTTGAGTCACAGCTAAGAGTATAGTGCATAGACAGGGGAACAAAACAAGGGAATAAAATAGAGAGAAGAATAAAGCAGAATAATAAAGAAGAGAATAAAGAAGAAGAAGAAAGCAGGTGAAAAGGAAGGATGCCATCCCAATGTGCTAAAGACAGAAGGATGTGCAAACGTAAGAAGAACAGTAGTCAGAGTGAAAAATAAAGATGCAGGCAGAAAAGAAGATGAAAGCAACCCAAACAATAAGTTAACTTGAGTTATCATGTATTGTAATAGGGTTTTGGGGATGAAAAATGTAGGGTTTTAAGCCCTAGAATTTATGTATAAATATGTAATGGGTTGGGAGAATAGGGTTGTTTCTTAGTTCCTTGTTTTTACTTGTTCCCTTTTTGCGGGTTCTTCTCGAGCGGTATTATGGAGCCTATCCCAAACTGTCAAGAGTTCTCATCAGTAAGAAGAGTGATAGGATAGGCTGAGAAGGAGAGAGTCTATGTCTGAATGTTAAGGAGATGATGTAGAGAGAGAGAAAGGCTTACACTGCAGAACAACTAGGCTAGGAGAAGGACAAGATAGCCATGTTGTATCTTTGTAAGAACAGTGCACAAGCCCGAGACAATTACCCAAAAGCATAATAAATAATCCAACCATTGTGAATGTAGCCCAGAGTTGGGTGAACCACGTTAAACACTGTGTTGTCATCTATTATGTGATGAATATTCTCATTATGCATGTTAGATTAGATATGTTTCTTACATGATAGCTGCACAATTGTGATGAATATTACAGTAATGGGTTTATGTTGTAATCTGGAATATAATGGTAATATACTAATATGAATATGAATTCACTAAGTAGCTAATGAAGAAAAAATATATAATAGTGTGCACATAACCAATAACTAAGAATGAATAGCATGATAACCTCACATTCCCTCAATATTGCAAAAACTCGGTTCTTGCAGTCCCTATAGATACCTCAGGTGAGAATTCATCTACATGCAGGTGATGCTGAAAGGGTTAGTGTCTGAAGGGATTTTTCATCAAGATAACTCGAACTTAGGTTCTTACAACCGCACGCAGCACCAAAAATGATTTTATTATGTTCATGATTTCTTCATTCCATATATGATGATCTATCCATCCAAAATCAATTATTTTTAGTCTCAATCCTAGGTGTCTAGTTGTTGCATAATTTTATTTACTTTGATTCCATGTATGTTTCTTGTAGTTTATCCAATTTGTAGTGGTTGTTGGTCTCTGATAATAGTTTTTTGAAGAGTGGTTTTGTGATTCCTTGTTCCATGAATATTGACAAGTATTCCATCTTCTTCATTCATAATGTTGATATCGACCTTCTTTTCTTCCTTGAAATGTTTCCTGGTAATGAGGGTGTCAATATGGCTCCACTTTTGACAATTTTTCTTCACTTTCCATGTGCATTTCATCTATATTTTTTCAGAGACAATGGAACCCTCTATCTTCCTTGATTTCTCTTTGATTGTTATAGCCTTGGAGATAATACCATCATATTTAGAATGTACATCCTCTATATGGAGTTCAACTTGTTCAAGTATCTTCTCATGACCTTCTTGAATCTTGTCTTCTTTCTCCTTTTGAAGTCGCAATGTCACCCCATTTTTTTATGACCCAATGGGGGCATATATGGGGTCAAATGTGTATGATATGACCCCAAGGGGGGGAATGTATGGGGCTAAATGTGTAAATATATATGTAATAGGGTCGGCCTAACAGTAAAGGGGACTCATGTGTAGGTGTGAATAGGTATATATAGAGATCATGTATTCATTATTGTGGAGAGTTGAATGGTGATGTATGAATGTAACTGGTTATTTGGAGGGGGTTCCCCTATTATTTAAGGAGATAATGTGTAACGTATGTATCTTGGATATTTGTTACATGCACACATTATGTACATGGTGTGTACTTATTTTTTCTTATGATATTTTAAGCATTTGGATTGTTACATTTGGTATCAGAGCATCGATTCTAGGGTTTTTATTCCTCAAGGAAGTCATCTTGGAATTTTCTCTATAAATTGTGTTCGAGGCCACCTCAGAAATAAAAACTTGGAGGCTGCTTAGAAGACATCTCAAGGTACTTTTGGTACAAATTTCAACTTCTAGGTCGTTGCACTTTTAGAGATACTATAACACACCCATGGTGGGGCGTAAAAAATTTTGATTTTCTTAATGGATAGATTCTCCATCCAGGATTTCTAATTTAGAAAGTTTGGGACTCAGCCTGACCCTCCATTCAATATTCTTTGGTTCTCTAAGTCAAACAAGACTTTGAGACCTTAATATTCTCACCTCTTAATCAAACACAGACCCTTTCGGCCTCTGGTGCAGGTCTTATGATACCCGTGACCTTCTCCTTCGTGCTTCAGAGAATTCTTAGCATTGGTGTTAGCCCCTTTTCTCTTGGCGACCATTTCATATGACCGTGGGTTATGACCGAACACCAATTACATGATTTCCAGTGCGACCAAGAGTGGTTTGGAACCAAACTACTTTTCTCCCCGCAATTCACTATGAGCCACCATGTGTCCTTTTGAGAATATTGTGGTCTTGATTGCGTCCCGCCCTCAACTTTTTAAAGTTCGAACACCTTATGTCCCCGCAATGTGATGTGACCATTGATCTCACAATATTGATGGTACTTCTGAACTAATGACTCAGATCTGTCCCTTTCGAACTTGCGGATCATATCTGACCCTTTCAAATCAAAAGACATGATTTTTTTCGCGATTCAGGTTTCGAAGTTTTCAACTCTCAAATCTTTACTTTTCTCCATATGACAATCTTCTAAAATGGAATATCTTCTAACACATGTCCCTTTAGATGTGCAGCTACGATCTTCTCCGCAATATCATCTTTCGGGAGTTTCAATTCTCAAACTATCCTTTATTCCAGAATGATTTCTCTGAAATGCCAGATCATCTGCCACGTGTCCTCCCAATCCAACAGTTTTGCTTCTGATTGGGGACTTTGGCCCTTTCAACCAGATCAACAGTCCTTCATCTCCTTTCTCGATCAATGATTGATATCTCCTTTGGGTCTCTGGACTTCTGAGATCTCAAATCTCATAATTCACTTCCCCTCAAAGTAAGCAGATTCTTGTCGCATGTCCACTTGAATCGGATGGTTGAGGCTTGCTTCAGGTCTTTACCCAAAATATACAGATTTGTGCCACCTATCCCCTTGATCTGATGGCTATGAATTACGTCAGGACTCTACCTAGAATCCACCAATATACGCCACGTCTCCTCTGGGGAAAACGGTACAGACTCACCATGGACAATCTAACGCTTGATATTTACTTTGGACGGTTGAGATTTACTTTGTCTCTTCGGCTCTCTGAACTTCGGGAGTCTCAAATATCAACTAAAAACTCTCGAATAGGTTTTTCCAGAGTCCATGATCTATCGCCACGTGTCCCTCTGGATCTGGTGGTCCCGATTCACTTCAGGTCTTCGGGCTTTGGGAATCTCAACGTGCTCACCAATGCAAACCTCCAGAGTGTAATCCTCCTGGAGTATCAGATATTCAGACACGCATCCCCTACTATCAATAGTCAGGATGAAATTCAGTACTTTGGCCTTCGATATTTCTTGCTTCACGCAATCAATTATCCTCTGGAGCACTAAAACTCCAAAGCGAAGGATCTAGTGCCACATGTCTCCTTGCACCAACGACTAGGATGGACTTTGGCACTTCCAAACTTTGGGAAGTTGACTCACTCCTTGATTGAAACCTCCCACAGCTGGTCAAAATCAAAATGATTACCTCATATATCTGATGGTTGGGATGGCTCCTGGGAATCCTCATATCTAAGGTCCATATTAACTTCGGGACTTCAGGATTTCGGGGAATTTTTACTTCCCTTACAACGAACTTTCTCAGTTCGATGAAATTGCGAAGTCCGAAGGACTCAAGGGGTTGACTCCCACACTCCTTCCAGTATCCAAAGGTCACAACATACCTTGGATCTTCCCAAATAGTTCTCGTTTGTTCGTCTTCCGAACAAAGGAACCTTCCCTTTTGATACCTCAAACTCGTTATTCTTTGTTATAACCCTGATTTGCACCAAACATACATACATGGCATCAGGCCATCTCACTGGCCATTCTTTCCAACCCAACATTGAACAAATCTTCTAAAAAAACACCCTTTTGAAGGCACATGCATCCTGCTCCACTACTTCACATGTATGCACATCGGCTGACCCATTACAGCTCGCATATATTGACAAAATCACAAAAAATTAGAAAGTTGCAGACGAAATAAATATTTCTGGGTAATTGCCTAAACTGTTTGACCACCCATAGCTGGTCATTCAACCGGATAACTACCCTCTTTTAGCATATAAAAGAAGAGGTAGGGGTCCTATTTGAAAAAAGAAAAATAAGAGCAAAGAAACTCTGCCCTTTTTTGTATTCCCCTTGCCCCAATATCTTGCAACCACCTTGTGTTTTTACTGAAGAGAAGGAGCATTTGTGGAAGTAGTTGGTGCACATTTGAAGATAATCCCAGGACCAGATTCAAGGAGAAGTGGTCGATCTCACCGTTGTAAGTTACTTTTGTGAGGTTAATAAAAAAAAGTATTTTTCTCGTCCCGCCATATGAGGTGTTCAATATTCAGTTTTTGTTTATATTTTGTTAGAATATCTAACCCATTAGTTCATATATAAGATACATGTTTGGAGTGTTTGTTTGTTTATGAATGCAGGTTGGATTTGGGAGGAAGCCTGCAGTCGAGGAGAAACCGAACGCCAAAAGGATCGACATCAAATGTGGATGTTAAGGTAGAGTGAATTGATCCTTTTACCCTTGTATTTATGTATGATTGTGGGGTATATGTTGGCATGATGGTAAAAAGTAGGAGACTTTAGATGGTCATTTTTTGCATACATTATAGAACCCATAGTGTTTGTCCGTAGGGGGATTTTCCACTCACATGAGAATTGGTGACTACACTGGGGAGTCTCTAGGGTTTTCTGGGGGAACTTTTTAGGTGTTTTTAAATTGGTTTTATTACCTTTTTTCTAAGTTTCAGCAAGAGTCTGAGTTTGTATGGATTTCGTTCTTCCATACCAATACTCCCTACTTTCATTGCTTGACTTCTTTTTTATTTGTCAGAAAGTTACAGAGGTATATGCAGCCTGTAGAAGCCTTGCCCGCATATACATGCGCCCTACCTTCAGGAAGCCCGCGTACATCCGCTGGCTATTGAACTGTCAGTTGTGTGCTTAAGTCCAGAAAAATATCTTTTAAAAAAGGAGAGGCAGCCATCCTCTTCCCTGCCAGAAGTGATCCTTCTCAGGGGTTTCCTAGATCTAGTCATAGTATCTATTGTTGCAGTCTGTAGCTTAGGTATAACCTCAGATTAGCTTTTCTTTTTCAAAGTTTCCTTGCATTTTCTTTATTGAAGTAAAATTATGTGTCTTCAAGGGATTATAGTTTTCAATACCAGTACTCCCTGCCTAGTTTGCAACACTATTGATTTTTATTTTTTTTTAAATTCCATAAGTATACGCAGCCTGTAGTGGGCCTGTAGGCATACACATGCGCCCTGCCTTTGGACAACCCACATACATACGCTGGCTGCTGAAGTGAAAGTAGCGTACCTGAATTGAGGATTTTTTTCTCAAAAAGAAGCAGTCATCCTCTTCCCTATCAGAACTAGGACTTCTCAGGGGTTTTCTTGATTCATTTATGGGCTCTGTTATAACAGTGTGTAGAATTGGTTTGACTTTAGTTTATCTTTTCTTTCTTTTTTAAATATTATTCTTGCATTTTTTATTTTTATTTGGTTTTTGACGAGATAGAAAGTCTACTCTGAATAGTCTTGTCTTGTCTTTATTTTTTTTTCTTTTTTCTTCAGAAAAGAAAAAAAGAATACATTTTCAAATTTTCTTGTTTTGAAAGCATAATAAAAAATATATATAGATTTCACTTTCTTTGTTTGGATAAGTAGTTGGTTGTTTGTATTAGCAATCAGGGAAAAGCATGCTTTCATAAGTTCTTGGCTGATTGACTTAGGACAATAAGTAGCTCGCAGTCGAGAGAAATCTTGTTTTGAGTTTTTTGTTAAAAGATCTTAGAAAAAAAAAGTATTTTGAAAAGTTAGTGAAAGAGATTAAATGTGCAAATCTTAACTTGTCAAGAAGAAGTAATTTTGTTTCCAGCTTCCTGTTTGTTTTCTTCTTTTGTCTCCCAAACACATCACTAGTTTCATTTCCACCTTCTTTGACTTAGGACAAGCCACAACAAAAAATTACTGATTAATTAAAATCAACTCGACTTTATGTTTGTAGGGTCCATCAACTAGTCTAGGCTAGAGCCTTGATTTAGGATTGGAGAGGAAACTCTTCAAGGCCACAAAAAAAAACATAAGAGTATGTGCTAGGGAGTTCTAAAAGTCCAGTATTGTGAAATTTATCTGGGACCCCCTCTAACACAGGGGATAAACATGAGGTCGCGTGCAGAAAGGTAGCGGAGATAACCCCTCCAAAGTCGGACCAAGTGTAGTGGGGAACGCATACGCGTAGAGGGTTTGTCTTAGGATTTCGTTGATCGCATTTTCCACAGAGATTCATGGGTCTTGAATCCATTCGAGGTACTCAATTTTCTTCCAGAACACTTGCTTTTTATACCCTTGATAGGTTTCAATATTGATACCCTACTCATTGCGGTCCAACCGACTGTCGATTGTACTCGCCTGATGACTGTTCGCGCGATGGCAACCTAGTTGCCTTTATTTTAGGGACTTACACAAGTGACTGTGGGGGTATACCACGGTACCTAGGACAGACATCGGGCCATTCTTTGTAGAGTATACCCGGAGGGTTCTTCCGTATTCGAGTTTCACTTGCACCGATAAGTTGCTCTAGTGTTGGTTGTTGTAACTATTCTTCCAACTAGCTAGTGACTGCTTGTCTTATCTCATAGGAATTTTTTCTAGTGTGTGTTGGTTTTTAAATGATTATAGAAATCCCTAGTGTGTCTTTTATATTCTCACATAGTGGAGGATCAAGAGCTTCGTCGGTCATGAAGGATTTTGGGCCTCCCACCGGTTGATATCGAACCACCCCCGCCACCGCTAAGGTGAAAACTAGACCAACGAGGGTCTTTTGAGGTAGTCGGGTTACAGGAAACTGTGCTCGACTGGTCTCCGATAGAAGAACATTCAATTCTGGAGGAATCAACCATATCATACCTTGGAGAAGAAGCTCTTGGTCTGCAACAACCTTTGAACATTGATCTATCAGCGCCCATCATCGTACGGGTTTATCCTTATGAGCACTTGATAGTGTCACAAGTAGCTATGGAAACAAATGTCGCTACTTCTTCAGGGAATACTCATATTCCCTCTACAGCTGTCACCAGAGGGGGTTTCCAACCTCCTAACCAATCGTCATTGATCCAAGACATTATGGTCTCGACTGCCTCTACCTCGGGCAATGGTCCAATTCTGTCTATGGTGGTGATCACTACTCCATTTACCCAAAATGCGACATGCCCTCCATTCTCATATGAGATGCCTAGCTTCGGTACAAGACCTATACTTTCATACTAAACTCTACAGACTTTAGGTCTCGGGGCAGGAAGATCCAACTCTCCTCTACAAGGATCTATGGGGGGAATTTCGGCTCCCTATAACTCTTTCCCTTACGGAGGGGTTCATATACCTCCTTCGTCCCCTTCAATCGGCGGTGCTCATCAGAACTCTGTCGGGCCAAACATAAACCATAGTTCATTTGGAGCAGGTAGTCAAGGAATTCCTTCTTACAACATGTCGGTTGGTTCGAAACTATTCTCTTTGTTCGACGTGTTTGGTAACAATTCCTTCTTGTCGGCTACCTTCTCGGTCAGGGGAAACCCCGGCTATGGACAACAAAATCCTGTACAGGGTGTTATTCTTGCACAGGGGGAAAACTTAGGAATTCCTTCCTCGCGAGGACCATGGAATCCATGGAAAGGATTAGTTCCCTTTTCAGGGATGTCGATCGGGGGAAAACCCTTAAATAGATAATGGAACCCCATGCAAGGCTCAACACCTATGCCCAACGGATCGATAGGGGGAAATCTTTTCCAAAATCCTTGGAATGTGATGCAAGTCCAGCCCTTCACGTCCTATTATGGGATTCAGTCGATGATGTCACAAAAAGCACAGAATCTGTACGTTGGTCATGGCCATGGTTTTTACCAAAACCCTGGCTAGCAACCTAACTTTTCCTGGAAACCTGGTGCCAGACAAATTATAGGCCCCTTTTTCCCTGGTCACATTCAATAGCCCAAACTACCGTTTCTGGAAACTATGCACTTGACAGACTTGATAAGGTTATTGAATGACCCCATCTGTCACGATCCACGTTGGCCTCCTATGTTGACAAAGTTTCCTTCGGACATCCCAAAGTTCAAGGCCAAGCCTAATGAATATCCAGGCGATCATGTGACTACCTTCCATCTTTGGTGCTCATCCAATTCCTCGAAAGATGACCCTGTCCAGTTGTGTTTGTTTCAACACACTCTCATTGAGAGTGCTGCGAAATGGTACATTGATCTCAACCAGTCGAGATACTCTTCCTTCGTCGAATTGGAAATGTCTTTCTTAAACCATTTCCAATTACCTGTGAGATACGATGCAGACACCGAATTGTTGGCCAAATTTGAGCAGACAAAGGCAGACCATATCTCCGATCACATCCGAGAATGGAGACGCTGAAAGAGTTTGATAAAAGTGTCAATCCCACCAGCATTCCTGCTTGAGTGGTTCCTTAAGTATTTGGTACCGCAGTTGTCCAAAGACATTGCAACGTTGGGAGTGTTTTCCAAAGAAGATGAAATAATGAGAGCTCAATAGCTAGAGCTGATTTACTCTCAGTTTGGTGTACTTTATGAAATTTTTCCAGATGCACCACATTCAATACTTGACAAAACCAGACAAAGAGTTGGTCACATCTTGATGGTATTTTTGGTTTAGCACAAACGAATCCCGTTGATCAGCTGTCAAAAAAATTGTAGCAATTGTCGATATAGCATAAAGCATCCATCCAGACCACTGGTCCAGCTACTCCCCCTACCCAAACGTCGAATGTACACAGTGTGCAATCAACCAACCTAAAGGCCACCCAAGAGCCTAATGGAAAGAAGAAACAATGAAATAAGGGTAAGGGGGATAAGAAACCTATCGATAATGTTGGCAGGGGAAACACTGAAAAGAAGAAGTCGAAGTATCTGTGTAACCTATGCATGAAAGACCACCCGACTCACCAGTTCCCTTGGCTTGCGGAGGCCCAAAAGTTATTGGTGCAGCAGTAGCCTATTGTGTTAAAAAACCCATTTCAACATGGGAAAAAATTAACTCAAGCCTCTCCGAGCATGAAAGGGGGCAGCCAAGGACCCCCTCCGTCTTCGAGTAATTATTCATCAACGAACGTGTATAAGATGAAAGGTGATACCTATATATCAACTAGAGCACATGATTACGGAATGCCAAACACCTCTGAGAAGAGTAAGGAAGCCAAAAAGCCACCCTTTCCTGTCCAGATCGAGAAGATGTTGGGCAAAACAATGAGACGCATCCCAAAAGGTGCATTCAAGAAAGATTCTCACAATCCAAACGCAAGGGCCACCCAGAATTAATCTGTGGTGGAGGATTTGTCTCAAACCCCTTGTGTGATATCTTCTTTGGACGTCCTCCAGAGCTACCCTTCCTAGAGAAAGGCTCTACTAGCTACCTTAGGATCTGTTGAGACTTGTAATCTGGGTACGATCATGCTTGATACAACCGACTTAAAACCTCGTCTCCCTTACCACGTAGCGTTTCAGATAGTAGTGGCTTACCCCATGAAAAAATTTAATTGGAATATTTTTGACACAGTGGTTGATGAGGGTGCCTCGACATGCATGATGTCTTTGGCATGTTGGAAGGAAATTGGCCAACATGTTTTGTCTTCTTCACCTACTCTTCTTACTGCATTCAACGGTTGTTCATTCCAACCACATGGCATCATCCTCTCTTTTCCCATGAAGTTAGGGGGGAAGACCGTGTGTGTTGAGGTTGAAGTGTTCGATGCGTATCTCGACTACAATATTTTATTAGGAAGTATTTGGACCTATGGTATGTAAGCAGTGGTTTCTATAGTTTTTTGGGTCTTGTTGTTTCCACATGAGGGCTAGATAGTGACCATTGACCAGTTGTCTTTCTCCCATCCTGACCCTTCATCGGGGGCATCCATGGTCCTGATGATTGATAACCCTCAACTCAACATCGTCAACATAAGGGTTGGTTTGTGCCCACCTTTGATGGGTACTTTCGATTACTCGCCTCCTTCTGACGATGTTAAGTTCATTTCAGACCAGTCTAAGGTTGAGATTTTCCAAGTCTCGTCATTTCGTACGACTTACTTCAATGATCTATGGACTCTTCCTTCCCCATTAGCCATGATGGAAGGAACGGGGCACCACGGTATGGCCATGCCCTTGTCCACGGTAGAAGTTGTGTACTCAATAGTCTAGCAAAATTTTGTCGACCCCGATTCGACTCCCGCACATGAGTTAGATATGATTCTTGAGCCTACTTGGGTTGAAGGTTCCCTTTCTGATATGAACTCTTTAGACTTAGTCTTGCCTTCATATGAATGGATTATTGAAGCAATGACTAGTCCGGACAGACCCTGGGATGATCTCCATCACAGATCGTATTTCCTCCAAGAGTTAAGAAGAATTGAAGCAGGAGAATTCACTTCGACTATGACTGGAGATAGTTCTTGTCCTATCAATCCCTTGGCTACACATGTTGTTTATGTCGAAGGTAATATGGAAACCATCAATAACATGATACCTATTGATATCTCCAGAATCCCTGGAATCGTAGAGAATATTCTCATCTGAACTGACTGTTTCCCTGAGAAGATTCAAATATACATGGATTTATTTAAATAATTCTGCGACGTTTTTGCCTGGTCTTATGAGGAAATGCCAGGCATTGATCCAAGAATCATCGAAAAATAAATCTTGACTTATCATGACGCTAAGTCAGTCTGGAAAAATCTTTGTACGGTCAATCCTAAGAAAATAGCAACTATTAAGGCTAAAGTAGAGAAACTGCTCAAAGAAGGTTTTATCTACCTCGTCCATTTGACTCAATGGGTGTCAAATCTCGTTCCAATCGAAAAAAAATAGGGTACGATTCACGTATGTACGGAATTCCATGATTTAAACAAGGCATGTCCAAAGGATAATTTCCCCACACCATTTATTGATTAGATAGTCGATGAATGCGCAGGTTGTGAGGCCTTTTCTTTCATGGATGGTTTTTTGGGATACAATCAGATACAAATCAAACCCAAAGACAAACACAAAACCGTTTTCATTTTCCCATGGGGTACATTTTCTTATCGAAAGATGCCTTTTGGTCTGAAAAATGTTGGAGCTACCTTTCAGCGGGCCATGTCTTTTTCTTTCCACGATCTCAAACATATAGTCGAGGCTTACCTTGATTATTTAGCATCATGATCTCGTAAGAGATTTGATCATACCATGCACCTATGACTTATCTTTGAGCGATGTCGCTACTACCGGATTCGCTTGAATCCAAACAAATGTAGTTTTTGCATGACGTTGGTTCATTTTCTAGGTTTCATAGTTTCGACAATAGGGATCATGGTCGATCCTCTCAAAGTTGAGGCAATAGTTTAGTTGCCTCCACTGCGCACAATCCTTCATCTTCAAATTTTACATGGAAAATAAATTTTTTTACGACGTTTCATCGCAAACTATGTCGAGATCACAAATGGCTTTATGCATTTACTAAAGAAGGACATTCCTTTTCATTTGGATGAAGCCACTGAATGCTCTTTCAAAGCATTGAAACACACCCTCATGACTGCCCCTCTGCTTCAGCCACCCAATTATAATAAAGATTTCTTATTGTACCTAGTTGCAGCAGAGTCGACCATCGGTATGGTCTTGGTTTAAGAGGATGATTTGCACTCGGAATATGTGATTTATTACTTGAGCCGAGGCCTGATTGGACCTGAACTAAATTATTCCCACGTTGAAAAACTTGCGTTGGCATCATTTCATGATGTCCAATGATTCCGTCATTATATCTTGTTTCGCAATACCACTGTCATTTCCATTGTGAATTTTTTTCAATACGTGTTGACACGATGAGTAATTGGCAGAAAGATCAGTAGATGGATTGTTTTCCTCCAGGAATTTGACTTAGATTTTGTTTCGGAAAAATCCAAAAAGTCGTTGGGCTTTGCGGAACTTCCGGTCGAGTCAAGTGATGTTATGCCCGAAGAGTCGCCTATTAAAGGAGACATTTTTTCGATCATGTCTTCGGACCCTAGGTATGGAGATGTTCTTGTCTATCTCCAGACTTTGAATTGTCCCACCTTTGCTTCTCGTGATGAGCGTCGTCGTATACGCCATTAGGCCAAGAACTATCTCATACTCGAGGACACTTTGTATCGTCGAGGTGTAGATTGTATCCTTCGGTGATGTCTCACTCATGAAGAAGAAGCAATTATGCTTAACGATTGCCACACTGGAGTATGTGGCAGTTATCTATCTGGGTTGGAAAAATCCCAAAAGATTCTACGAGCTGGTTACTTTTGGATGACATTAATCAAAGATTGTGTTGAATCGGTCAAGAAGTGCCACCACTGTCAGATCTTCTCTCGGAAGATGAGGGCACACCTCACTCCTATGTTTCCCATCATTACTGTTAGTCCCTTTACCAAGTGGGGAATTGATTACACTACATGCAACCCCCCTTTAGCAAGGGGGCACTGTTATATCATCGTAGCAGTAGACTACTTCACCAAGTGGGTCGAAGCTATGCCAATGTTCAAATATGATGGGGAGACCACAACTCTCTTTTTGTTCAACTCGATTATAGCAAGGTTCGACGTCCTGAGAGAGATTGTCACTGACCATGGCAGTCACTTTCAGAACAAAATGATGACCGAGTTAACATCAAAGCTTGGGTTGAAGAAAGAACATGCATCACCCTACTACCCACAAGAAAATGGTCAGGTGGAAGCTGTAAATAAATCTCTTAAGATCATTCTATAGTGAACGATCAATTCGGCCACGTCAAATTGGCATTTGATGTTATACTCGGCATTATTGGCCTACCAAACGTCTGTTAAGACTTCAACCAGTTTCTCACCTTTTCAACTCGTTTATGGGCTGGAAGAAATCTTGCCCATAGAGTGTCAGATCCCATCTCTAAAGTTGGAAGTATAGTTATTGCTAGACACTTCACCACTTGAAGAACGTTTATTATACCTCAAACAACTCAATGAGCAGCGTCATGATTCAGCCTTGGATAACAAGGATCACAAGAAAAAATTCAAGTGTCAGTATGATTGGTCTGTTCATCCTTGTATTTTCTCTGAAGGTGACCTTGTCCTGGTCTATGACTAAGATAAGGACCCCCTGGGGACAGTCAAGTTCAAACCCATGTGGTTCGAACCTTTCATCGTAAAAGAGGTTTTAAAGAAGGGCACTTATCCTCTGGTGGAGCCTAGAAATGGGCTCTATCTCAAGAAGTATTACTCATAGGTCAGTCGCCTCGGGTGACTTCTGGTAACATATGTATAGTTCTTCTATATTTGTTGTTTTAGTTTTTGTCTTTTTGTTTTATGGACGTGTCATTTTTTATGTCATCTTTTTCACTGTGGCAGATGTCAAGTGAATCAGAGGTGTTCTTTGGGTTCAGGGACGGCGCTAGATGGCACACTTGGAGGCTTGCTTCCGTAGCTTGGGTGATTTTCACACCTCAAGGCCAGTGGCTATCTTCAGAAGGTATCTTTTAGGTGACGCCACAAACAATGTTGTTGAATACAATGCAGTCTTAGAGTTGCTTTGTGACGCTTTGTCACATGGTATCTCTTACCTCCAAGTCTACTTAGATTCTCAGTTGGTTGTGTCCCAATTAAATGGAGTTTATCGCGTTTATGATCCTACTCTACATCGAAAATTCCTTAGGGTACATCTCTTAGAATGAAGCTTTGATTGCATTACATATATCCATGTTCTTAGGAGATTGAATCAAGTTACAGATACTCTAGCTAATCATATATTAGATTGCCATATTGCACACATGTAAGAAAAATCACACACACGCACATATAAATACATTTGTAAATAAATGTAATCCATAAAACACAAAAAGATGTAAATACGCATATATATATATATATATATATATATCACAAAGTATCATAGTACATGGGTGGGCACAAGAGCCTCAAAAAATATGTGTCCAATAAAGAGTCACGGGGCTTATTCCCTCAAAAATATATGAAATGTACCCTCGGAACGTAAGAAGTCTAGCCTAACTAAGGGCGGGGCATGTTGGCCCTACCATAGTGAACAACGGTGTTGGCCAGACGTAGAAAGAGCTAGACCCAAGTCCATGGTACCCCAACCACATGAGTCTGCATAGACAGTCGGAGATCCTCGATCTCTGCCATAGGAACTGTAAGAGTAAGAGTGGTGAGGTTCCGCTCCACCCGCCTCAAAAATATCTCAGCCTCTCCGGCTGGAGTTCCCCCTGTTGTTGTTGGTCCACCAACTCTGGATGGTCCCACCTCTATTCGAGGACGCCGCCTAGTCCTTGTGAATTCTGTTGGGCATACTAGCCCCACATATGCACATAATGGATACATACGTGTCAGATACTTTGGTATACAAAAACATGATATATATATATATATATATATATATATATATATATATATATATATATATATATATATATATATATATATAACATAAAAATTAAATAACTTTGAAAACAAAAAAACAAACTTACCCATCTCTCCTCGCTCCTCTCCAGGAGGTACATGCATGTCAGGATCTCTGGAAAAGTTGATCTCGACATAGGGGTAGTCCTCTATGGCCAGAATCTGTCATGCCCACAAAGCAAAAAACTTGTCATCGAAGGCCTCAATAGTCCTCCCCCCACCCTGTCACAGCAACATGGTCGCCCATCTGCATAACACTAGGAGAGAGGGCTCATGCCCTCATATCATCTCTCTAGGGTTGATACTTGGTACCCTCTCAAAGAAAAAACAACACAAAATAGTCCCAAACCCAAAGTTTCTATGTCTTGGCATACGACACTCTGTCAACTGCCTCTTCATGCAATCTAACAAAGTTGTACTACAGTCAAAAACTTGTGCATTTAAGAACTGAACCACAAAATTCATGTGCGCCTGGGAAGCCTGATGTAAAGATGTGGGTCCAGTGATCCGCCCAATGAGCAAAACTATCACTTTCAGTGATAGGTTAAAAATCTTGTTTATCTTCACCTGCGTGCCCACTTTGTTAGTATTGGCTTCACAATGGAGTCCAATCAACTCCTCTATATTGTGAGGCCCAGAGGGAAAAGTGCGGAAGTTGATTGGTTCCCCTCTCCTTGAGAGGCCAATCAGAAAATAGATGTCTTCAGTCATTGGAGTCAACGACTGCCCCTCAAGCATGAATGCCTCTGCATCTGGGTGCCAATAATCTACCAATGCATTTAGTAACCTGGGTTGTTCCCTCATAAATGGACACTGGAAGAACTTTAGCAGACCACATTGAGCCAATTTGATGGTAGAATCAGGGTCCTCTCCGACCAAAACATCAACATCCTCATGCTCCCTTTCTCTCCAATGAACATACATCCTGCAATTCACAAGTTCAGGGGGGGGGGGGAATTAGCTCTTGCACTTTTTGATTTCTCAACATGTTGGAGGGTATATGCAGCCTGTAGTATACACATTCATGTATTCCCGCATGCAATATTTCCTCTGCACGCGGGCATGCATTTGTTGTCATATCACAACCCACGTATATGTAGCGCCAACCTTTTTAAAGGTCAGTGCCCCCCAAAAAAATAAAAAGAAATGCACAAATGAATAATTGAAATGTAAGAGGGGCTAGTATGTACTTACTTGGTCCAAGCAGAAGTTCGTTTCGTCCACTAAAGCTCCCGGAATCAACTCTTTTGACAAAGGGGTGTTTTTGGCTCCTTAGTCAATTTCTCAATTAGCAATGGTGATAATGAGCTTCTAGCTTCTATTTATAGACTTTTTGGCCCCTTTTTGTCATTTTTTGGACCCCTTTGTCGTTTTTTCTAGCCTAAAAATCATTTAGTGTGGTCCAAGAGTTTCTTATGGATTGTTACGATAAGTGTTACTTTGGGTATTTGGAAACTTTTTGGAGATTTGGGTCACTTGAAAGGTCCTTTGGTAAAAAATATTTTTTTCAACTTATTGCATATAAGTTAGGATTCCACCCCCACTTTTTGTATCTAGTTGTCTTTACTGCTTCTCCATAGGATCAACCCCATTGAGTTGCAACAAGGAACCATCATTGCTTCTTTAGAAGTGTCGTAATTTAGTGGTAGGGCCTACCTGTACATAGATTCCCTAGGTAGATCCCGATTGCATTTTGGCATCCATGTTGTCACTAATGACTATAGGCTTGGGAGTCCTTGTTATTTTTCTCCTGATTATGAGTATGAGCTTCATTTGCATGATTCATTATCACTCTTGACCTCACCCTCGGGACTCCCAAAACACAACGGGTCTTCTTTTAAGCCCTTTTCAGACCCTCTAAACATGAAAAGATTGTCGAGCGATCTTGTTTCCCTTCACGCTCGCTAAACTGAAATTTAAAGGCACGTCTGTCTGACGGTAGTTTACCCCTTTTTCAGTCTGGATGATCAAATGTATGAACAAATTTATACTCTAGGAGCTTCGATTCTCTAGAAGAGTATTCTCAGGTATAATTTTAACCCTTTTTCGGGCCTAAGGGAATAAACCTACAAAAAAGGAACCCCCATGGAGTCCATAGTTAATCTCTTTTCAGACTCCCTAAAATTGAAAAGATGGTTGAGTGACCTTGTTCCTTCACACTCGTTAAAATGGTCCAGAAGAACATCCCATACAAAGTCCATCGTTAAGCTCTTTTCAGACTCCTTAAAAATGAAAAGATTGTTGAGTGATATTGTCTTTGTCACACTCATTAAAATGATTTTGAATAGACGTCTTTTCGGTTCTATTTTACCCCTTTTTCGAACCGACGAGACTACCTTCGAAAAAGGTAACCCACCAGAGTCTCCTTTTACGTTTTTTCAGAATCTTTAAAAATGAAAAACTGCCAAGATTACCTTCTCTCGGCTCGTTAAAATTGCATCGAAGGACGTTATCATTGTGTCTTGTTAATCACATTTTCATTCTTGCGTCTTTGGCCTAATTCTGGCTCCATTTTTCCCTCAACTGAACCACCTAAAGCATGCCTTATATGCAAGCCTTGTATCACTTTGCCTCTGCGTCCTGACACGTTGACCCATGGAGGAATTTTCCCAAGTGTCCTTTTCCTGCACATGTCTCCTTTCTCTAACCATTAGTATGTTCCTTGAGCTTGGAACTAATATTTTTGCGACACTTGTTCCTCCTTTGTAACGTATCATTATTTTATTCTTTTTCAAGCTTTCCAAAATTATTGAAAAAGACAAAAAAAATCAAATATACCCCAAAAAGAGGAATGGAAAAGTATTTTCTTTTTTTTGGCAGCACAATGAGTTGCCCTTGGACAAAGCACATCCTTCTATTTGTTCGTCAAGCTCTGGGATTTAATATGAACATAGGAAGCTATTCTCACTACATAGAGTTGTGTCCTCCTTTGTTTGGTTATTCTTCCAAACATATGGAGAGTTTGTGTTGCCTCATGCATTGTGAACTTATGTCAATATCATGTTGCCTGAGTCTCATCTTTTGTCATGATAATTGTACAAGGTAATTTTTTACCAAGCTTGAGTCGGCCCTTCTGCAGTTTGTCTCTTAACCTCATGCACGACCATCCCACAAGCCCAATCCAGTCTTTGTTTGAAATCAATGAAGCCTTCAGCTTGATCATCAAGATCCTCTAGTATGTTCTCGACGAGTCATCGAAGACCTTGTTGACGGGAGAAATTGATTGTCCATCAACTGGAAGAGTGGATCCGGTCTGGGGTTGTCTAAATAACCCAAGCCATTTGGGATAACCCACCCTGACGGGTTTAGCGGCTTTGTTAGCCGATCTAAGTCCTAAAAAAAACAAAAGCAAACTATACTAAAGAACTAATCTAAACAAAAATAACAAATAAAACAACTAATAAACAAATATGAACTACTAATATATACAATCTATTACCTACATCATTCAACTATAATCCTATAAAAATAAACGTTTGATTATCAACAGAATCAACTTCAATTTACAAATATACAATATTTACAAATTATAGATTTAAATTAAAACCTGCAAAAATCATTTGTAACCTGCCCTAAGACAGCGAGACCGTTGTTTTTGAATTTTTATAGTTTTATGAGAAAGAAACTAAATAAAAATTAATTAAACTAAGAAACTAAAATAATAACTCTAATTACAAATCTAAACTATACATATATCTAACTAAACTACTTAAATTATACTAACAAATTAACTATCAAATACTAAATAACAAACTGACCTGAAATAACGCTTCAAGCTTGTCCTGTGTATGATGGTCAATTAAGCTGTTTGGTGGGAGGAAACCCGCACCAGATTCTCCACGATCTTCTCGTAAACGGGAAGTTGTTTTGCTCTTCAGATGTAATTACAGGACAAACAAAACATAAAAATTACAGCAATCTTATGATTTACAAATCTTCACAGTTAGATAAATATGCATGCAAAGATCTATACAAAATGATTCAATTAACGAAGAAGAGAAATCTGTAATTCATTAACTGAAACAAAGTAATTGTTGTACTTTTAAAATAGGAGAGATCAGATACAGACAACATATAAATCAAATCACATCATCATGCAAAGAATTATGATAGCTAAAGTAGTCGATAATTAATTGCCAACTGATATGCAAAAAACGTGAAACAAAAGTTTGATATATTGAAAGCGAAAGATGTTACAAGACATCAACTTTCGTCTCAGTCTGAATCATAAATCCATAGTCTGGTCCTCTCCACAGTGATGATGATGGGTTTATTACAAAAAATGACAAGTATTTAAAGACCTCCCACAGGGTAAAACATCCCTGTGGGAATTATCAAAAACAATTTACAAAAAATCTGGGATGATATCCCAAGTCTCTATTTCTGACTCAAACTAACAACTTAAAATAAAAACTACATCACACAAATATCTCATAAACTGCCACAGCATGTCCAATTGATCATTGCAATTCGAATGTACCTGAAAGAGGACAAAAATAGACAAGTTAAGAAGATATTTTATTGATAAAATGGACAAAAATCTAATTTTTTAAGACTAGCTACAGAATCTTGCGATTCTGTAGCTGGTCTAAATCAAACACAGAATCGTTTTAAAACCAATTCAAAACTCAAAGAAATAAATTGAAACTATTAAACAAATATTTGATTGCTATTTGAAAATCAAATGAATTATCCAAATCAAAATTCTATGCTAATTTAAGAGCAAACGAAGTCATGGTCAACCGAATGATAACAGAGATACATGCACTCTATCCAATTTGTTATCACCATTTTGGGGTAAACAAAATCGCATTAGATAATTTGACAGTAATGAAATCGTTTTCATGGACCAATTCCCATCGACACAAACTGTAACCAATTAAACAAAACTTGCATACAATAGTTTATGTCGCTTCAGCCATCAACAAGATTATTGTCGAATCCAAACGAAATCAACGGGATCATTTTTCAAATTGATATAACCATCTTAAACATATACAAACGATCATACTAATTATGGCACGCAGCAATCAATTGTAAATCAAATTAAACAGGAACTAATTGAAATGGTTTGAGGTCGATACAATCGTTATGAATAAACATAGCTCCAAAGTTTTAACGAATAGATCTTTTGCACAGGTCGAATGTAATCCACACAAGAATGTTGTTTCAATACAAAACAGAGTCATTTTTTTGATTTAATAGATTACATCGTATTTATCAAACCAATCACTAATAATGATGCATAACACATATAAAATATCATACCAATTCAAACCTATGAAATCGTTTCAAAATCAAAACATAAGAACCGAATCAGAGCCGATAGAATCCAACCACAACAAAATCGTATCAAATCAAAACATAAACGCGTTCTAATTTTAGCACAAAATTCTCCTGTACAGGTCAGATGCAATCAAAATCTAAACGAAAGCAAACCCCATTGATTTCGTTAATTCAAACCAACAGAATTATTCTAAAACGAATCAAACCAAGTCAAAACCAATCAATTGATTCTACTAATTTGAGGATGTCTGAGTTTAGCAAACAAATTTCCCACTCAGGATTCATAACAAAAAAATGGAAGCAACAGAATCATTTTGAATGAAAACGAACAGAGCTATCGAAAACAAATTCAATTGGTTATAATAATCCAAGCCAACTTACAAAGCGAAATTAATATTTGAAATTCATACCTGGACAATCAAAAAACAACTCAGTCATGATAATTTGGAATTGACAAAGGTTGTTGCCGTGTCGACATTCCTGAAGAAAATCGAACCAACGGTTTTTTGTTTCTTGTCACTAGCTTGAAGCCTGTGGTTCTCATTCACCAACACTGTAACTTTCTCCTCTAATGATTTGATCCTTGATTGTAATAGGGGAACATCGGCTTAATAACGCTCTAACAATACATTACACTGGGCGCATGATGTTTTCTCGGGGCTTGATATCACAGGCGAGGGTTTGTTTAAGCCACCAGGGGTTTCATTGTGTAGCTTGATTCCTGGGTAGTTAGGATTGTTCTTTAGGCACGGGGGAAAATTAGAGACATAGTCATAGGGTTGCTCGGAGCATAAGCCATGGGAATAGGGGTACTCTTCAGCTAGGAAATGCTCGATATCGGAGTCTGATTCCTCGCTTAGAACTATGGGCTTTTGGTCGACGTTTGGCTTCGGTTTGTTCTGAGCAAGTCTCAATATTAATCAATCATTTTTCTTACCCCTGTTGTTGACAACGTTGTCACTCCTGCATTTCTTACCCACAGGCTTCTTGACGGCCTCGGCTTTGTCTTTAGTACAAGGGTTGGTTATGGCATCGGGTAGATCTAAGTCAGGGCAATTTGAGGGTTTGGCAGGGGGTAGGAGGATATGAAATGGCATGGCCGGCCAAACCCTAGTCTCACTGACCACAGCCTTGTCGTTTTGGACAGACTCTAGACTAGCAAAGCCATTTCGAGATAGAAAGGCTTGCCAATTATCGCCATGAAGGTTTAAATGGTGGATGACGATGAGTCTAATTAAGCCATGATGAAACAAGCTGCTATCGGCCTTCTCTCGTTTGAACCTCTTAGACATCTTGTAAAGACTACGCAAAAAGTAATGCGGCATAATCAAAGGATAGCCCATGAAATTCATTAATAACCGGAGGTGAAATAGAAAAACCAAGCCATACCGACCTTCATAGGTCACAAATTGTTTAACGATTACCAAAAGGTCCTGCCACCTGGGTTTGAGGGTGGAAATAGGCATACCTTTATCACAGGAGACAACCTTCCTTGATACGAATAGCAAAGGCCACGACACCTCGTCATCTTTGGAGTTTTTGAACCATATTTCCCCTGTGGCCAACAATCCTTTAGCAGAGCTTATGAATTCTTCATTCAGCTCAAGTTGTATGTCACCAATTTTATCCCTACACCCTTCAAAGGTAAGGGAGAATTGTTGTGCAACAAAAGGGTTGAAACCCTCGAACCTCTATATAAACACCAGCCAACCATTGTTTTCTAAATCCTTACGGGCATTATCGAATAACCACAGAGCTTGGTTACCATTTGGCTCTATGTGCACCACTGGTGCCATAGACAGGAGCACACAGTGAGTGAGGTGACCAGGCCAGGGTTTGAACAGAGTATACGCAGGGGAAGAACGCTCACAGGCTTACCCTAAAACTAGCAAAGGTGAACCGGGATAGGGGGAAAACATTAATGACAGAACGTGTGAAGGTGGTGGAGCTATTTCATCCCATGCAGAACAGTCATTTCTATAGTACAACCGCCGACGCGTATAACTATTCAACCCACTATGCATATGTTAAAAACTATGCCATTCAATCAACCAATGAAATCTATGGTAAGTGGATTAAACATTTGCGCGAGCAATAATCATAGTTTCAAAACCAAAGCAATAAATCAAAATCACACCAAGGGTTCGATTATATGAACTATGTGTTGTATGAAAGGATCACACCAAGGGTATAACCACAATCGTAAATGTGTTTTCATGAAACCAATGTGTCAAGTGAATCGATCAAAGAACATATAAATCCAATCACCAATGCATCACAAACTCAATCAAACATCAAGCCACCAATAAATCAACGATTGGATCACACTCCTTAACAAATCATCACAATCTCAAAAAAATGGAAATCATATTAACAACAGAAATGCCAAATGAGTAAAGAATCTTGGAGTCTTGCCAATTGTATATCGATAAGTAAATTGGAAACACAATGAGCATAGAGACAAGAGTGATCATAACAATCCAGCGATGTTTTTAATATGACTTCGAAATTAAATTTTTCACACTTGCAGTCGTGAAAACGAGAACAAAGTTAAGTGTGCAAATGCACGAAATAATAATGTCGTTTTATTCCAAATATTGCGATGAAAAATCGAGGTTTGCAAAACACTGGTGTAGGCAGCTTATCTGGACAGTATAAAATACGAGTTGGCTGCCAACAATGGCGACACACTGGTAGAAGCAGTTATCTCTGCCAAAAGAACAAATTCAGATTATGATCACGAGAAAAATTCTAACTCAAAAATAAAAGCCAGAAAATCGTGTAAACATCATCATTAAATCAAATATTCTAGCAGTGTTTAAAGGATGAAAAATGATAACAGTCTTGAGACAAGTGAGCCATGATATTAAAGATAAAATCCCCAATACTGTTGACAAAGCCACTACTGGCAGCAAGCGTCCATAGCCTCGACAGGGTTACCATTTAACCCACTCTTATATCTATATCCTGCCAAGAAATTCCGGATCAAAATAAAGGACATTTTAAGGTCAAGAGGTTTCTTATTTCCAAATTTTCATATACCCGACATTGCTTCGATGCCAGAAGGCCTGTTCAATACCCCGACGAAGTTGTCTTGGCATCATGCATGCATTTACCCGCTGCCAGCAGACCTGTTCAGCATCTCGGCGGGTTTACAAGCACTTCCCACATCTCTTTTATTGATTTATTTTATTTTTTAAAGATATATAGTTGAGAGGGGTGACGCTGAAAATTATTATATTTTAACATATTTTTTACAGACCTCATCAGAATTTTTATTTTATTTTTTAGAACTGTCCTTTATTAAGATCCAGAGATGTGTTTTTTACAGAACCAAATTTCTAAGGCAGGGAGACATCTTCTGAGTCATTCCCTTAAGGAATAGGGACAGCGTAAAAAGATAATAGATGATCATGACAGGCTTCACTCAGAGATCGAAATCAGTTAACTTCTTTCAAACAACAAACTTTTTTCCAACACAGATGTAAATTTCAGAAGTAGACAATTAATGTTTATACAATTTTTTAGCAGTCATTTCAGTGAAGGAATTTTCTGTTTTCTTTGTCCGAATAGTTTAGCATGAAGGTATGTGTATTTCAAAAACAAAAAAGTGATAAGCGCAAAGGAGAAATAAAAAACAAAGCAACAAAAGAAAAGCAAACAAAAGAAAAATGTGTACATAATATACAAGGGTTGACATCAAGCGAAGTATCTTTTCAGGGCTTGGCCATTCACCGGATAGGTGTTAGGTTGCCCCTCTAGATTCTGCAATTGGAAAGAGCTGGGACCCAACTTCTCAGCAATTAAATATGGTCCAAGCCATAAGTTTTGAAATTTTGTGTGCTCTCCCTTTCCCTCATGCGGTTTGTCCCATTTTAGGACAAGATCACCTACTTCGAAATTCCTATCAGAGGCAGAGTTAGAATCGAACCAGCTTTTAACTATTAGTTGATGCTGATCTAACTTATGTTTAGCTTGGGCTCTTACCTCTTCTAGTTTCATCAAAGCGTTAATTCGGTTTTCCAAAGGAGGACAATCTTCTTCTTGAATTTTCTGCAATAGTTGTAGCGAAGGAAGAAGAATGTATGGTGGCAGAATGGCTTCTCTGCCATAAACGAGAAAGAAGGGAGAGTTACCTACAACATTTTTTGGTGTTACCCTATCAGCCCAAACTGCGTTTAACAGTGAATTATGCCAGTTTTTGTGATTTTCAGCGACCGTTCTCTTGATGATTTTAATCAAATTCTTATTTGTTGACTCTGCCAATCTGTTGCCTTGGGGGTAATAGCTAGCAGAATACTTCAATTTAATTCATTTTTCCAAAGTGAACCCGCTCATCTCAAGAGAGGACAAGTAAGAATAATTATCGAATACTAAACAATCAGGGATACCAAAACGAGTGATAATATTCGAATTTAAAAAGGCAATTACCTGACTGGTATTCACAGTTCTTAACGCGGTAGCTTCAGACCACCTGGTAAAATAATATGTGGTTGTTATGATAAACTTGTGTTGTTGTGAGGATGGCGGGTTGATTTGGCCTATGATATCAAGGCCCCACTGCTGAAAAGGAGAGTCTACTGAAATGGGCTGCAAAGGAAAGGTTGGTTTATGTAACTGCCCTGATGCTTTTTGACAAGTAATACACTTACGACACAAGGCATGGGCGTCTCTAAAAAGTGTGGGCTAGTAATAACCAACTCTCAAAACCTTATGGGTAGTAGTGTCACCACCAAAATGACCACCAACTTCTCCTGCATGCAACTCTAGTAAGACTTTTTTTGATTCGTCTTTCTCAAGACAACGCATCAGTACGCCATCAAAGCTTTCACGAAATAGAATACCATTAACCAAATGAAAGGAGGTAGACTTTAATATTAACACTCTTCTTTTAGTGGGATCCAAGTGACGGGGGGATGACCCATGTTCAAGACAGAATTTTGTATCATCATACCAAGGACTGACAAAATTTTGTGCACAGCAGATTACATTTTGATCGTGTTGTACTAGGTTTGACGTATCGCTTTCTTCTTGGTGTCCTACTACTGAATCAACAACTAACTTGCATAACCCTTGGCCTCTCACTATTTGTGCTGGGCTAATTTCTATCCTGTACTCTTGTAAGAAAGTAACCCAGTTAGCCCTCTTTTCACCTAGTTCTTTCTGCACTAACAGGTTTCTGACGGCTGGATAAGGGACAATAACTTTCATCCTTGATTTCAAAAGATAAGACCGGAAATACTTAACTGCTTTGAAAACAACGTAGGCTTGTTGATCTACTGCTGGGTAATTAAGTTCAGTGCCTTTGAAAGCAGAGCTCATAAAGGCAATGGGTACTTCATTGTTTTTGGCGTTCTTTTGAGTTAGGATGGTGGCGTAGGAATGGTCAGAAGCAAAAGTGTAGAGCGTAAAGTCTTGGGAAAAGTCGGGGCTCATGAGAGAAGGAGCGTCTATTATGGCCTTCTTTATTGCATTAAAAGATTTCTTTTCTAGGGGTCCCCAATGATATTGGGCGTATTTCTTAATTAGGTTTTTCAAATGTCTGACCATTTCGGAGAAACTGGCGACGAATCTCCTGACGAAGTTTATCTGGCCTAAGAAAGACTACATGGATTTTTTGGAAGTAGGAGGGGGAAGTTTCGAGATGACTTGAGTCCTTTCAGGGTCAATAATCATCCCTTTGTTTGACACAATAAATCCTAAGAGTTTACCTTGTTCTACTGCAAAGATGGATTTTTTAGCATTCAAGGAAATGTCGTATTTACGACATCGCTGCAGAACGGCTCGTAAATGAGCTAGATGATCGGTTTTGTTTTTAGAAAATACAGTTGTTATCACTGAAATTTCGTCCGCACAGGGCGACAAGAACTCCGCATCAGCACAGAAAAACAGTCATTCATGGCACAAGGATTAATTCCACAGCACAACAAAAGGGTCAAAACTACACAAAATGGCCAAAAATTACAAGGCGCTTTGCACCCACTGGGCGCACGCGCGTGCGTAATATCTTCGTACCTGGAGCGCATATGCGCGGATGTGGGGTGAAAAACCTACGCGCCTAACAAACGGCGCATTTATGAAACTGGTCGACCTCCCAACCACCAATGGATCGGCTCCCAAGTCGATTTGACACCAAATCCGAGCTCAATCTGCGTGGGGAGGCTGGTCAAAGACCTAATTGTGCCCTAAAGAGCCCCTTTTCACATTCAAAAGAGGTTGCATAATAACCCAATGCTTGNCTATAAAAAGCCATGAATGACCAACATTTCTTCAAGGAATTCTTCATACTGTTATGCTGCTGAGATTGCTAGAGACCCCTTCTTTGGCAACACACATTGTAAGCTGCATTTCATAAGTTATTCACCCCTCACTTGAGTGAATAAGCTTGGAGTTATTTCATCCACATTTCATCTTTTCTTTGTAATAAGAGCAATCAGTTGAGGGCCTCAAGAGCCTTCCATTGGAGAGGGAAGGGACCCAAGTCCTCTTTCCCCATTGTGTATCTTTGGATTTCATCTATCAGACCAGCTTATACATTGGTGATATTGGTCCATTGTCATTTGTTTTTTGTTTTTTATTTCTATGCTCATAGTTTCATTTAGTTTTTGTTTAAATCTTGTTAATAGCTTTATTGTTTTCTTTCTAACCTTTTACCATACAGCTGTCATGACTAGCAGAGCCCAACTAGGCATGTAAGCACTCACTTTTTGCTCACACAGCGATGAAAAGAGTGCAAACAGATTGGCGACCGTACTGGGGAGAAGGTATAAATTCCTCCCTCATTTGGGCTTCATTTGCTTTCCTTTTGATTTCACTGACTTGCAGGTTCACAAAACGGCCTCTGCCGACCTGATTAACAGTCAATTCATCAGAAATTGGGGAGAAATCGATCCGGATTTTTCTTCCCAGACTTTTTGACGCAGGCGTGCGGGTATTCCTACCCACAGGCGCGCATCGTGCGCGTAAGCGCTTTTTCTCTTCTGTTCTGTCTGCGCGCAGGCGCCGAATGCGCCTCTGTCCACACAGGAGGCCGCGCATTTGATCCAAAATTTGCATTGTAAGACTTTTGGATGTTTGGAAGATCATTTTTCCTGCTTAAGATAATAATGTGTAAGCTCTGAATACTACACCATTTATCCCCTCAACTTATAAAGGGGATCATTTAGCAAACCTAGGCACTTAGGAGGATAAAATTCATTGTCCCTTATTTTGCTTACTTTGGTTTACAAATCTAAGTTGAAACATCAATCTTAAAACACATCTAAAACTCACATTTCGGGACTAGAATTCGAAAGTAACAATCTGAAGTATGCTCTTCTCTTGGGCCATTGTGCGATCTTGAGAATCAGAAAAGGATTGAGAAATTGATTTCACCTCCCTTAAACAAAATTTCAAACAAACTTTTAGGAGAGGACAAAGGCTCTTTGGAGACCCCTCTTAGTTTCATTTTTGGCAAACACATTCTTGTAAAGGGTCCAATACATGCCCACATGTCAACAAAGCTAGAATAGTGTTTGAACTTTGCTTTCTTAGATCAGAAAACTAGGAGAGTTAAAAGTTTGTAATGGGCCCACACATGCCCACATGTTCAATCTAGGCTAGTTTCATGCTTTTCTAGATTAACTCACACATAGGGAGTTAAAGGATAGTAACGAACCACAATGTCCACATGCTAGTTTTCTAGGGCTTTTAAAATTCAAGGTTGTACCAATGACATCTAGTTGATTTAGGTAATCAAACTCTTGTAAAGGACCAAGCGATGTCCACATGTTGCAAGGTGACATCTAACAACTAAAATTGGTACACTTTTCACTCACACACAAAATCCACTTTTGCACTC